>JARVGV010000280.1:6032253-6056450 GCA_031762435.1 Hypsolebias longignatus | reverse complement strand
GCTTTTCTTTCTGCAGCTGTGCAGCCTCCATGCCACACGTTGATGCTGGAGCACAGGATGCTCTCCACTGCACACCCGTAGAAGGAGGTGAGGACTGAGCTTCCCAGACCAGCTCTTCTCAGCCGCCTGAGGAAGTAGAGTCTCTGATGAGCTTCTGGATCAGGCTGATGGTGTTCCAGCTGAAATTGTCATTCAGGTGCACATCCAATAACTCGTAGCTGGAGACCACGTCCACCGCAGTTCCTCTTATATTCGGGGTGTAGGTGTGTTTGTTCCGTCTGACGTCCACGACCATCTCCTTCATCTTCCTCACATTGATGTGAAGGTTGTTCTTCCAGCACCAGCTCACCAGGTGTTCCACCTCCTGCCTGTATGGACTCATCGTTGTTTGTGATTCATCCCACCACCGCTGGATCATCTGCAAACTTTATAATGTGACAGCCTGCTTGAGTAGGTGCACAGTTTTCCTGAGAAGAGTGAACAGGAGGGGGCTAAACACACATCCCTGAGGGGAGCCAGTGCTGAGGGTTATGAAGGAGGAGGAGAAGTTGTGGCTCCTCACAGACTGCGGTCTGTTGGTTAAGAAATCCAGGACCAAGTTGCATATGGAGGGGTTCAGTCCTAATGTGAGTTTGTCCATCAGGGTCTGGGGGATCATGGTGCTGAAGGCAGACGTGAAGTCCACAAAGAGCATACAGATGTTGGAGTCCTTCTGTTCCAGGTGGGTGAGAGCAGTGGACCACAGAGGAGATGGCGTCCTCTGTTGATCGGTTCTTGCGGTATGTGTCCTGGTGAGGGTCCTCGTCGTTGTCAGTGGTAGCTGTGTTGTGGTCCATGACCAGTCATTAACCATCTACACTCAGAAATTATACTATTTTATGGAATAAATATACATAATTTTTTATTTTATTGTGGCAACATGTTTAAAACAAAGTTGTTCCAGGAGCAAAACGAGGTCAGTCGGAGGACTGGATGTAAAAAAAAAAAAAAAAAAAAAAAGACTTTTAGAAGCAAAGATGGGCACAGGTTCACCTGTCTGAGCCTAAAACTATTTCAGAATAAAATTCCTCAATGAAAAACTTTAATCTCCATCATCTCCAGTTCATAATCTGACCAACAGATTAGATTATCACAGTTAACATCTGTCCTGAGAAACAAACTCTTTCTTACAGAAAAAAAAGGGGTTTATTCCAGCTGGATGAGTAATTTTCCCCTTTGCACCCAGTATTTATGCTAAGCTAGGCTAACCGTAGCCGACGCGGCTCCCAAGTGAAACAAGCATCTGTTTAGTTGCTCAGGAACACATCTGACTGTAAAGGTGTGCCTCGCTCGTTCTGTTGTTACAGCGCTGAAAACAAACTGAATCACTGGAGACTGAGTGGACGGATGGAAGGAGCCTCGTTACAGAGGAGCAAGTAAAACCTCGAAGCTGCAGCTGGAAAAACATCTGGTGCTGCAGAAAAAGCATGCAAGATAAAATGAGGGGTTCGCATGCAGCTTTTCTACCTGTCGCCTCTCCAAAGGTATAAAAAAGGGGATAATCCAGCTGTTTGGATGTGCTAAGCTAGGCTAATCTAACGCACTGACTGGTCTTCAAACCAGAGCTGCACGAAATATAAAAAATAAATTAATATCTGAAACTACAGTCTCCTCTGCTCCTTTAATCGTTCACAGCTCGTAGAGTCATCTCCATCTCACACCGCTCATCTGTGGTCGGGTCGTGGAAGCTCCAGGAGAGAAATCCAGACCAGTTCCTCCTGAGGGACCTCAAGGTGCTAGACCAGGGAGGATGAACCCTCCAGAGGTTTATGAATCTTCTTCTCCCAGTCTGTAAAAAACTCTAAAAGAAGGCGTCCTGATCAGATGAACGGCCTCAACTGACTCCACAGGATCAGCAGCTCTGCTCCGAGCTTGCCTCGGATGACGGAGCTCCTCAGCTTATCTCCAAGGCAGAGCCCCGAAGCTCGTTTCAGCTGCTTGGATCCATGATCTGATTCTTTTGGTCCTGATTCAAACCTCATGACCACAGGTGAGGGTTGGAACGTAGACAGACCATTGAATCCAGAGCTTTGCCTTGAAACTTAATTTCTTCACTACGACTGACCGGAGCAACATCGTCATTACTGAAGACGAGGCCGAGTCCATCTCCTGCTCCATCTGACTGTCGCTCAGGAACAAGACACCCAGAATCCTGAACCCCACCTGAGGCTCCACCCTGACCCAGAGGGGCCACTCCACCCATCTCCAGTTGACAACCCTGACCTCGGACTTGGGAGAACTCACCCCCATCCCAGCTGCTTTGTCCTCCATCTGCAGAGACAAGAGCCTGAGGTTTCCAAACTAGACACCCCACCCCCACCACAACTGCTCCTTCAGATCCTGTCCATGAAGACCACAGTTAGGATCAGAGACCAGGACAGCTCTGGTGGAGTCACAGAACAAGCTCCACTTTGTGCCAAGAGTTAGTTTATACCACGAGGAGTCACGGGACCAGAGACCCGCCCTCACCTCCCCCAGGTTTGCGTCGCACCCGACCTCGACGGTCCTCCTTGCAGGAGGCCCATGTGCAGGTGTCATCCTGTCTTTCTTTCAGGCCGTGAACAAGCTTCGTTTGGACGAACTGGACCAGAGTGGGCCGCTGCCGTCCAACGTTTTCACATTCAGCTTTGTTTGTTTGGTTTTGTTAAAGTTGCTGCGGTTGCTGGCAGTGATCCACTTTGGTTCTGGTTCCGTTGGGACTAGTCTTTAGCTCGTCGGTCCGGTCAAATGCGAACCGTTTCTCCAGACTGAGTTATCTGCAGCAGGTAAGACGCTAACTGTTCTTAAACTATTCCACAGCAACCATACGATGAAAGTCACAATTAAAAACATGAAAGTCCTTTATGTTTTCTGAGTTTTGTTTTTGTAAGAGACGATCGTCGCGAGCAGCAGAACCCTCCTGAAGCTCGACGCCGCAGCTGTTTCTTTAAGGAACCACTTCAGTCGGCGTTTCCTTCAGCTGACTTTGAAGGAAACGTGCTGATTGTTGGAAAACGACCAGCCCTCCTCGGCGCTCTGAGCTGACTGAAGTGGAGGGAAACATCCAGATAACAAGTCCCAAATGTCCCTGCTCGGGTGGAGCCTGGTTAAAAAAAGAAACAGAGTTCTTGTTGTTAATTAGGTCCGTTCTCGTTGAGTTACGGCCCGGTTCAGTGGGACAGTCTGCAGGATTCACCTCCAGGTCATGTTCCTCTGAACTGATATGACACAGGTGCACAGCTGAAAACCCACGAGCTGCTTCTTCTGTTTTGCAGCTCTGGCCCGTGCACAGTGCATGAAGCAACCTGCCGCCTGGCAGGAAACAACTGGATTCACGTTTTGCTGCTCATCGACTCCCGACCGCTTTAACGGCGAATAAATGCTCCACCGTGCAAAGGATCGCTGCTGACGTTAACCGGAGGAGCACGAAGGGGTTTGTTTCTGCTGACAGCAGCTGCCTGACAGTTTTATAAGAGCAACAGGACAATCAGTGCACGAGTGATGGAGTTGAGTAGTGAACGTTTGTAGTCGTTGAGATGTTCCTCTGGACTGGAATAGAACAAAGAATGAAGTAAACTTAAATGTTTTTCATGCAAGATGTTCAAGTTTGTCTGTGGAGAAGAACAGAGGTAGTTTTTTTAAAAAATTTTTTTAGGTCTGAAGCAGCTCAGAGTGACGGGTCCTGAAGAGAGGAGTAATTTTATTCAACATCTGGGGCAGTGGTGGAGCCAGGGGGTGGCCAATGGTGGCCTTGGCCTTCATAGAATAATGCTGGGTCACCCCAACTAGAAAGCATTGTTTTCTGATTGGTCAGTTTACATATGTATATGATGGCCACTGGCCAGAACCAACTCAGAACATCAGAATCAATCCAAAACAACAGAACCAACACTGACCAACAGAACCAACCCAGAACAATAAAATCAACCCAGATCAAAAGAACAAACCCAGGCCAACAGAACCAACTAAGACCAAAATAACAAACCCAGGCCAACAGAACTAATCCAGAAAAAAAACCAATTCAGAACAACAGAACCAACACAAACCAACAGAACCAATTCAGAACAACAGAATCAACACAAACCAATAGAACCAATCCCGACTAACAGAACCAACCTAGACCAACAGAACTAACCCAGACCAACAGAACTATCCCAGACCAACCCAGAACAACAGAACCAACACAAACCAACAAAACCAATCCAGAACAATAGAATCAACCCAGACCAGAAGAACAAACCCAGGCCAACAGAACCAACCAAGACTGCCAGAACTGCTTTACTCTCTTTTAAATCCAGCCAACCATGTGAAGTTTAGGACTTAAAATCTGTGGATTTACTACATTCATGAGGGATAAGGAGTGAAGATGGAGGTCATTTAAACTAAAGTTAAGTTTAAAAACAACCCATTCAAAACGTAAATAACTCAGTGAATGAGTTACTGAACATAAACTGGTAAGTTACTCGTTAAGCAACAAGTGCTGCACCGATGTGCCCCCAACTTTGAGGCACTGAATGGTAAATGTTAGATTTATTTGGAGACGTGTGTTTGTATCGACTGGAACTGAACAGGGAATGAAGTAAACCTAAATATTGGTGCAAAATTTTCAAGTTGGTTGGAGTTACACTATATGTATGTGTTTTATATTTTATTTTGTTTTTGTCTGAGGCAAGAGCAGAGTGAAGGATCCTGAGTGGAGGGAGCCATTTTATCCAGCAGGTGCAATGGTGAACAAATGGTGGCCTTGGCCACCATAGATTAATCTTTAGCCACCCCATTTAAGGAAATTATACTTTTAAGTAATTTAAAAAAACAAAACAGAAGTGTTGGTAAGTTTACAAATATATATGGTGGTGGCCATCTTGAGAACTTGTCAGAAAAATCAGTTGAAGCCCTGGAAACACTGCAGAGCCAAATATACACATAATACTATACTTTTAACAATGGTTAACTTATGGTTTCGTTAACTTGGAGTCAGAGTCATAACTCAGGTTGGTGCTAGCTAGCAAAAACTGCTATTATTAGTATTATCTAGCTAGCACAAACTAATATTATTTTAGGAACACAGATTCACTGTTTAGTATAAACTGAAGTTATTAACAAAACAACCCAGGTTCTTCTTACAAGTTAGTTTTACCATCTTATCTTTATTTATTACATCGGGCACTGAGTCAAATGTTTTTACCAAATAGTTAGTCAAAGATAAGATAAGATAGAACTTTACTGATCCCACAGGAAATTGTTGTGCCAGAGTTTCAATACAATACACAAGGAATCACACAAGACCAACCAGACCTCCAACCCAAAAGCTTTAGCCCCAGCACTGTTATAAAAAAAACCCTTAAATACATCCATCAGTTTATTTGATTGTTCTGAGCCGCCTTCTGCCCTTGGGTTAAAACGACCCACGAGGCTTCAGTTTTCAAACTCAGGTTAACTCACCCGAGTCTATCCTCCTCCTTCCTCCTGAGGTGGAAGTCTCTCTGGACGACGTCCCACACGTGTTTGGCCTCTTCGTCCGTCAGCTCGGACAGGTCCAGCTTCCGATCTGCGGTGCTGCCCAGCATCCTGACGTGGGTGTTCGATGGGTTCCTGTCGCTGGTCTGTAGGAAGAAAACATCATGGATCAAGTATTAAACTGTTTTAGATGTAAATCTGTAAAGGTGCACCTGGATCCACCTGAGCGACCAACTGAAACAAAAGGTACAGGAAGGAACAAAACATTGATTTTGTTGCTCCAGTTGTTCCTTAGAAGAGTTCAGACATTGTTCTTTGAACAAAGGTACATTTCTGGGCCTTTTGAAGGTACATTCTTTACAGGACAAAGGATATTTTATGTACTTTAAGCCAGTATCTGACTTTACAACTATTGGAGACCAGTTAGTGAACAGAATTGATGAGGGAGTCTCCAAAATGTCTACCATCGGTGCCCAAGCCTGGTCCTTGAGGGCCACCATCCTGCACATTTTAGTTTTTCCCCTGCTCTTCATCAGGTCCTCAAGTTCTGCAGAAGCCTGTAAATTAATAAAGCTCTGTATTTGTTGTATAATACAATTATTGTTCCACACTTAATTTATAGTAATGATGTTTTGGGAAAAGCATGTAAAACCATTACGGAGCCTATTTTTGTGCTACAGCGATTAATTGTTTCAGAAATTATTGCGATAAACGATAACATTGTTTAAAATTTGTCAATAATTTTTCATTATTGTCAAATTTAAGAAGACATGTTGGCTAATTTTGTGTGTACTACCTTTTTTGACCACTGGATGGCAGTATACAACTGTTTGAACGGAAGGATGGATAGTGAGGGAGTGAGCAGCGTGTCTCTTTAAGAAAAATGGGAGCGAGGCCCCTTGACGTGACATGGGCTGTCTCTCTTCGGTTCTCATAATGGCAGACGCTCGGTGTGGTTTGAGCTCTTTAGCATTTTTCACACAAAGCTTTTAATAAAAATTTTTAAAAATCAGTAAACAAGTTTTCAACTTCTTTTTGCAGAGAAAAGCTTTTAAAACAAAGACACGGTTTTCAACCATGAATTTTGGAGCTTTGAGAAGACGGAGGGTTTTTTTTTTCCCCCCGAGGTCGGCCTGTTAGCTTAGCTCATAGCTTAGCTTCTCATTAGCTGCTTTTAACAATCCAAAACCACAATTCTGGATGGTTAAAACAGATCTTAAAGAGAAAAGAGAAAGGGAGGGGTCAGTGAAGAGCACCAGAGATGAGCATTTTGTCATGCGGTGTCTTCAGTAGAAAGAGACATGAAGAAACAATAAAGACAATAAATGAAAATGAGGTCGATAATTTTCCATTTATCATGTGATTAATTTGTTTATTGTTTATCGCGACTGTCTAACCCCAACCATGCACTTGCTGCTGCTGATCTGAAGTCAGGTACAGGAAGGAAACCTGGTTCTGGTGGGGTTTTCTGTGTGTCTGTTCTCCTGTGCTCTCCTGTTCCTTGTGTTCTGCTCCTGTCACACCTGTCTGCATGTCTAATCACAGGTGTTTGTTATCACATCTCGTCAGTGTCTATTTATTCAGCATCCTTGTGTCTTGTCATGTCTGTGGATTGTCCTGTTGAGGTTGTGATGTTCTGCCTCCCTCCGTGTTCCCTTCTTAAAAGTAAGTTTGCTGTCCCGCCAGCGTTTAGTTTAGTTTATGTAAAATAAACTGAAAGTATTTACTTGTACCTTGGCTGTTGCCTTCCTGCACGTGGGCTCAAACAGTTAAAGCAGAACATGATAGAGCTCCTCCTCCAAGGTGATGGTGGTGCCTCTCACCTTGTTCCTAAAGCCGAGCCCGCTCTCCCTCCAGAGAGGTCTAAACACCACCAATGATAAATAACGATTACATAATTGACGAAAAGCCAGTTGTCTTCAATTTAAAAATTTACGCTGGTACGATGTGGGCAAAGATAATAAAAATAAAGTGCACGCCCACAATTCAGCTTTGCACAAAAAAGAGACGTGATTTGTAAAACTGGTGACAGAGTTCAGGGAAATCGAGTGAAAATGTGTTTTTTCACAGTTTTGATTTTCCAACCGTTGAAGGTCGGTGAGATTCTACCTTCAGGGTTCAAAGGAGCAGCTTAAGAACCAGATGAATGCATCAAGATGAGTTTGATGGTTGAAGTTGTGGGTTGCTTTATGTTTTCTTCTACATCAGCCTTGTGAGATCATTAAATATGTGCACATGCTTCAGGTCACACAACAGGTTCTTACATCACAAACTCATTTAACTCGGTTATTTCTCTAGACAATATGCTTGTTTTTATTTTAAAAATGTTTACTCATGCTGTCATCCAGAGACAACCAACATGTTGAAATGTTTGACTTTCACACTCATTAAAAAAAAAAAAGTTTTAATGATTTTTTTTTTTTTTTAACACGTTCTTTTTTTGTATTTCCTCCAATAGAAAGCCCACCTGGACCTGCCATTCTGTGTCTGTTTCTACTTCCTGTCCTCTCAGATGGCCGCTCGTCCAGAGCCCGGTTCTGCTGGAGGTTTCTTCCTGTCAAAAGCGAGTTCTTCCTTCCCACTGTTGCCTTTGTGCTTGCTCAGGATGGGAGACTGATGAAGTGAAGCTCCCACTCAATCTGCTTAACTTTTTATTAGCTGGCTTTTTTTGTTTCTGTTCAGTGGCCTGAGATGACTTCTGTTGGGACTTGGAGCTGTAGAAATAAACTGAAATAAAGTGAAGAACACAGTGACCCGGTGCGTCTTCAGTCTTTCCATTGGGTGACTCCTCCCACTTCCTGCTCCCTTCTTAGCACCTGTCGGGTTGAGGTTCCAAGCGAGCCGAGTCAGATACGTTCACTCGTTCAACCTTTATTTAAACAGATAGATCACACTGAGCCTCCAAGACTCATTTACAGGTGAGACGTGTTTGGACAGACAACAAAGTGGTGAAAGTGACAACACGGGTTTTGGAGGCAAACAAAGTCCTAACATGCTCTAATCTTTGGATTAGAGATTTGATGTCGGCCTGTTGCCGTGTTGTGTTTGCTCGGACAGAAGATAAGTTTGTCGACGTTTCAGGCGGCCGCGCTGACGATCTGGCCCACATCAAGTGGTTTGTCAAGTTGAATCCAAAAACACAAAGATCGTGTTGACCCGAGTCGAGTGGTGGTTGAGACTGAACGATTTAAAAACGGCTAAACTGACGGTCGGATTTGATCCTTCAGGAGTCTCTGGAAGGGAACAGAACTCATAGTTTCATCCTTTTGTTAAGTCCGGGTTGTGAAGCAGCAAAGCAGCCCCAGACCATCACACCACCACCTCCGTGTTTGACTGGGTACAGAGACGAGCCTTTGTGTTTTAGAAGTTTCTCTGCTTCAGCGCACCTGATCTGAATCAACGATTGACTAATGTGATGACAGTCTAACCACTGAAACTGGTTCTGGAGCAGGGAGACTTCTAAAACGTGCAGGATCTGGGCCCTCGAGGACGAGGATTGAGCACCACTGGTCTGGACTAAAAGTCGTGCGGGCCAGAAACTGGATTATCCTCGTGGTTCTGTCCTGTGATCTCCACGGGTTCGACCATTACACTGCTGGAGGATTTTAATCAGGTCTAATCAAATGATTCACATGGTCCGGTCCAGACCAGCCCTCTCAGGACGGAGGGTTTCAGGATCGTCTCGTTTCACACGGGCCAGCGTTTAAGAACTCTCCTGAGGGTGAAAACGAGCAACAAACCCAACGTCCTGCTGAAAAAACAGTTCACGCCATTCCAGGTAAAGTGTCACACCTTTAGCCCCGAGGAGAGCAAACAGAAGCTCCAGGTGTTTGTTCAACGGGCGGCAGCAACTTTAGCTCTTCTCTGAGCCCCGTCTCATTCTTTATGCAGTAAAGTGATGACGGCACGGTCTGTGCATTTTAAAATGTGTGAAGTCAAAAAGCACATCTTCAGGATTCTCATGCTTGTGAAAAGAAAAGTTTCACTCTGATCTGGTGTCAACAAACTAGAACCTGAAAAAAGGCATGCAAGCATGAATTTTACTCCAATAAAACCACATTTTAGA
This sequence comes from Hypsolebias longignatus, assembly GCA_031762435.1. Classification (NCBI taxonomy): domain Eukaryota; kingdom Metazoa; phylum Chordata; class Actinopteri; order Cyprinodontiformes; family Rivulidae; genus Hypsolebias; species Hypsolebias longignatus. The sequence goes on along the minus strand of JARVGV010000280.1, from coordinate 6,046,909 downwards.
TGCATTTTAAAACAATTTGCATTTGCTTCAATCTAACTCTGCCCATGAATTAGACCAAGAGAGACGGGAGTCGCCCTCGTCCGAGCATCACCTCCTGGATAAAAACACGTTTCAGTAAAATATCGGAAACTTACGCTGAGCAGCCCGCAGGCAGTGTTTCCTCTGAAGGCAGACCGGCTGACTGCAGGACAGAAACACTGATCACATGTCGAGTTAACCAGGAGGAAGAACAACTGCCTCCTCCTCCTCGCCTCCAAAAGGTCGGTCCAGCTGACCTCCTGCACGGAATCACAAAGCTGAAAGTTCAGGAAAGTGTCTGAATAAATAAGGTTCTTTGGTGCTTGAGCAGTTCGGCTGTTCTCTGACCCCGAGGACAGGAACATGTTAGGATTAAGTCTTCAGTCACACGATTCTTTGAACGAGACGTGAAGCCTCAAACTGCTGCATTTTATTTAAAAAATCCTGCTGCCTGCAGTTTCAGCACCAGGTTTGTTAAAGCCCTCGTGTGTTCACAGGATCCGTGACTGCAGGATCTACAAAAACAAAGTGAATGAAAATTAAAAATGCATGAAAAGGCAGAGAAATTACATTTACTGTGAAAATGCTTGTTGATGAAAGATGCTGCAGAAGTTGAAACCATGCTGCAAAAGTTTCATCACTAAACTGTTGAATTTGAACAGCTGACGTTAGCAGGAAAATAAAAGCAGAAAGCAGCAGAAAACAAATTAATGAAAAATGACCTAAAAAGCAGCCAAAAAGGCTATAAAAATCTGAAAGGAGCATAAAAGATTTAAATGAGAAGAAATAACTGGAAAAAAAAAAACAGCTGAAATAAACAGTATAAGTTTTGAGTAGCACTAAGGTTTGGAAGGATGTGAAGATGTTCAATGAGGAAAGCATGGCTGACAAAGCTAAACATTTCAACAAGTAAAACCTGCAGAGATACCAGCCGTAAGAGCAGAAATGTCCTGAACGAGCTGAACCTTTTGATACACAAACTGTATAAATAAAAACTACAGAACAAGTTACGTGACGAAAAACGTAAGAAATACTGATCAATAAAAAGAACTAGAGAAACTGCATTTCTGGCAAAAGTATGAATGAGTGTTGCAGAAGAACTTGCTGAAAAACAGCTAAAATTAGCTAAAAACAAACATGCTGAAATGTAGCTGAAATGAAACAACAAGCTAAGTTAGCAAAAGAAAGTAGAAAAAAACATATTTGCTGAATTAGGTTTAAATAAGAAGAAATCAGCACAAAAATTAGGAAATTACCAAAAAAAAAAAAAGCTGAAAAGTAACTGAAAAAGCAGAAAAATGCTTAAACTACCAGAAGGAAGTGGGAAAAGATGTTATGAGCTAAAATAAACTCTAAACAGTAGCTGAAATATCAGAAAAAGCAGAAACTAGCATAAAAAAGCTGAAGGGAGCACAACAAGCTGATTAAGTAAATTAAGCTGAAAGTAGCAGAAATTACCACGAAAAATGTGAATTTATCTGAAAACATCTAAAATTAGCTAAAAATGTAGAACAAGCTTAAATTAGCAGAAGAAATAACAAGTTTGCCCAACTAGGCTGAAAGAAGCAAAAATGAGCATCAAAACGTGGAAATTATCAGAAAAAGCTAAAATTAGCAATAAATAAATAAAAATTACTGAAAAGGAGCTAGAAAGGCTAAAAGAAGCTTAAAATACCAGAAAGAAGTGGAGAGAGCACATTTTTTTGATGAGTTAGGCTGAAAAAAGTTTAAATGAGTGCAAAATACTGTATGTGAAATTAACTGAAAATTCTAAAATTATCACTAAAACAGCTAAATAGTAGCTGAAATAGCAGAAAAGGCTGAAACTTGCAGGAATCAGCTTAACCAGCTGAAATTAGCTGAACGTAGCTGGAAAAAAAAGTTTAAATTTGCACATGGAAGCTGAAAGAAGCTGAAGCAGAACAAAATGTGAAAGGAGCAAAAGGTTGTAAACACATCTAAAGACCTGAAGGAGGTAAAATGAGCTCAATTCATTTTCTATGAGAAAAAAAATAGCAGAAAAGGCTGAAACTTGCAGAAATCAGCTTAATAAGCTTAACTTGGCTGAACGTAGCTAGAAAAAAGTTTAAATTTGCACAAGGAAGCTGAAAGAAGCTGAAGCAGAACAAAATGTGAAAGCAGTAAAAGGTTGTAAACACATCTAAAGATCTGAAGGATGTAAAATGAGCTCAATTCATTTTCTATGAGGAAAAAGTGGCAAAAAGGGTAAATATTAAAAAAAAAAAAGCTACAGTTGCATCAATACCTAGTCATAGCTGGATTGTCCTGAGAGCTGAACATTTTGATGTATGACTTGTTGAAATAGCACAAAAATTGTGGAACAACACAAATGGATCACAAGTGAGTGAATGCTTCATAAACACACATAAATAAAGCAGGTGTATGAGCAGGTTAACAGTTCACAGGAGACCAAAATCAAAAGCACCACATGAATTAAACAGAGCTGAGTTTTAGCTGTTTCAGCCAAACTTTGTCACTAAATTATGCACAGTCTCATGTGATATTTTGAAGATCAGTGTTGGAGTTGTACTGAGGATGACTCTCCTCAAACAGTAGCTCAATATCTGTATAATTCACTGTGTTGCAGTCACTGTTGTGTTTTCTAATGACTAGCTGTGGCAGCCATCTTGAATTAGGCTGCCACCAAAAGTTAATCTGCTGTAAATGTCCATGTAGTGATAACTTTCTGAGAAGTTCATTCAAACCTAACCAGTTGGTGAGGAAATACTTTATGACACGCGACCCAACTCAGACACCAGTTTAAAGCACTTCCTCATCAGGTGACACAAGACCAGATCACACTAACCTGAGTGCCAAAAGATTTATAAAAAACACTCAGCCTGAGCTGAAGAATTCCAGGTTAACTTGTCCTACCTGCTGTCGGAGTCTGTGGCAATCTCTTTTCGTCCTCCAAAGCGGATTTGGCACTGGAAAGATATGAGAGGAATCATTTTCTTTAAAAAAAAAAAACCACACACACACAGTTTCCCTGCACTTTGCTTGCATTTTTAACATTTCAGCATAGATGTTTTTGTACACTTGGGGGGACATCTGTTTAAGCAACAAAACAGTAAACATGGCTACAATATCAGGCAAAATAAAAAAACTAAAATCATAAAACCACTGATTTACTTTTGAAGTCAGTACAATTGAAGATGGCTGCCACAACTAATCAACACTAGCCAACACAAAAGTGGCTATAACTCAGACAACTTCACAGCTAATGAGGTGAAATTTAGCTGATGGTGATTCACAAAACAATTAAAACAGTGTGAATGTTTATGAGGCACTGCACACTATGATCCGTTTTTTTCCGTACATTTTCGGCGCAATGCAGTTTTCAAGCTATTTCAACAAGTCATACATCAAAACATTTGGCTCTTTCAGGACACTCCTGCTGTGACTTTTGGTATTGGTGCAACTTTAGCTTTTTGACATATTTAGCTTTTTCTGATTTTTTTTTTCTCATAAAATGAACTGAGCTCATTTTACATCCTTCAGATCTTTAGATCTGTTTACAACCTTTTCCTGCTCCTTTCACATTTTGTTCTGCTTAAACTTCTTTTAGCTTCCTTCAGCAAATTAACTTTTTTCAGCTAATTTCAGCTGTTTTATGCTCCGTTCAGATCGTTTCTGCCAACTACAACATTTTTGTGCTTCTTCTAACTTCTTTCTATTAATTTCAGCTTGTTTTGATCCTTTCAGTTACTTCTGCAAGTTTCAGCTATTTCTGCTATTTTAGCTACTATTTAGCAGTTTATATGTTAATTTTAGCTTTTTCAGCTAATTCCACTTTTTTTGCACGCGTTTAAAACTTTTTTCAACCTAATTCAGCAAAAGGGTGCTCTCTCTACTTTCTTTTGGTAATTTAAGCTTCTTTCTGCTTTTTCAGCTACTTTTCAGCTGTTTTCTTTTTTTTGCTAATTGCAGCTTTTTCCAGATAATTTCTACTTGCTGTGCTCATTTCTGGTTCTTTCGGCCCAATATGGCAAAATTATGCTCTCTCCACTTCCTTCTGCTAATTTAACTTGTTCTATTTTTTCAGCTAACCTTTTAGCATTTTTAGCTAATTTCATAATTTTTTTTAGCTAATTTGTTCCTCTCTTATGGAACCAACTTCCAGATTCTGTCCATAAGGTTGACACATTGTCCAGTTTAAAAAATCCTATATTTAGGGTTGGCTTGTTATGTTGCTATAGGGTTAGACTACTAGAGGACAAATTGACCTCATTTCCTTAAATTAATTGTTAAAATTGAATAGTTTTCATTTTATATTATTTCTATCTTAACATGCTTCTTGACCTGCCATTGTGTATCTGTTCCTCCTTCCTGTTCCTCTCAAACCAGTCAGTCGAAGCAGATGACTGCTTGTCCTGATTCTGGTTCTACTAAAGGTTTCTTCCTCATGAGAGTTTTTTCTTTCCACTGTCGCCTCCATGCTTGCTCAAGATGAGAGTCTGTGATTAAGTTAAATTCAAAGCAGTCTGCTCCTCAGATAAATAATGTTAAATTATTATTTTTATATATGAATGTTTCTGTTCAGTTCCCTGAGATGACTTCGGTTGTGACTTGGACATATATACATAAATTGAATTGAATTGAATTTGCAACATCACTTGGCCTTCAGAGGCAGTGCCATTGGATTGGCAGTTGGGTGTGGTGGTTCCCCTCCTCAAAAGGGGGACCAGAGGGTGTGCTCCAATTACAGGAGCATCACTCTCCTTAGCCTCCGTGGTAAGGTTTATTCAGAGGTACTGGAGAAGTCAGTCCGATCACTGGTCGAACCACAGATCCAGGAGAAACAATGCAGGTTCTTTCCTGGCTGTGGAACACTGGACCAGCTCGTTACCCCCACTAGGGTCCTCGAGAGGTCATGGGAGTTAGCCCATTCAGTCTACATGTGTTTTGTGGACTTGGAGAAGACATTCAACTGTGTTCCTCGGGATAAACTGTGGGGAGTGCTCCATGAGTATGGCATTGGGGGCCCGTTGTTACAGGTTTGGTCTCTATACAAGCAGTGCAAGAATTTGGTTTGCACTGAGTAAGTCGGACCCCTTCAGGGTGAGAGTTGGACTCCATCAGGTCTGCTCGTTGTCACAGATTCTGTTCAAAACTTTTATGGACAGAATTTCTCGGTGCAGCCAGGGGGTGGGGGGAGTCTGGTTCAGTGGCCTCAGAATTCCATCTCTGCTCTTTGCAGATGATGTGGTCCTGTTGGAATCATTGTGCCGTTATCTTCAGCTCTCACTGGAACGGTTCACAGCAGAGTGTGAAGCGGCTGGGATGAGAATCAGCACCTCCCAATCTAAGGCCGTGGTCCTCGGTTGGAAAAGGCTGGATTGCTCTCTTCAGGTCAAGAATGAGGTTCTGCCTCAAGTGTAGGAGTTCAATTATCATGGGGTTTTGTTCACGAGATAGGGTGAGAAGTTCATTTAACCTGGAGAGACTCGGAGTAGAACCACTGCTTCTCCACATTAAGAGGAGCCAGTTGAGGTGGTTTGGGCATCTGGTAAGGATGCTCCCTGGGCGCCTCCCAAGGAAAGGGCTTTGGTCATGTCAGTCACGGAGAAGACCCCAGGGAAGACCCAGGACACACTGGAGAGACTATGTCTCTCAGTTGGCCTGGGAACACCTTGGAGCCCTCCCAGAAGAGCTGGAAGTGTTGGCTATGAAAAGAGTTGTCTGGACATTTCTGCTCAAGCTGCTGCCCCCAAGTAGTGTTGTAGTACTCGAGACAGGTCTGGGTCTTGAGACCGGTCTCACAACCACTTTTTGATGGTCTTGGTTTTGTCTCGGACTCGGGATTTTATTTCAAGACCAGTCAAGACTACGACTGTGGAAATATCACTAAACTGACAGCGTATTGTCCAGTTTATTTGTTAACATCTTTGTTTTCATTGGATGCAAAACATACTGATTCAAATCCAAGTGATAACATGACTCATGGCTAAATAACATGTTTTTGTTACCGCTGTCACACCCACCCCCTTTCACTCGCACACGGTTCTGTACAAACAGAACAATACAGACAACAGAACGTAATGTCGTAACCAGGGGTGAAAGTAAGACGGTATACGGTCCAGTACTGTGTACCATTAAAAGATTCTGCACCGGTACATAGTACCTGGAAGAGAGGGGAGCGTCTGTCTGCTGTAAAGCCTCATTCAGAACCAGTCACGGCTGCACTTTGGGCCACAATAGATTCTCTAGTAATAAGCAGTCTAAAACACGGTTTAATCAGTTAATAAATAGCTTTTGTTTCTCATTTCAAATTGTTTGACTGAACTGTTCGTGCTCTGCTGAAGCCTCGATTCTAGTTTTACATTGGATGTTGTACATTCGAGATCCGTGGCTTCAGCGGTGTGTTCCTCTCGTTCGATCCAATGCAGGCAGTCCGATTTCAGCCAGCTGAGCTCAGTCTGCCCCTCTTCCGAGACGCACTGGTTTGTTTAGGGACCATCAACAATTTACTGAACCAAACACTCTTCAGAAACAAAAATTAATATATTTTACATCATTTGACCCACTGACACAAAACTAATGTTAACCTACTCTAGACCATACAAGACACCATAGTTTATTTCTCATTTTAAAGCATTTTCTAATTAGTTGTTGAGCGAAAACCACGATTTTTGAACAAATAAATTATGTAAAATTAGATAATGCTGTAAAATTAGAAGAAAAAAATTAGGGTGCCTCATCTGTCACATCTAGTAGAGTAGTTTAACATAAGTTTTGTTTTAGACATGAAAATTATTGTGCAAAAACCACTGAATGTCTGATTTCTTTATGTAGCTTTAAACTTTATAAAAGCTGATACATTCATTCAAAAGCATACTTAAAGTTGCAGTATGTAACTTTATTTTTTTTGATAAGTTTTTTTTTTTTTTTTTACATATTTGTTAAAATTGTCACTATGTTGTGACGGTATTGTATAAGACAGATAATTTGTGAAAAGTTTGATCTCCAAGACTTGAGGTCTTGGTCTAGACTTGGTCTCTTGGGTTAGGTGGTCTTGACTACAACACTGTCCCCAAGATCTGACTTCTGAACAAGAAGAAGATGATGGATGGAAATTTTATATTAAATCTATATATTTTAATTACAAGTCTCTTTGCTTCCTTTTTGATTAAAATAGTAATATTTACCATATTTAGAATATATATACACCAGTTCAGCTATGGATAGATGGATGGATAATGGATCATGTATGGATGGACAGTTGGTTGGTTAGTTAGATGTTTGTTTTGATGATTGGTTAGTTGGATAGTTGCTCGGCTGGGTGGATGGATGGATGGTTGGATTGTTGGTATGATGGTTGGTTGGTTCAGTGGATGATTTGTTGGTTGTTGATAGATGGTTAGATGGTTGGATTATTGGTATGATGGTTGTTTGGTTTGTTCAATGGATGGTTGGTTTCTTGGCTGGATGGGTCATTGATTGGTTCAATGGATGGTTGGCTGGATGGATGGTTGGTTGGTTGGTTGGTTAGTTGGTTGAATAGTTAGTTGGTTGGATGGATGTCTGGTTGATAGGTTCATTGTATGGTTGGTTGGTTGGTTTTATGTTTGATTGGTTAGATGGTCCGTTGGTAGGATAGGTGTTTTGTTGGTTGGTTGGATCAATTCATAATGTTTGGCTATATGGTTGGTTGGATTGTTGGTTTTATTGTTGGTTGGTTTTTGGTTGATTGGTTTAATGGATGGTTGGTTGGTTTGATGGTTGGATCAATAGATGGTTGGTTTGTTGGTTGGTTCAATGGTTGGTTGGTTGGTTGGATGGAGGTTGATTGGTTGAATGGTTGAATGGATGGATGGTTGGTTGTTTGGATGGTTAGTTTTTTTGGTTCAATGGATGGTTGGTTGTTGATTGGATGGATGGTTAATTGGTTCATTAGATGGATGGATGGTTAGTTGGTTGATCGGATGGTTGTTTGGTTGGATGGATGGTTGATGGATGTTTGGATGGATTGCTATTTGGTTGGATGGATAGTTGTATGGATGGTTTGATGGTTGGTTGGTTTTGTTGTTGGATGGATGGATAGATGGATGGTTGGTTGGATTGTTGATTTATTGTTTGGGTGGATGGATAGTCAGCTGATTCGATGGTTGTTTCATTGGTTTGTTGGTTGGTTAGTTGCATGGATGTTGGTTGGTTGGTTGGATGGACGGTTAATTGTTTGATTGGATGGTTGTTTGGATGGATGGATGTTGGATGGATGTTTGGATGGATTGATGTTTGGTTGTATAGATGGCTGTATGGATGGTTTGTTGGTTTGTTGGTTGGTTTTAGTGTTCGATGGATGGATGGATGGTTGGTTGGCTGATTGGATGGATGGTTAGTTGGTTGATTGATGGATGGATGGTTGGATGGTTCTCCTTCAAGGTTAAATTTGTCTGATCTTGTTTTGTTTCCCCTCTCTCAGACTCTCGTCACCTCCTCCTCCTCAGACCTGCAGCTCATCCTGGGAGCATCTTCTCCTCATTGAGGAAGAGGAGGAACCTGTCAGAGGAAGAGACTGAACTGAGGCTGGGTCCTGTCGCTCAGGATGAAGATTTGAGGAGGAGGAGGATTGTCAGTGAATCTGGTCCGATTCAGGGAGGAGGAGGATGGGGAAGGAGCAGGAACTGCTGCAGGCGGTGAAGAGCGGAGACCTGCAGTCCACCCAGAAACTGCTGTCCAAGCTGAAGACCAGCAGGAACAGTAAGTCCTGGTCCATCTCAGACAGGTTCTGGTTCCTCCTCCGGTTAGGTCCAGTTCACTGGCGAGTTTAAAACACTTCTAACGAGACCAAAAGGCTCAAATTCAAGGATTCAAAGTTCATTTGTTGTTCCACCACATACACCACAGGATTATGTGCACTGGGTCCCAGTTACTTCCAACAATAAAATGTCAAAGAACAACAGTGATAAGATCAAAGATCTGAACTAAGAAAAACATCAACTAAAAATACGTTAGGCACTAGTAGCATAAAACAATAAAAACAATACGCTGAACAGCAGCACAAATCTGAAACCAGGCCTGTTTAATGGAGCGGCCCGTTCTCTGGTTCTGATGTCCAGGGACCACAGCGGGTCCAAAAACAACCAGAGGACACCTTAAATCAGAGGAAGTGACCCATGACGTCGCATCAGAACAAGTTCTTATAAAAAACGGTTCTGTTCAACGGATCGTCCAAACTTTGAGCTGAAAACTGAACAAATGAAGTGTTTGAAAACTTTTACTCTTCTTGACTCGGGTCTTTTTACAAACCTGGCCCGGTTTTTTACTAAACTGACCCAGGTCTTTTTACTAAACTGACCCAGAACTTTTTACTAAACTGACCCAGGTCAGACTGGGTCCAGACCTCCTCAGGTGCTCTGAGGGTTTCTTCTCAGGTTTAAACCCATCTGGATCAAGATCTGTGAAACTGTTGCAGAACTTTTTCTGGCTGTTTCTGACCCATCCCACTGGTTCTGTTATCAGAACAGCATCTTACACACAGGCAGTCTGACAGGGAGTCATGGTTCTGGTTGCATTTTAACATGCTTCTTGCAGAATATTTAGTTTCTGACTGTAAAAAAAAGTCCTTGAATGCATCATTGTTCCTCACCTCCATCAGCTGGACAAAAGTTCAGAACTGGATTCAGTTTGAAGGTTCAGTTTGAAGGTTCTGTTCTGTTGGAAGGTTCTGTTCTGTTGGAAGGTTCTGTTCTGTTGGAAGGTTCTGCGTGTTCTCAGTGTTTTGGTCAAACTCTGCAGATCAGAAACACGGTTCTGTTGGATCAGGCAGAAACAGAGTCCTGTTCTGTTCTCTCTCTGTGTGTGTGTGTGTGTGTGTGTGTGTGTGTGTGTGTGTGTGTGTGTGTGTGTGTGTGTGTTTTGAAACTTGTAGGCGATGTGTGAAATTCTTCTGAGGTTCTAAATGTTTAAACGAGCCGACCTGTTTTCCCTCTGAGGGGTCACATATGTCGCTTTGCCACAGTCTCTGCTCTCATCGGCTCCGCCCCACATCGCACCAGTTTAGGGCCCGTCCACTGTCGGTACCATCCCACTCAGCCCGGTTTATGGGACCGCCTTGTTTGTGGTTCCAAGCGGGCTGCTCCGAGGGTCCGATCTTGACGTAAGCAGAGAGCAGCCATTGATTGTCCAGTGGAGCGTTGTCACTGGATGACCCACAAACTACATCAGAACCTCCACTTCCTCTTCCTGTTGATGGACGGCACACAAGAAAAGAGCTCATTTACAGAGAGACATGCTGGAGCAGCTTGGCTGCACCTGGACTGATGAGCAGTTCCAGGAGAAGATAAAGAAGTTCAAGTCAGATTATAGAACAGTTAAGAACCACAACGAGAGGAGTGGCTCGAACACAACGACCAGTTATGATCCCGCCCACTTTGCACTGATGATCCCGCCCACTGAGCGGGGAAACGGGTCACAGAGACTGATCACCTCCACCTGAGAAGAACCGAGAAGAGAGCCGAGTGGAACCGGACTCAGTGGCGAAGAGGCTACAAAGATCTGGTTCTGGGTCCGAACGTGTGAGGGGACCCTCTGGATCCCCAAGTGTCCGCGCTCAGTCCTGATCCACATCAGAACGTCAGAATGATCCTCAGACCAGAACGAGGAGATGTTGACCGTGTTTGTGTTTCAGAGAGACAAATGTAGAAAACGCAAACAACAACAACAAAAACCAACATCTGAGAGGAGCTCAGAGGAGAAACGAGACGAGAAGGAACTGAAAAATTAAATTCAGCTTATTTTTATAACAAGTCCCAGCGAAGTTGTGTCGGCACTGAACAGGAACATGGAAAAGACTGTTGGTGAAGTTCTCAGTCTAAGGAAGCAGCAGACATGTTGAATCTTCACTTCATCATAGTCTCTCATCCTGAGCGAGCACAGTGGCAACAGTGGAAAGAAAAATCTCCCTTTGAACAGGAAGAAACCTCCAGCAGAACCAGGCTCTTCTGCTTCGAGCGGGTTTGAGAGGAACAGGAAGGAGCGACAAACCAACAGAATGACAGGTCCAGAGGTAGGTGCAGGTGTACCTCCAAAAGAAGGAGAAAAGAGGTGCCAGCAGGAGGTGCCAGCAGGAGGTGCCAGCAGGAGGTGCCAGCAGGAGGTGACAGGCATGGAACCATCTAAGGAGCTGCTGCTGCTGGTTCCAGATGTTGTTGTCTCCTGTTGTCGACCCGTTGGTTGGTTCTTGTGTTCTTCCTGAGAACCCTGACCTCCTCCTCTGTAATGAAGCTGTTCTGGACCGGGTCGTCCTCGGGGACGTCTGCTGACCCGAGACTGACCCGACGCCGTCACTCAGAGCGTCTCCACGCCCTCTGCTGTGTGATCCAGGAAGCGGCCCGTGGTTCTGGGACCACAACGACCCGAGTCCTCGGTGGACCCAGTTTGTGTTCGGAGTTCTGCTGGAGCTGGTCTGTGTTCGGCCCGTACAGAGTCTGTGAGGTCACATGACTGAAGGGTGCTGCTCAGACGGGCCCTGCATGAAACGGTCCGGTCCGGTTCACTGCAGGTCCAGTGTTGTCTGTTTGCTTCAAACAGATCCGTCCTCCCAGACCTCCTCCTGTAGAACCCTGTGTGTTCTGAATCAGCAGAGTTCTGTTGTTTTCAGCGAGTTTGGTTCAGAACCACCTGAACCGGATCCAGTCGATGTGGGTCAGCAGCTTGTTTCTCTGGACTTCAGGAAGTCTGAATAAACTTCCATCATCAGCTCCACAGACCGGAACAACGTCCTCATCACCGCAGGCTCCAGGTCCAGTCATCGGTTCTGGTTTGGTGCCGCTCATGAGCACGTTTAGGTCCAGTTCCCACAGCCGGGGACAAATAGATGTTCTAAAAACATCACAAAATGAGAGAGGAACCTGTGGGAGGATCTGGGGTCTTCAAACAGAACCTTCGTTAGAACCTGTACGTTCCACAGCCTCCAGGCTCTGTTCCTGTTTGGTTCTGAAGGTTCTGAGCGCAGAACCTTCAGGACCTGGAGGGTTCTGGCTTCAGCTTCAGACGATGGAAGCTTCAGGGTCTACATTCCAGCAGAGTGACATCACCACGTCGCTCTGCTGCTCGGACAAAAGCTGCACACAGAGCGCCGCGGGCCCAGACTTCCAGCCGGAACCACAGACCCGTCCAACAGGCTCTGAGTGTTGCAGCAGAACGGGCCGGTTCTGATGAGGTTTCACTGGGAAAGTGAAGAGGTTCTCCACTGCAGAGCTGACATGTACTGAAGGAAGAGGGGACGATGCGTTCAGGGACATGTTGGAGGAGCTGAAATCTCTAATGTGATGAGCTCTGTGGGGGGAGGGGGCACAAACTGAAAGAACAAACCAATTAAAAACAATAAAATAAATGAGAAAACTCAGAAAAATAATAAATAAATAAATAAATAAATAAACGTGGGGACAGATCGTCAGGTCCTGACTCAGACATCAGATGGTTTATAAATAACTTCTGATTTGACTGAAGGCGTCCTCATCGCAGGTTCTGATTGGCTGACGGGGAGGCCGGCGTGTCCGGTCTTGTGTGTGTGTTTTGGGGGGGGGGGGGTGGTCTGAGAGGAAGGGTCCGTCATGTACGGAGGAGCGTGAACAATATACGTCGTTTCTTGTTTTAGCTTCGGACAGGAAGAGGAACAGAAACACCCGCGCCGTGAGGGGAGCGGCGCTCAGAGCAGAAACATCAAAGTAGAACGGGTCGCAGGAAGTTGGACTTCGCACAAGCGGACTGCTGCGTTCAGGGCCTCAACGGTTTTTACACAATCACAGGTTAAAGTTGGAGGATTTGACCTCGGCTGGTTCAGGTCTACAGGGCTCTGATGATGTAACGTTTTACAAACAAACTCTTCTTTATTGTTCTCCAGTGTCTTCGTCCAGTTCTTGGTCTTTCTGCCTCTGTCCACCCAGAGTGTCTCTGCTGGAGGACTGATGGTGTCCTCTGAGGTCAGAGGTCATGCACCCAAACTCCCAGTGACTTCCACTGTATCGGAGCTCAGAGATTTATCTTGAAAAGGAAGTGAAGAATCTGTTTGATCTTGTCATATCTCTCCTATGGGATTGTTTTGTATTGTATTTTAAAAATGAACAAATTTTATAAATAAAATAAAATAAAACCCTGTAGAACCATCAAACAGAACCTGTGCTACCATCACAACATTCTGCTGCTCCGGATAAAGAACTCCTTTTATCCGACTTCTAGTTTTCACACAGAGACGGTGTGTCTGAGGCTTACATTTTGTTCTGTATCTCTGCCTGTTGAGTATAGGGGCAGTAAGCTCCGCCTCCTTCCTCTGCCCCTCAGTAAAGGAGGGAGTCACCGTGGCAACCAGTGTCCCAGCAGATTCTTTACTGTTATTCCATCATGGCCGCCAGTTGAACTAATGACATCTTGATTGGACGTTTGCAGTTCAGGAGAACGATAACAGGAAGTTTCAAAGCAAAGTTGATCCTCTTCAAAATAAGAGTCTGCCTGTGTCACAGCTCAGATAATTAAAGCAATGTATTTGTTCTTCATTAACAAGCTGCTGATGTTTACAGCAGAACTCTGAACAAACGGAACCAGACCGCTGACACCAGACTGTCGGACCTCTGTTAGGTGGTTCAGGAGGACCTGACCGGACCTTCAGCACCACAGCGTGAAAATCCGTCGTCCTCTTCCAGCTGAACCAATAGAAACAGCTGCTGCTTCAGGTTCTGTTGGCTCAGTTTGCTTCATCAAGCACAAACGCTGGTGCTGGTTCTGGTTCTGGTTCTGGTTCTGGTTTTTTTCAGGCTCTGTGAAACTTTACAAACCTTTAAATGAGTGTAAACAGTGTTTGGATTTCCTGCGGACTCTGAAGTTGATCTCAGAGTTCTTCTGATGAACCTCTCTCCTGGAGCTGCAGCTCCGTTTGAGCTCAGCGTCGTGTTGAACCTTCGCAGCGTCCTGCAGTTCAGCCCGCAGCTGCCCGGTTCTGTCAGCCCGACCCGCGGATCAAAGTGCTGTCAGCTCATCTCGGTCCGTTAGTCAACATGAGTGGTGGGCCTGCACGATGACTCGCTCCACTTCAGCTGTCAGCTCAACTCAAACAACCGGGTCACAGATTCAGAGGTCCGATCCGGTCCGAGGTTTCTGTTTGTTGTGTTCGTGTCCTGGAACCGCGGAGAAGATTCATAAAAACTGATTTGAAACGTGAACCTGGGGCTTAGTTTTGGCATTAACCAGTTTATCTTGGGCCGTCAACCATGTGGTTTCAGACTGCTAACTGGAGCTAGCCTTGGTCGCAGCACGTAGCCTACGGGCGCCTGGTTAGTTAATGGTTTTTCAAAAGCACAGAGCCGAGATTACAGCTCAGACAGTCTCTCTACATAGCTGCACATTTGGTGCATGTGCCATCAGCTTCAAATGAAGCAGTGATGTAACTAAACGTTTGACACACAATACAAGTAGTGAAACCAAAGCCATGCTAAGCTAAGGCTAGTAAGAGTTAGCATATCTTAATACAATAGTCCCTCGTTTATCACGGGGGATCTGTACCCTGAAGCCCCACGATAAGTGAAAAAACCTCAAAGTAAGGAGAGTAGTACAAGTAATAAGTGATAGTTTATATATACATATACAGTACAGTACTGTATTATACTGTGTATATATA
>JARVGV010000280.1:5992095-6005777 GCA_031762435.1 Hypsolebias longignatus | reverse complement strand
TGGGGGCTCAATCTTGGAGAGAGAGTGAGGAGCTCCATCATCCGGTGGAGCATGGATCCAGAGCTGCTGCTCCTCTGCAGGTTCTTCTGATCAGGACGCCTCCTTTTGGAGGTTTTCTTGCAGGAAACCCAGCACTCTGGAGGGATTGTTGTGCATCTCCTCTGGTCTAGGAACACCTTGAGGTCCCCCAGGAGGAGCTGGAGAGAGTCTCTGTGGAGAGGGAGGTCTCATGGACCTGCCGCCTCCACGACCCGACCACTGATGAGATGGAAGCTGGAGATTTGGACACATTTCTGACTTGGTTATAATTTTAAATTCTGTGTTAAAGTAGATTTATTTCTATTATGTGTTTTTCTAACCTCCAGACTGGTTAAAGAAAAACTGATCTGTGAGCTCTAACTGGGTCTTCCAGCAGAACCGGGCCACTTCAGAACCCTCTCGTTATGATGTCTTTAACAGAATGAACCCGTTTTTCATCCTCTTGTCCAAATAACGGTCCACCTGCAGTTCATCAGTTTTATTTGTCTTTAATTCATATAAAATATTCTGTTTCTTGTTGCTTCTGAGCTGTTAAACCTGCCAGACTAGAGTCACCTCCTCATGGTGGTCTGACAGTAATTAGGTTCTGGTTAGGGGTGGGTGTGAACCTCATTTTTACCTTCCTGTTATTGGACACCTTCGGGGGGAACAAACAAGCGAGGCCCTCGTGGAGAACAGTACCCCTTGTCCTGGTGTGACCTCCTTCACGTTCCAGGGGAGGAAAAACTGACTAACTTGAAAACAAAGTCCTGCTGAGAAACTGGAGTTTAACGACACATATAAAGAGAGCTGGAGAACTGGGAGCTGCGCAGGAGAGATGATTACATGAGTGTTTGGGCCGGCAGCTCCAACAGGTGGTTCTGATCACGCTCTGCTACCAGAGCCGCAGCTCACACACCGGCCTGGTTCAGGCTGGAGGCACCTCGAGATGATGAGGAGTTTAAAAACTGGAGGCTGTGCCAACGACTTGGACCACTTTCTAAAACAGATTTAGGTCCAGGTATCACTCGGGGTTCCGGATGGATCTGTGTTTGAGTGAGAACATGAAGTAGAACGTGATTAGAGAACCACAGCAAAGCGTGTGCAGAACCTGGAACGTTGAAAATAAACGGACAAAATATTTTCTTTGCAGCAGCAGGAACTTGATTTTCCTCACAAGAAAAACTCAGTGTTTGAGTTAAACCCTCTGCATGCGCTTTGGTTTGTTTTCTCTGTGACATCACTCACTACTCAGGCAGTCGGCCACGCCCACTTTAATCTGTTCCAGGTCCAGGCCAGGTGTGTCCACTTCCTCATCAACTCCATTCTTTCACTTCTGTCAGTCTGCTCTCAGGCAGGTCTTCCATGGTGCCCTTTAAGGTCATTGTCCTCTAGGGTTATTGTCCTATAAAGTTGTTGTCCTCCATGGTTATTGTCCTCTGGGATATTACTGTCCTGGGAACCTGTGTACATAATCTCGTTCCACCACATGTACCACATGATGCGAATGACAAATAAATCTGTCTGACTCTGTGATTATTGTCCTCTGCAGATGTGGTCATCCACGGATGTTGTCCTCTGCAGATGTGGTCATCCATGGATGTTGTCCTCTGCAGATGTGGTCATCCATGGATGTTGTCCTCTGCAGATGTGGTCATCCACGGATGTTGTCCTCTGCAGAGGTTGTCCTCTGCAGTTGTTGTCCTCTGCAATTGATGTCCTTGTCCTCCTGTAGTGTTCTGTAAGATTTCTTATCCCGGCAGCTCTTTGGTTTTGTTTTTAATAAAACTGTTTATTTTCAAAGCTCCTGGTGTTGACTCAGCGATCTGGGTCCGACCGAACCTAAAACGGTGACACTCCTAATAATTTTACTAAAATATAAAAGTACTCAGACGAGTCGACGGGGGAGAGAGCGGACTCCAGAAACCATCTTATCACCATCAAACTAGTTGGCCCACTATGTGAGTGTGCTGCTTGTGGGACTGTTGGTTGTGAATCCTCAGGCTGATGAAGTCCTTTGGATGAACGACAAAACGTTTCAACAAAAACAAATTGTCCAGAGGACCTGACTGAACTTTGTTGAATTTTTGACCTGGATTATTGAGCATGAACTTTGATAAGAAACAACTGTACTTCTGTACAAACATGTTAAATGGGAATAAAACTACGGATGTTTTGATGACAAAAAAATCAACAAAACTCTTTGGAACAACGAAGAACCTTGAAGCCTGTTTGATTTGTTAAAAATAAAATGTTCCTTGCTCATTTTCTGTAAACCAAAAAATTGAAAACTTTCATATTTATTCTTGAATCGTTGCAGAAATTGAGACGCAGCTTTCAAGGTTTTACTTTTGCTCTTACAGAAAAATGCAGAAGAAGTTCACAAGTACAGATCCAGTTTTCATCTGAGTGAACTTATAACACATGAAGCTTCCTGCTGTTTGAAACATTTTCAAGTGATCTCATGTAGAAAGTGGTAAATAGATGTTTTTCTGTAAGGAGAGGAGTTTGTCCACGATCGGACTGACGTTTGTGTTTCTGCTTCCTCAGGTCTTCCTTAGTTTCGCCTGAAGATGAGGCGGCCTCAGTTCTTGCCTCTCTGGGCCCTTCTGGGTGTCCTGTTTACAGGACTCGTCCCCAAATTGGACGCTCAGGACAGTAAGTTGAATTATCTTATAACCTACTTTTATTCTCACAGTCTTCAACAAGCAGTTTGGTTTAAATCCTTCAGAAACGTTGGGATACCGTTCAAAACTTTAAAAAGTCCTCAATTGTTTGCAGAAGGAAATATCAATTGTCATTTTGTGGTTGAAGTTTGACGCCAACTTGTTGCTGAAACGGCGGCAGGAAATAAACAGCAGTGATTTTTCATGTGAAAATCCCTACATCTAGAAACGTTTGGTCCCGAGTCGATTCAAAACAGAACAAAATAAAGTTCAAAACAGTCTTGTTTAAATTAAAATTAAAAAAAAAGGTAATAAATTGGTAATTTATACATTTTTAAAGTTTTCTCTTGTTCTGAACAGTATTTAAGTCAGACTCCCGTTTCCTTCCCTTCATTTCCAACATGGAGGTTAAATCGTTTGCAGACGATATCACTCTCTATTCATTCAAACTTTTAAAGTTTGAATGGCATCCCGACTTTTCCTGGAAGTGGGTTGAATATTTTTGTAGATGTAATTTACTCCAAATGAATTGTGGATGTTGATTTTCTGTTCAAAACATAAGAACAACATTATTTTCCCTCATGGTGAACAATCATTTGTTTTTCAACATTGTTTCAAATACAAGGACGACAGAAACAATTCTGTTTCGACATGGGTCAGAACGTCACGTCTCTGAGAGCCAAAGCAGGCTGATGTTTGTCAGTTTCTAATAAATTAATGAAGATTTAGTGCAAGCAGAAGTTTATATACACCCATCATGGACATGAAGGTCAATAATTTGGGTTTGTAGGATTTATTTAAATCATTCTTTTCCAGGGTGGAAAAAATAAACAACATGAAACCTTAGTTTTAAAATCGTTAAAAAAAATTCACTGATCCATGCAGGCTCAAATATATTTATTCACCCCGCTAATATTTGACGAAATGTCTATTAGTGAGTGTCTCCTAGACCTCGGGTCTCGATATTGGACCTCTCTTCTTCTTCTTCTTGGCAGATTTGGTGGAGTTTATGTAAATCAGCTGGTTTTCTGAGTTTAAACCTGACTTTTAAGCCACATTTGTTCATTTGTCTTGAGGTCGAGGTTTTGCAAACACTATCCCAGAATCTTAATATCAGCTGATTTGTCCACAAGCTGTTAGTTTGAGGTGAAGTTAAAGAACTTGGAAGTAGTAATTCTCACTTTGGACCACAGCATGATTCCACCACCAGGTCTGACAGCTGGTTCAGCATCTTTTGGTCTGAAAGCCTCACCTCGACTCCTCCAAATACCCTTCGTATCTCAATCTTTGTCTCGTCTGACTATTCAACTTGTCTCCAGAAGACTTTTGTCTCCTCCCCATGGACAGCTGCTGGTTTCGGTCCAGCTTGAAGGTTCTGGAGCCTCATTTTTGGTCCTCTCAGTCATAATGATGTATAACTCTCCTCATTGTGGACAGGGACACTTGTGTTCCAGCAGGTTCTAGTTCGTGGCAAGCTTCAATCCTGTTGTTTACTGGGTTGTTCCTGAACATCAGAACCAATTTCCTTCCATCTTAGGTGATGGATCGGTGCTGGTCAGTCCAACCAGTGCTGTCAAACAAATGTATTTTATGTTGGCAAAGAGAAAGTGTGAGCTGCTGTCAGTCATGACCACTAACAGGAAGGAAATAGGTCTTACAATAAAAGACCTTCTAAAATCTTCAGCGTCACTTGTGAATCAATTTAGTTAAATTTATGGATCTATTGGAGTCTGTATGTATTGGTTAACCCTGTGTGAATTTTTAAAAAACCTAAATAAATCCCAACTTGTTTTTAAAACTCATTCAAATTGTTTATTTCATCAATCCACCCTGGAAGAAACGGTTTAACTGAACCTGACTTTCATGTCATGAAGTGAACGTCTGATCTCAGCTGTACAGTCATAAAACAAAACTTTTTTACATGATGCACCAAATATTTTTCTCTGGTCTTCACTTCTGTCCTCCCCGCACTCTCAGAAGACTGCACCCGAGGCTTGGGAGCGGATATGTACTTTCTAGTGGATTCCTCGTGGAGTATGGGGGAGCAGAACTTTGAGCATGTCAGACACTTTCTGTACACCTTGGTCCAGTCTCTGCACCACGTTGGAGGAGGGAGGTTTAGATTTGCCCTGGTGCAGTACAGTAGAAGGCCCCATACAGAGTTCCACCTCAACAGCTACCCAACCACACAGGGCTCTCTGGGACACATCAAGACCATGTCTTATCGTGGTGGGGGCACCCGGACCGGCCTGGGTCTGGACTTCCTGATCCATTCTCATTTGACCGCCACTTCGGGAAGCCGTGCAGCTGACGGGGTGCCCCAGGTGGTGGTGGTGCTGACAGACGGGCGCTCGCAGGACGACGTGTCTGAGCCGGCCCGGGTGCTTCAGATGGCGGGAGTGGAGATGTTTGCAGTCGGAGTTCAGGATGCGGTGGACTCTGAGCTCAGGGAGATGGCCAGCCAGCCTCACGAGACTCATATGTTCAATGTAGACTCTTTCCTGAAGTTACGAGATATAATTCAAGACTTAGTAGTGAGCATTTGCGGTGCAGTGACCTGGTCAGGGGGTGGTCCTGTGGCCAATGAGGCCCCGGTGGCGGGAGGAGGGACAGGTAACTATCATACTAACTTATCTGCAGGAGTAATTTGCTCCGTATGAGATCCCAGACTTTATTATTAACACCAACAAGTTTGAATTTATTTACCACTATAACATTTCACTTTCACCTGCAACATTAACATCACACTTTTATTTTCTCTCAGCACATTTAATAAACCCTAACTACCCTAACTACGACTAATGCAGTCAGTCTCTTGTGCTTTTAATAAAGGAAGTCCTTCACGTTTTCTTATAGCATAGTTTAGAAGTTAAGGAGTCAGGGAAGGGCCCACAAAACACATCAACATCTAATACTCCCCAAGGGACTTGGACACAAATAAGTCATTATATTGAGGCTTATTTGTTTCACTAAGATCCAAAGAGCTTAGTGGACCACCTTGGGTGTCCTCAAGCCACTCGTGTATCCCATCATTGACTCGTCGAAAGCTCTTTCACAAGACACCTCAGTGCAGGACTTAGACCGTGTCTGAATGCCTCGGTGTTATTTCTGAATGGACTAAATGGCGAGGGAGGTCAAAGCCAGCCCACCCCAGTCTGCTTCTGTGTTGTGAAGTGACGTAGTAACAGAGGCAAAACAGTCGACACATGAAAAGGGAAGCAGGTGCTGCGGCTCAGTAAAGTGATGAAGCGATGACATCTGGTCAGACAGATTTATTAGAAAGGGAAGATCATTGATGACAACAGGCAACTTTGTATTTAGTTTAAAAAAATAGTTAGCCACAAAGAGAATTGCTGAACTGAGTTATTTCATTATAGTTTAAGGCAGGGGTTAGTCACAGATTAAGATTGTTAGTTTTTTTTTTTCTGCTTAACATTTATTTAATCAGGCGGATCCCAATGAGATCACAGATCTCTTGTTTCATGGCTTCTGGACCTGAAGGCAGCCCAATATGCACATTTTTGGACTGTGGGAGGGAACCGGTGTATCCAGGGAAAATCCACACAAACACAATAACATGCAAACTCCGCACAGATCACCACCACCCAGGTCCAAACTGCATGGGGATTGAACCCAGGACCTTTTTGCTATGTGGCAACAGTGCTAACCACTAAAGCCACGGTGGTCCTCAAACATGTGCTTCACGTCAGCCCAGCTGAGTCCTGCTCCACACCTCTTTGGGTTTAGAAACACTTGCTTCATTTCCGAAAACTCATCTGTGCGAACATTTCACTGAACGATTTCATGAAAGAGCCTCAAGTTTCACACCGCTCCGAACAGCTGTTAATGAAACAGAATGTTGGTGCATTTTTGACACCCCTAGTGGACAACCTTTGCATTTTCTCTTCTCTACACTCCTAACAAATTCAAAGCCAATTTTGCATCCCTGTTGCCAAAACACACATGGCGACGCCTCAGGTTAACAAGAGTTCTTGAGAACTTGAATTTACTCTTAAAAACTTAAAATCAATGAGCTTTTAACAGTATCTAACCACACACCACTGCTTAAGTGTTCTGCACATGTTTGTTTCTCTTTATTGGTCACAGTGTCTATCCATGTTGAACATGTTCAATATTGTGCATTTAAAACAGTGATGAACCCGCCCAGAGTCATTCGGTACCTGCAAAAGTATCTCGAGAACGTGAACAGCTAACATGGCCATCATTTATGATGTGCATGAGTAAAATGAAGGAATTGGAAAGATAAAAGCTAATCATGCTGAAGGAACTAAAACATGACATGATCAGGTGATTCCAAATATATTTAAAATAAATGCAGTACAGATGGAATCATGTTTAAAATGTTCTCGAGTACTTTAAACCTACAGGTTTCACAGATGATCCTCGGGTTCATGACTGGTCGTTCCACCTGAGGTCTATAACAAGAGTCTGCATGGGAAGGCTGAACTCAATGGAGCCGACATACAGAATACCAAAAATAAACTTTTCAATAACTCTGTTACAGTGAAGGGAAGAGGAAAGTCCACCGACCCTTAAAGCATCAGGACAAAAACTGAGCTGTTATTTACCAGGATGGTTCAAATCTCACCTCAGGTGTTTAAAGACACACAACAGGTACCGCTGCATTATTATTAGTAAATAAATAAATAAATAAATAAAAAGGTTTAACCTGTGAGAGAAAAGCTGGTTCCAGTCTTACTGCTTTCACAGGATTTCAGAGGTTCAGTGACAGTCAGGAACACAACATCAAGATGGAAAGGCATCAGCAATGACCTAAGAGAAACAGTTGTTGTTCATCAATCAAGGAGAGGTCAAAGGTCGTTTACAAAGTTTCTGTCATCCATCATTATACAGAGATGGATTCACAAGAGGACAACAATTCAGACAGCTTCACAGCAGGTTCACCCTGAAGGTCAGACAATGCAGCGCTTAGAAAAATGACTCTACTGACCTTAGTCAGCAGGTCAAAGGTCACAGCCTCTTCTCTATAACAACACCACAGCATCACGAGAGGTTTGGAAAGCTTCAAATGAAAGGACCACAAGACCAGAGGACAGATATTTACCCAGAATGCACTGCAGCGAACAGCTCCTCCCCGCTGTCAGCACAGTGGTGGAGGGCTGATGATTTGAGCTCTTGTCAGTCACTGAGTGGACTAGGAACTCCTCTGTAGACGAAAGGGTTCTGGAGCCAAATGTGAGTCCATCTGTCCAGTAGCTGAAGCTTGAACCAAACTGGGTCCAGCAGGACCATGATCCCAAACACAGAAGCTGATCTACAAAAAAAAAAAAAAGAACCAAAGAGCTTCAACGGTCCATTGTGAGTCCAGAACAACCTGACAGAAACACTGGTGGACCTTCAGAGAGCCTTGGAGAAACAGGGTGGACTTCCTCTTCTCCCAGTACTGTACTGTCCGCCATCACTCTCTACTTCTCAACAAACCTTTAAACATTTCAAACTTAGACGTAAAACGTTTGAGTTGATTTGACAAAAATCAACCAACGTTTAGGGAGCTCTCCTTGGTTCAGCCTACATGCAGTATGTTGTTTTGTGATGTTAGTGTTGATTTGTTCACACTGAACGTTTCTTCACTTGATTTGCTAACTCAAGTTCTTTGATTGAAGTCTTTGTCACTGTCTCACCAGATTATTTGCTTTCACTTTTTCCATTTTGTTCTGTTTCTCTCTCTCTCTCTCTCTCTTCTCAAAGCACAAGATTCAGCTGACCTAATATTCTTAATTGACGGATCAGAGAACGTTGGAGAAGCCAATTTCCCCTATGTGCGTGAATTGGTTTTGAGAATCATTGAGCCCCTTGCAGTGAGCAGGGATGAAATTAGGGTGGCCTTGGTCCAGTACGACACCTACCCAGACATAAAACTCTATCTAAATAGATTTTATGACAAATCTCAAGTCCTGGGAGCAGTGAAGGGCCTGACCTACTCAGGGGGCGATGCATCAAACCTGGGGGCTGCCATGGAGGAAGTGGCCGAGAGTCTTTTAAGAGAAACAGCTGGGAGCAGGGAATCACAGGGCATACCCCAGGTTCTGGTGATTATCAGTGCCGGACCATCCACTGATGATACTGGGGTCGGTGACCGGGCCCTCAAGAGGGCTGGTGTCGTCACATTAGGAGTGTCGATTGGTGACGATGCCACTGCAGACCTGGAGGACATTGCCACTGATGTAGGTTTTGTCCAGAAAGCCTCTGGTTTCAGCACACTTGTAACCACTGCTGGTGCTCTTGTTGGCAATATTAACGGCTTGGCCCAGGGAACCATTATTATTCAGAATCAGTTCACTGAAGGTAGGTACCTTCTTTAAGTGTTGGTGGGGTGTTGATTGTGGGGAAGTTTTAAATTCAAAACCTGGATCTCTTAAAGGCTAAAATATTAAAAAGTTTACATTTGGACATTGTGTTCATGTAGGCCAAACAGATTTTCTTGTTTTCTAAATATTAAATCTATAATCTAAATGATAGAATATGCAAGTCATTTAATCCCTAAAATTCATAGACGGTTCAAATAATAAAAAAATATTATGTTCATTTGTGGTAGAAAAGAAATTAATTGAAAGTACCAATGTATTTTTCAACACATAATAAAGCCAGATGTGATAGGTATGAACTGAGTACTTACCTGTTATGTACTGTACCACCTGGTACCTACAGGGACAAGGCTGCATGTTGTGATGACTTGTTACCCTGTGTTTTCTGGGCACATGCCTGGTACATAACAGGTAAATATCTGGTACAAGTCTGATGCATACCTGGTATGGTGCATACCTGGTGCATACCTGGCACATATCTAGTATATAATTAGTAAATACCTAGTACGTAACTAGTATATATTGGGTACATAACTGGTGCATATCAGGTACATAACAGCTAAATAGATGGTACTTAACTGTTACATATTTGGTACATACTTAGTACATAACTGCTTTGTATCAGGTACATTAATGCCAAATACCTGGCACATAACTGTTACTTACTGGGTACATACCTGGTGCATATCTGGTACATGATAGGTACATACCTGGTATGTATCTGGTACATAACTGGTACATAACTGTTACTTATCTGGTACATGCCTGTTTTTAACTAGTACTTACCTAAAATGTACAGAGTACGTACCAAATAGGTCCAGAGTACTTACCTGGCACTTACCACATATACAGAGTACCTACTATGTACTTACCTGGTATGTCCTGGGCTGTATCATGTATTGCTACCTTCCACATGTTTTTAGGCCAAATATCAACAGTGCATTCAAAACTAGAAGCACTCAGAGAGCGCAGAACTCTGCCAAGACCCTAAGGTCACTGATACAGTAAGCTTTAGTGCACAGACAAGAATCCTTCAACAGAATTCCTGGATCTTAATCGTGATCCAGATCACCACCAAATTTTAACAATTTGTTATTTGTGACAACTTCAACATTTCTTGAAGATTTCCTGAAAATCCATTCATAACTTTTTGAGCAATCTTGTGCACAGACAGAGAAACAATATCAAAAACATAAGCTTGGTGGCAACAAGTTCATAAATAACGATAACTTTTTTATTGTTGTTTCTACATGTGAGATGTTGAGTTGAAAAAATACAATTAAGGGGTTTAAATAATCTGCAGCTGTTATGAAAACAGGGTCATTCTAAAGATGATAAGGGGGGGTTTTAACATCCTGCTAATGTAATAAAAAATACACATATTAGTTTGCAGTTGTACCATTAGTGCAGAGACGTTGCAGCCTTGGAAGGAAGAACTTTGAGTCCTAAAATGTGTAAAACTTACTATTGTATACTGAAGTTTATGTCATACCTGCAAAATAAACCTTATCAATTACAGTTTATATGTAAAAAAATCTTAAATGATAAAATATAATGTAATTAATTTCTATGTTCTCCTTGTGTCAGTAGTACTTGACCTTTATATTTGAAGGTAAGGTCATATTTCTGCCAAATCGTACCTTTCTGGCTTTGGTCATTTCGTACCCAGGCTGTCTACCTCAGATCACCTTGAACCCACCTTGGCAGCCATGCTAATGTCTATGAGTTAATCTACAGGAGTACCTTTTTTAAATTAAGATTAACAGCTTTTATGTTATTATTTGTGTGGTTAGATGTAAGCGTCAGTTCGTTTGTTTAAAACACAAGTAGACCAGGTTGTGCTTTGTCTGTATTTTATACAAGCAGCATCTGCTTCAATTGTCCTGCATGGTCAGGAGTTTGGGTCTGAGACATGTCTTTCACACATCACAACTGCGGGATTTTAGTAGACATTTCTCCTTCTTGATATTTATTCATCTGTTAGCAAAAATCAACAGAATCTATTCGTTCAAAATAAAAATAAAAATCATTTTTCCCCCCTATTCATTCTAATTGATACACATCACCCTAGTTGTATCAGTCCAGTATTTTACACACGACTGCATATTACACTCGTGCAGAGGGCAGTGTGTTGTCACAGGCTCTAAGTGCTTTTAACAAGGGTTTGTTTATTAGAACTATTTGTTGCAAAAATAAGCACAACATTACCAACAGTTTTCAACAACAGTTTTGTTGACAGTGGAATGAAGCGCAGCTTGATCTTTGAGTGGTTGTGGAGATACGTGCATTTTATGAGTGCATGGGTGCAAAAATGGACATTATTAAGTACATATTGTTTTAAAGCGATCACAGCTGTGTAGAAAATGGTAACTGAAATGACAAACGTTGGGTACAAAGAGGAGGTACGATTTGGCAAAGATATGACTGGACCAGCATCAAAATTTACCACTACAAATAATGTATTTAGTAATTACATAGTCACGAAAAGTTAGCTAGAATTGGTGTAAAATACCCTGATGTGGCTTTAAACTTGTAAAAACATGTTAAGTTAAACATTTATCTAAATATTTTTTTATCTTTTTTTCCAGTGGTGGCAGTATCACCACGAGACATCATTTTCCTCATTGACAGTACGATGGGACCAGCAATCCTGAACCAGTTGCGTGACTACATCAAGCAGTTTGTCAGCTCCAGGACAATTGGTCCAAACGCAGTCCAAGTGGGTGTTGCCCAGTTTAGCACAGCCCAGAGAGTGGTGGTGGATCTGAACTCCCATGATACCAAGGAGAGCTTAATCACTGCATTGGAGAACATCAGACCGAGACCAGGGCAGACTGTCAACATCGGAGCAGCCTTGAGCTTTGTGCGGGAAAACATGTTGAGGCCTGAGAAGGGCAGCCGCATCAGGGCGGGTATACCACAGCTTGTGATGTTGTGGACCAGTAAAAGGTCCAGCGACAATGTCCAGGAACCTGTTGAGGCTCTGCAGAGAACAGGTGTGCTGACTCTGGCTGCAGGCTTCAAAACTGCACATCTGCCAGAGCTAAATCAGATCGCCATCTCCGATCAAGCTGTGTTTGCAGCAAAGGAGTTCCGACAAGTGATGCGAAAATCGAGGGAAATCACTGACGCGCTCTCGACTCTGGCTGGGACTTTTGTCGTCGAGGAGCCAACTGAGCCAGGTAATCCTGCATCTTGTTGATAAATACTTATTTTTAAACACTTATTTGGACTGATAATACACGCATGAAGTCAAACCTCAAACAAAAAACACAAGACACAATAAATGCAGGTAAAAATGTGTTGCCTTGCATGGCAAAGTTTCAAAGAGCTTGAGTTGTGGACCAGTCTCAGCTACTACCACAACATATTTAGTTCAATATTGACAAAACTGACTGAACAACAACCTTCTAGCTGTGGCCACCATTTTGAAATATCAAAAGGTAATCAGATGTAGATGTACTTGTATTAATTACTTCCTGAGAGTTTCATTAAAATCCATAGAACAGTTAATATTTCACTGCAAACAGATGAACAAAGACGCAGAAACATGCTATACCTATGTTTCATGACAGCAAAGAAGAAATTATTAGGGATGCACGATATGGGATTTTTGGCCGACATATGCCGATTTGTTAAAATTTATTTGGCCGATAACCGATACCGATATTTTTTTCTATACTTACCTTTGTCAGAACATATTCCTCTTATTTAGGCTCATTTGATACAAAAATTGTGTAACAGCTGTAAGAGCTGGTGACATATATTCAGTAACAGCCATATGCATAGCACTTTAACTTATATTAAATGAAAAGTGTAAAATATTTATTAGCATTAGTCACCTGCGATGCTGTCTCACTTGTGGAGGCTTGTTCCATGTTCCAGCTGCAGTGTAGGATCCTCTGCACTCCTGTGCATGAAGGACAGACTTTTTAACTTTAAAGCTGTTGTCTATCCATTGTGCTGTAAGACTAATCATGTTAACGGGACTAACACTTGACGTCCAAATGTCTGTGGTCAAACTCACCCAAGTGCTATCAGCTATTAGCTTCTCAATGACGTTGGAAATGACAGTTTGTAACTGGTAAAGCTATGTTGGAAAAATATCTCTGACTTGGGAGGATGTAGTGAGGCTCAACATAGTCCAAAAATTTTCAGAATCTAATATTTTCAACAGGACAAAAAACTTGCACACTGTTGACATTTTGACTTCTTCCTCTCTACTGTGATCAGAGCAGGTAGGCACACATGGTGTCATCACGTTGTGCTGGCACTGCAGGCATCTCTGGGTTGTCATACAAAAACAGCATCTTTTATATCAAGCGAGTTATTTTGATAGAATGGTCGATGTCCGATATTTAACTTTAATGCTAATATCGGCCGATACCATGCCAACAATATCGCACATCCCTATAAATGTTATATTTTTTCTTTTATGAATCACTGTAAAAAAAAAAAAGCCTGTCATCAGAAAATAAACTGGTAACTCTTTGATTTGTACTCATTCCATCATAGAACAAAAAGCAGGAATTGGAATTACCCTCAATCTGTTAGTTTGCGAATGCTTTGAGCATGATAACTTAAAAAATAAGTGAGGTAGAGACTTCCAATTAGTTGTGTGGCTACATCTAGGTGTAGATGTAGCAACACA
>JARVGV010000280.1:5940084-5956737 GCA_031762435.1 Hypsolebias longignatus | reverse complement strand
TAGATAGATAGATAGATAGATAGATAGATAGATAGATAGATAGATAGATAGATAGATAGATAGATAGATAGATAATACTGTATATATAACATAATGTTTAGGTGTGGTGATTAAAATGCCTAACTGTGTTTTATGTTCTTTTTTTACCAGCTTGCTGTTATGGTGAGTACATAAATATATTTTATTGAATATTAAAACGTCAAATTCCTGTTTGTGATGCGTTCATTACCATGCGGTAAGGAAAACTTTGCGTGAACAATTTTAGGGAAGCTGGAGTGTCCTCTCTACCCCACGGAGCTGGCCTTTGCCCTGGACGTCTCCCAGAATGTTGACCGTCCCACCTTCAACACCATGCGTGACACGGCAGCACGCCTGGTCAAAGACATCACCATCGCTGAGAGCAACTGTCCACGAGGAGCCCGCGTCGCTCTGACCCTCTACAACTCCGACGTCATCACCGAGGTCCGGTTCGCCGATGCCATGAAGAAGCGTGCCCTGGTGGAGCACATCGAGGGCCTGCAGATTCCCAGGTCTAGTAAACCCCCAAGCTTGGACACGGCCATGAGCTTCGTGGCCCAGAACACTTTCAAGAGGGTGCGCAGTGGTTTACTTATGAGGAAGGTGGCCATCTTCTTTGTTGGCCATCGGGCTGGTCAGGCTCGGGCGATTTCTAACGCCGCTCTTCGCCTCCACGATGCTGGAATTGCCACTTTGTTGTTGGTCAACCGTGAGGACAGAGCCCTCAGCAGAGCAGTGCAGGTAGACTGAAACCAAACAAACGTCTCAAAGTTTTTATGAATATTCTGCACATGGTTGTGTGAAAACTTTTTCTCTGTGTTCCTCTCCATACGCCAGGTCAACAACACACAACTGGCCCAGGTACTGGTTCTTCCCAGTCCTGGAAGCGCCCAGTATGACGAAGTCTTCCAGAAAATCATGAGCTGCCATGTTTGCCTGGGTAAGATGTGTTGCAGCATAGACGTGTTTCTGGGGCGTATCTTTGTTTGATTCTGGTGGCAGAACAAAACTCCTAAAACATCTTTCAAGGTTGACGATTGCAACAAGGTCCAAAAATATCCACAACAATTGTTTGAGACTCTGAAGTTTCACAGTCTTTTGCCAAAAGCATAAGAAGATTGTGGAGTTAAGCCACTCTTAATGGACTCCATGTTCTGCTTATTAGGATTATAGGAGGCACTGCAAGAGTTTGTATGCATTAGATGAATCTCTAAGCAGGTGTCTAAGTTCATATTTTTTCTTCTTCCATCAACTGTGATGCAGCCTGAACAGATGAAAATATCCATCAAAATGAGTATATCAGCTGTAATATATGTGATTTTACTCTTTATTTGTTTATTGGTGTATTGTCTTATATGATGTAAATGACGTAATTGGCCAAAACTGACCAGAATAATCACTGGAGGTTCCTTCACGTCTCATTAGTTGTTTGGAAACCCACTACAGCTTATTTATAGAAATGTTTCACCCTCTATCTGGTGGGTTTCTGTCAGAGGAGTTCCAGTAAACTATTTCCCCACCAAGCATTAAACACCTTAAGTAGACCAACCAGTTTGCTGGAGATGGTTTCTGGGGGCCGTCCTGTTCCTCGTCAACTCCTCCCAGGCAGGCAGCCACAGCCAAAGTGGTCCAAGGCAACAAAGTTCATGCTTAATCATCCAGGTACCAAATCCAATAATTCTCAGTCAGGTTATCTGGACAGTTTCTTTTTTATAGAAACGTTTGCCCTCTATCAAAATGTTTCTATAAAAAAGAAACTGTCCGGATGACCCGACTGAGAATTATTGGATTTAGTACCTGGATGATTGAGCATGAACTTTGTTGCCACCACAGCTTGCTTGGCAAAAATCTAAAATGGCTACAACTTCATGATTTTTTTGGGATGAATTTGGTGTAGTGGTAGTTGTTGGTGTTCCTAAGGCAATACACTGACTGCTAACAGATCCTTTGGTCAAAACTTTGCCATAAACTGCTGGGGACAACATCTGTTACCAAATATCTCTTGAATCATTGGATGTGCATCTCTAACTCAATATTTGGAAGCAACTTGATTCAAGCTGGCCAACATAGCAAATCACATCAAGTGGCAGAAAACTTCAAAATGGCTATGGTTTTTTCTAGTTTACAATATTGTGATTGTTCTTTTTCAGATGCATGCTTTCCAGACCAAACCTGTGACTACATCCCTCCATCAATCAACCGAGATCGCCGTTCATTGACCTTTGATGTGGACATCGACATGGCTTTCCTCATGGACAGCTCTGAGTCTACTTACCCATCCTACTTTCTGGAGATTAAAAGATACATCGCTCACATCGTAGAAGCCCTCCATGTGTCTTCAAACCCCACATCATCTACTCATCACGCCAGAGTGTCCGTCATACAGCAGGCACCTTACGAATTTGTCCAGAACAAATCCGGCTCTCCCATTCAGGTGGACATCGGCTTGACTGAGCACCACTCAGCTCAGGATATCATCAAAGTCCTGCTGGACAAGACACAGCAGCTAGAGGGTGGTCGAGCGTTGGCGGTGGCCATTCAATCCACAGTGGAGGAAACATTTGAGAAGGCACCGCTCCAACGTGATAGGAAGGTTCTGATGATCTTTGTGACAGGAAGTGTTACAGATCAAGAGGAGCAGCTGATTCGTATTTCCAATGATGTCAAGTGCCGAGGATACTTCCTGGTCATCTTCGGCGTGGGTGAAACGCTGAGTCCAAGGGACGCCCAGGTCCTGTCACGCATGGCAAGCGAGCCTTCGGACGTCTTCTTCAAACGGATTGAAAGCATCTCTCACTTTTATAACAAACACATCCAGAACTTTGGCCAGGTGTTACCAAAGTACATCAGCTGTAAGTTCAACATTGTCATGAGTGGAAACTCTATTGGTTGTATCAATTTACCCAAATTCTGTTACAATTGTCTGCAATTCATTGCATTTCAGTTGAAACCAGCCCTGAATCGTCCAGTGAATGTAAGATGCTGCAGAGTGACCAGCCACTGAAAAGCCCCCTGATGCATCCACACCAACAGGAGTAAGTCCCGTTTAGGAAACAAAGTCCGTTAAGAATTTATTTGG
Source organism: Hypsolebias longignatus (assembly GCA_031762435.1). Lineage (NCBI taxonomy): Eukaryota > Metazoa > Chordata > Actinopteri > Cyprinodontiformes > Rivulidae > Hypsolebias > Hypsolebias longignatus. Next base: position 5,953,640 of record JARVGV010000280.1, on the reverse strand, counting down.
GAAATTTATGATTTTATTAAATGCTTATTATATATATTTCTAGGAAGCATCATAAACATTATGAAAGTCAACAAACCGTCTTTGAAAGAAAGCACAATGGTGAGACAAATTACATTTTTTCCTGTTGAGTACCCTCTGACTAATGGAGTTTTCACAGTTTTTCTGCATTGTCTTGCTTCTTCCTGGTTCTGTCACCATTAAAGGATTGTGTGTTGGATAGAAAGCCCCTCTGAGTCTGGGGAGTCTTTGCCTCAGGTGGGGGAGTTTAAGTATCTGGGTGTCTTGTCTCTGAGTGATGGTAGGATGGAGCGGGAGATGAATCCATGGATCAGGGCCTTGTCCTCAGTAATGAGGCATTGCTCCGGTCAGTCACGGCAAAGAAGGAGTTGAGTTGAAAGGCAAAGCTCTGGATTTACTGGTCTGTCTATGTTCCAGCTCTCACCTGTGGTGATGAGGTTTACATTAGAGTTGCATTCTGACCCAACCCAGCCCCAGCCTGTAGCCATCATTTCAAAACCCAACCCAACCCGACGAATTAGCAATAATTACAGGTCCGAACAACATTTTAAATTAAGCTTTGACTGCTTATATAGTTATTATGGGGTCGGCAGACGAGCGCGGCTGAGTAAAAGGGGGGGCAGAAGATCGGAGCTGAGGGGGTGTTTGTCCTTTCATGGCCATCAAAGTGCATTAAATCCTTGATTCTGCCTGCATTCTGCATTATTCAGACATGGACCCTGCTCTGACATGTCTGCAAGAATATTCTGGGGTCGTACCTGTTTGGGTAACCGGCCGAGCGCGTCCACTGAGTGCAGCAGCTGAACGTCCATTTGGGCGGTGGATCGTTGCCTAGCAGTAAAGTCCCATCTGAAGCTTAACTGAACTCTATTTTACCTCTTTCAAGGCCAGTCAGTATGCGGTCAAAATGTCGCGTGTGGCTGGTGGTGATATGGCAAGCCATGTTGCCATATGATTGGATTGTCAATCACACGCGTCCACTGATGCATTCAAAAGCTCAACACCAGCCTGGCCCACACATTAATACGGCCCGGCCCTAATCCGGGTCGGGCCAGACTGGACTCCGGGTTCGAGTTAGAAATGACAGCTCGAGTTTTGATCAAGACTGACAGATCCTGGATTCAAGCAGATGAAATGAAACTAGTAAAAAAACGTGTTTCAAAAATCCCAATAAAGTTTTCTTCAGAAATGAGTCATCTGGTCAAAGGGATGTTGATGTCTGATAAACTCACAGAAACATCTAACATACATTATTATTAACATAACTTCTTGACATACAGCATTGTGCCCCATTGACGTTCTCGTTTAAGGAGAACGCGGCTGTTTTCTGCTGACCGTGTTCTGACACCGCGCCTTCATTCACCTTTCAGACCCAGATGAGCTCCACGTCTCGAACGTCACCTCGAGCAGCTTGAAGTTGCGATGGGGCAACTCCGACCCAAAGCTCTTTGTTTACTTTGAGGTCATGGTAACCCGAGTGCCGGACCACGCGCTGGTTCTGAAGACTAACGTGTCAGGCACGGAGATTTCTGTGGACAACCTGGAAAGTGCTCAGACGTACCACGCAGTGGTCTCGGCGTACACGGCTGAGGGGCAGCTCGTCTCCACGCGCAAGGGAATCATCCAGACCAGTAAGTCCACAGACACTCCCACCAATCTTAAAATGTAAAGAGTCATTTAATTTTTACACTCGTTATGATTTATGTCACTTCGTCACAAGGTCCCAATTTACTTTGAAAACGTGTTTTCTCTCATCACTTGACTTTGTTATTTACAGACCTGTACAAGGGTAACAAGTGCTTTTACTAAGTTTATTAAAGTTTTTACTGGTTCTTCTTGGTCCAGTTAAAACAAATCTTTGAGACATTTTGTCCAGGACACATTTCATTTCCTAAATCATCCCAAGTGGTAGTTGCCGTTAACAAGCATGCTGGTTGCTGTGGTAAACTTAGACTACCATATTTTTTGGATTATAAGGCGCATTAAGTGAAACAAATTCATTTTGACAGATTTTTGAGCGCCGTGTGCCACATAAAATTAATTTGAGTTCAGCAAACACAACCAGAATTCACACATAAGACGCGCTGTCAATTTTTGAGAAAATCTAAGGATTTTAAGGTGCGCCTTATAGTCCAAAAAATACGGTACTCTGAATTGTTTTTAAATAAATAAACTGAAGTATTCATGCCACACCATCAAACATCTTCATGAACAAAACATCAAAAATGCAGAGAGAACATTCTTAGCTTTGACGTTTGCAGACGACATTGTCATCTATGGTGAGAACAGGTGGAAGAGAGTTTAGAGAGGTGGAGTTAAGCACTAGAAAGAAGAGGATTGAAAGTGAGCTGTAGTAAGACAGAGGACGTGTGTGTGAATGAGAGGGAGGCTACAAGGAGCAAAGGTCACAAAGGTCAAAAGCCTCAGATCCTCTAGTTGTGTAAAGGATTTTCCTAACAGAGGACATGATGGAGGACTCACCTGAAAGAAATGGATGCTGCTATGACAGCCTTCTTCTTTTTGGGGTTTTATGGCGTCTGGCAACGTTAAGATGCATTATCATCATCTACTGTGCTGGAGTGTGGACCAGAGTATTTTTCTTACCTACTTAATCTGTATTCTTGTATATAATTTTGGTTCCTTAAGAAACTTAATAAATGCTTTATTTATCTTGTCATGTTCAACCAATACCTTGTCCACTCTTAATGTCCCCATGTTTCCTTAATTCTTGTTTTAATTTTTCTCTACCTTCACATTGACCTATGTTCTACTGTCTCCATGTCCATGCCACGCTCACATTTACTTGGTTTTTATTAATAGATTTTATTTCAGATTTACTAAATATAATTTCCATTATTTTAACTTGCTTTAGAGATAAGATAGATGGTGTGCCACATCATGAGCAGGTTGCTGTGACAGCCAGAGTCCTTCTCTTCTTTTTAATGTGAAGAAGTTAATTACCCTCACCTGGTCCTCGTTAGTCTCAGCTGTTCCCACCTGTGATCACTGCTCTCAGTTCTGTTTTAACTGTGCGCTTCATGTGCTTCATTGTTCAGTTCATTTCAGCATCTCCTCAAAGTTGAGATTTTTTTAAATTATTTCTTAAATCGTTCTTTTACGTTCATCATAACTGATCACTTTTTGTTGTTTTTACCTTTTGACTGAATGTTAAAGAACTTTGCTCGGCTTCTGTTATTTTTAATATATGCTACAAAAATAAATCTGACTTTGAATTTACCAGTTGTTTAAAACCAGTTTGTCTTTATTTTTTTACATTGAGCCTCTCAGAATGATTGTTAAATATCCAGTGATCAGATGACGTGAACGTCCATGATTGTTGCTTCATCACAGCTGGTTTCTCTTCACAGAAGCAGCCAGCCACATCAGCAGCACGGTTAAACCCCCACCTCTGGACAACCCAGAGACTGGTGAGTGGATTCAGTTTTTATCTTAGTACATCTGCTGATCTAAACTTAAAGGAAGAAACCCAGAACTGAAAGCAAAGAACTACCGTTTTGCCATTAAATCAGCCTATAGGATTCATATCCTCAGGTTTTTCTTGTCGCCATTAGCAACTAAAAACAGAAAAGCAGGTCCGTACCACAGAAATGTCTCTAACTCACTGAAGGTTCACTCCTTTGTGGGATAGATCTCTTCTATCACGTGCGCCAACAAAAAAGCAGTTGAAGCTGAAATGTTTCTCTCTTTGGATGAAATATGGTTTAGTTACAAAGCTAAGCACCGGCGGGGCCTTAAATCTGCTTCCTTTTATGGAAGTCCCACGATGAGAGGCACACATAAAACATGAGAACATGTTTAAGGGCCGCAGACTCAGGAGAACCTTTGAAGGGTCCTGATCCATCGTCATTCTTCCACAATCATAAAAATACCCATGACTTTTCCATTATTTTAATCCTGAACTTGGATACTCAAGTGAATTGAACCAACATAGTCTAAAGTGAGGAAACCAACTCTGTGAGATTTAGAAACAAGTACAAACCAGAGAAATTGCATTTTCTGTGAACATGCAGTGTGAATGAATGCTTATTGCTGAAGAACTTGCTGAAAAACATCTGAAATTAGCTAAAAAAGAAAAACATGATGAAATGTAGCTGAAATGGATGAACAAGCCTAAATTAGCAAAATAAAGTAGAAATGGCATACAGTATTTGGTGAATTAGGTTTAAATGAACAGAAATAAACACAAAAATTAGGAAATTGGCTAAAAAAAAAAAAGGCTGAAATTCACAAAAATAGCAAAAAAAAAAGTTGATGAGAAGGCAGAAAGAAGCTTAAACTATCAGAAGTGGAAAGAGCTTAAATCTGTTAAAAAAAGATAGAATTAGTTTAAAAAGCTAAAATTAGCATAAAACAGCTAAATAGTAGCTGAAATAACAGAAAATCTGAACCCAGCAGATAAAAGCTGAAAGGAGCACAATAAGCTTAAATTATCAGAAAGAAGTTATTTAGTCTGAAAGTGGCAGGAATTACCAAGAACAACTTGAATTTATCTGAAAAGGGATGGAATTAGCTAAAAACAAAATTTAGCTGAAAAGGTAGAACGAGCTTAGATTAGCAGAAGAAAACAGAAAGAACACGTTTGCTGAAATGAGCAGAAAGGTGAAAAAAATAAGTGGAAATTGTCTGAAAAAAGCTGAAATTAGCAACAAAAAACCTGCTGAAAAGTAGCTAAAATGCAGAAAGAAGCTGAAGTTACAAAAAGGGAGTGGAGAGAGCATATTTTTGCTGAATTAGGCTGAAAAAATTTAAACAAGTGCAAAAAATGTGGGATTAGCTGAAAAAGTTTAAATTAGCATAAAACATCTTATATAGTAGCTAAAATGGCAGAAAAAGCTGAAACTTGCAGAAACAAGCTGAAAGGAGCATAGCAAGCTGAAATTTGCAGAAAGAAGTTAGAAGAAGCACAAAATTTGTAGTTAGCAGAAAGAATCAGAAACAGCTGAAAAAAAAAAACAGCTAAAATTAGCTGATTTTTAAAAATATTTTTATTATTATTATTTTGCACAAAGCAGCTGAAAGAAGCTGAAGCAGAACAAAAGGTGAAAGGAGCAGTAACATGTTGTAAACAGATCTAAAGATAAGAAGGATGTAAAATGAGCTCAAATAATTTTCTATGAGAAAAAAATGACAGAAAGGCTAAATATTTCAAAAAGCTAAAGTTGCACCAAAACCAAAAGTCAGAGCAGGATTGTCCTGAAAGAGCCGAACGTTTCGATTCATGATTTGCTGAAATAGCTTAAAAACGGTGGGACAAGAAAGGCGCCGACAAGAAAAATGGATGACAATAGTGTGAATACTTCATAAACATTCACTCAATAAAACCTCAGTGGACGACTTGGACCACGCTGCACACCGTAGATTACTAAAATAAACTAACATTTATTAGCGTTTGTCACAACTAACTTTTCATTTCATTTGTAGAAACTCATTTAATCCACTTTGATCCTGCTCAGAATATTACGAGGAACCCTTTAAACACGTTTTAACTGCTCGTTTGATTTGTTACATGCTGTTTTTTTTTAATTTTCACCTGTTTTACATTAAATCTCAACAAACTCATCCTCTCTCCCTGTCTGTCCTTCACGTCTCTTCTTTTACTCATTTCTTGCATGTTCTAGCTAACCATCTTGCAGACCCATGCTCACTTGACTTTGACGCCGGATTGCCGTGCACAGACTATGAGGCTAAGTGGTTCTTTGACAGAAAGAATGGGTTCTGTGCACAGTTCTGGTATGGAGGGTGTGGAGGAAATGAGAATAGGTTCGACTCAGAGGCACTGTGCTTGAAAAACTGCGTGAAGTCAGGTAAGTTGTTGCCAGGACTTCTAGAGGAATGTGCTGCATCCATCACGAACATGTTAGCTTGATAATGTTTAGTTTTGAGTTGGATCATTCAATTGAAATCCATTCAGATTATTTACAAAGCACCAGATCACAACAAACATCCCAGAAAACCGGACAAAAACATTCAATCAGGACAGTCAGTAAAGGTTATTTAAGGAAACCAGCTGATTGTGTTGAGTCTCCACTTCGTCACTATCTCCCACCCTGAGCTCACCCTGATTGGTGACAGTGGGAAGGAAAGCCCCCATTTAACAGGAAGAGGAAGACAAGCTCCACTTTGTTAAAACAAACATCTTCTTCAAATAATTTTTCTCATTTTATTAAAAATTAAATAATCGTTTTATTTTATTTTGCAGCAACGGAGCCTCAACCGCAGGAGCAGCAGGTTCAACAGCTGGAGCTCCTCCCAGCTCCTGGTGAGATTATTAACTACTTCCAGTTTTATTTACTGGACACACATGCACAGTACCGTGCCATGCAAACAAATTAGTCAAACAAGCAAATTCACATCCATATAAAAAAAAAAGTGATTTTACTTGTTTTTTGTGTAAATGTTGGTCACCGATCCTGTGTGAAGTCAGAAGAACTAAATCACAATAATCTGGTTTCTTTGTGCTTCAAGTTGTTCTTCAGGGTGAACTCGAGGGAACGATTAAAAGTCGAGAACTTTAGAGTACTGTAAGACAATTGTGCATTTTTTTTTAAATGGTGGAGAACCAACACATGAACACAGAGAAGACAGAAAAATATTAATTATTTTTGACAGTACGTTCATTCAAATACACTAAATTACAAAAAAAAAATAATTTTTAATGGAAACACTTGAAGCTAAACCAAGACGTTGAAACAGAAAACGGAGGGCACTGCTTGAAACGATGAAAACTTCATTAAAAGTCTTTTCTGTAACACTTCACAATAAGGTACACTAAATTTGCTTACGTACTAAGGAACGCCTCAGGAACAAATCAGGAGCTAATGAGTCATTAACTAGTACTTACTGGGGAACACACAGCCAAGCCTTATTAGGGGACTACTGGTTAGTTACCTCAGTAACAGAGGAGAAATTCTCCCTGTTGCTTCTGAATAAACTCTGCACCAGTGAGGTCACAGCTAGTAATTGTCAAAAACCTGTTTCCCAGTGATTACTGATTTTAGTGGATTATCTCTTTGTAAACCTATTGGTTAACTACCAATTAGATCCTGATCCATTCCTCTTTTACCTTGTTACCTTGGTAACTACACATTACTTCTTGATTAGTTCCTCTTAATTTACAAGGTAACTAACCAGTAGTCCCCTAATAAGACTTGACCATGTGTTCCCTAGTAGGTACTGGTTAATTACCAGCTGCTGTGTTCCCCAGTAAGTACTAGTTAACTACCCATTAGCTCCTGATTCATTCCTCTTTGGTTTCCTTGGTAACTACACATTACTTCTTGATTAGTTCCTCTTAATTTACAAGATAGCTAACCAGTAGTCCCCTAATAAGACTTGACCATGTGTTCCCTAGTAAGTACTGGTTAATTACCAGCTGCTGTGTGTTCCCCAGTAAGTACTGGTTAACTACCCATTAGCTCCTGATTCATTCCTCTTTGGTTTCCTTGGTAACTACCCATTAATTCTTGATTAGTTCCTCTTCATTTACAAGCTAACTAACTTGTAGTCCCCTAATAGTCCTTGGCTGTGTGTTCCCAGTAAGTACTGGTTAACTACCCATTAGTTCCTAATTCAAATCTCTTTGGTTTTCTTGGTAACCAACTACCCATTAGTTCTCGATTAGTTCCTCTTCATTTACAAGATAACTAACTAGTAGTCCCCTAATAATACTTGGCTGTGTGTTGCCCAGTAAGCACTCATTAACTACCCATAACTCCTGATTCATTCCTCTTTGATTTTCTTAACTACCCATTAGTTCTTGATTAGTTCCTCTTCCAGTAGTCACCTAATAATCCTTGGTTGTGTGTTCCCCAGTAAGTTCTGGTTAACTACCCATTAGTTCTTGATTAGTTCCTCTTCATTTACAAGATAACTAACTAGTAGTCCCCTAATAATACTTGGCTGTGTGTTGCCCATTAAGCATTCATTAACTACCCATTACCTCCTGATTCATTCCTCTTTGATTTTCTTGATAACTACCCATTAGTTCTTGATTAGTTCCGCTTCATTTACAAGATAACTAACTAGTAGTCCCCTAATAATACTTGGCTGTGTGTTGCCCAGTAAGTACTAGTTAACTACCCATTAGCTCCTGATTCATTCCTCTTTGGTTTTCTTGGTAACTACCCATTAGTTCTTGATTAGTTCCTCTTCATTTACAAGATAACTAACTCGTAGTCCCCTATAGTCCTTGGCTGTGTGTTCCCAGTAAGTTGGTTAACTACCCGTTAGCTCCTGATTCAAATCTCTTTTGGTTTTCTTGATAACTACCCATTACTTCTTGATTAGTTCCTCTTCATTCATGTGTGTTCCCCAGTAAGTACTGGTTAACTACCAGCTGCTGTGTGTTCCCAGTAAGTACTGGTTAACTACCAGCTCCTGGTTCGTTCCTGAGGCGTTCCCCAGTGGTTAATCAGATTGTGTGTACCTTATTGTAAAGGGTGCCTGTGTTTAAAGCCGAAACTGTTTTCATTTATGTTTTACTCTTTGGTACTTTCCGTCTCTTCGGTTCAGCGTCTTTGATGGCCGTGGACATTTGTCAGCTTCCTAAAGAAGAAGGGACGTGTGGTAAATTTGTCCTCAAGTGGCACTACGACGCCCCCAGCAAGAACTGCGTCCGCTTCTGGTTCGGCGGCTGCGGTGGAAACCAGAATCGCTTCGACACATACGAGCAGTGTGTGCAGGCTTGTGAAAAAACAGGTACTGTTTGTTTTTGTCCGTCTCGTGGCGTGGACTTCCATTGCTTCCAATGCTGTTTAACGTTGCACACCACGGGCCCAAACACACCTACTGGTAGCTGTGGTAGAACATATTGGTAGAATACCAGCCAATGACAAACATAAATGCAAAGAAGAAACGGCAAACTGAAGAATAATTTCTAATAATTTTGTTGGACAATAAAAACCATAGTCAGTGACAGTTTTGTTGAATGTACAGATATTCAACTAACTGAATGTTGCTAATTAAAAAATAACTGGAGCAGCTAACCTGAGTGCTGAAATACAGATGGAGTTTGTTGATTTAACTAAATATTTAATTAGAACAGAAGCTAAGATTACTAAACTGTAGCAAAAAATAATATTAACAAAACTGTAACTTCAAGCCAAAATGATCTAAACTATAACAAAATTAACAAAAATGTAGCTAAAAACAGAAATTTCAGGTATGAACACTTGGCTAATGCTGCGATTTATGTTAATGTTTTACTGGTTTTACAGGGCTTTAAGGAAGGGTGTGCAGGTTTTCTGGTAGTAAAATGGTTATTGTAGTTTATAGTTTTTATTTCTTTCCAAATTAAATCACAAAGACTGAGGTAAAGCACGCAGGTTCTCGTTTGTTGGGGGAAACAGCTCCCAACAGCATCATTACGGCTGACAACATGGGGCATTTCCATCATCTTGTGGTGGTAAAAGCACACTGCTAGCTCTGTGGGCATTTGTTTTTTATTAAATACAGACCAGAGGATCTGCCAGAAAGTGGAGATGATGCAAACCTTCAGTCTGCCAGCTCAACAAGAATGTGTTTTCTTTGCTAATTTGTTCATTTTGTTTGTTTTCCAATGTGAAACCAAGTTAATTGTGTTTTTCTTTTCCATTTCTCGCCAGCACCAGTCAACCAAGGAATCATGGCCACAGTGAAAACATAGGACCGGGTCCGACTCGACCCGTTTTCAGAGGATTGTTTTGGGGAAAAAAAAACATCCAACATGGCCATACTGTAAAGAAACATTGCAGAAGCGATGGTGGCTGCACTGGACTCAACAAACATGAACTTTATTCCCCAACGTCTTGAATTAGTTTTGTTTTTTTCTCAAGAAAGACGTTTTGCTGCATGAATTGTTCGAACCTACTGGTGCTATAAAATGTTTGTTTTACAGATTGAGTAAAGTAAATGCAGCGTTCCGAGCCCGGTTCTCAAACCATGATGTAACTCAAGCATTTTTTTAAATAATTTTTTTATTTTTAAAAGGGAAGTTTTTCACTAAACAATAAGTTTATATGAATATATTGGACAGAGATGATCAGTAACTCCGTTTTTAATGGGTGATTTCTATGAGAGAGAAAAAAAAAAAACCTACATTTAAATTGTGACCAGACCAAGTCAATCCATGTGGACATTTTACTTTAGCCAAGATGGACCGGTCCAGTTTGTCGTGTGTTGATTTGCACGATGTTAGGTTCACGTCTTGATCCAACCAAAGATGTTCAGCTTTTAAAAAAATGGAATGTAATGACCTATTTGTACTGAAGTTTACACGTCAGTCTGCAAACAAGGGAAATAAAAACAAAGTAGACTTTTTAATAAACATGAGCAACTGACTTCTTTCTTTCTTGTTTTGAAATGTTGAATAAAAACTGGAAAATTTTGATTTATCAAACTGGGTTTCATGGATTTAAGTTTACTGATCAAAACATAATTTAATTTCCAGCTTGAAGTAGAAACCTGGCAGCACAGTGGCACAGTTGGTAGAGCTGCTACCCGTCAGTGAGTATGATGGTTCAAATCCCAGTCCAGGGGCCCTTCTGGGTGGAGTTTGCATGTTCTCTCCGTGCTGCGTGGGTTTTCTCCGGGTAATTCAGTTTCCTCCCACAGACCAAAAACATGCACGTTAGGCTGATTGGTAACTCTAAATTGTCTCTAGGTGAAAGTGAGAGAGTGAATGGTTTGTCTCGTTTGTCTCTATGTCCCTGTGAAGGACTGGAGACCTGTCCAAGGTGTCTCCTGCCTCTCGCACAGTGACTGCTGGACATGGCACCAGTTACCCCCACAATCCGAAAAGGAAAAAGTGTGTAAAGATAAAGGATGGATGGAAGTAGAAGTCAGCTGACGGCATTAAAAACCATATTGTAGATTTTTACCGTACGGTTCTGGAACTGTGACCAATTTTTTTAAAAGCTTTCTCAATTTGTATCAAAGTTAAGACAGGTCCTCTGGATTAAAAACATAAAAACTTGTTGAAACATTTTGTCTTTAATCAAGAAGACTTCATTGGTCTGAGGAGCTGCAGTAAACCCAGTCTTATAAAGAGCACCTTGTCATGTGGATCAACCAGTTTGTTGCTGACATCCAAAACTTGCAGTTCACATGATAAATGAAGACCATCAGCCTAACAGTTGTTCGTTACTGTCCTGATGGTTGTTTGCTATTCACAGAGGGCTGAGTGATACTAGCAATAACAGCATTGTAGGAGGGGGAAAGTTGAACACGGAGGCTCCGCCCCTGTTTGATGATGGTTTCTTTTCACAAAGATGGCCTCCTTTACTCCTCTCTCAAACCATCGTTCCTCTCTATCAAGGTTGTGAACATCTTCATCCCTGAAAGAGTGACCGCTGGCCTGGAGATGAGTGTAGACCGCAGAGTCCTGGCCTGATGATGTTGATCTTCTGTGCTGGGCCATCCTTTTGACCAGTGGCTGTTTAGTTTCCTCGATGTAAGACTGATCACAGCCCTCCTGTCTCTGAACAGCATAAACGGTAAATGGCAAATGGGCTGTACTCATATAGCACCTTTCTATTGTATGAAGACACTCAAAGTCCTCATTTACCCATTCATACAGCACTCTACTAGATCTATACAAAGCTAATTGAACAAATTATTCTAAAGAGACTAATCAGTGCTTTAGATCACATTCATACACGATGGGACACACATCAGAGGCAACGAGGTGTTCACTGTCTTGCCCAGGGATACCTCGGCATGTGACTGCTGGTGGATTCAAACCCCCAACTCTTGCATTGGAGAACGACTGCTCTAACCACTCAGCCACAGTCGCCCGATACACAATATTACTTTGTTTGTGTCGGGGGACTGGATCTTTGTGATGGATCAATCATTGCCATAAGGTATTTCGGGGTTTGAAAGCTACTATGTCATATTTAGCAAATAAATGTCTCAGTTTCTCTGTGACCACTGGTCTAGGTCTGAGATTAGTGTCCTCTTTTTCGCCTGATGGCTGGCTGGAGTCCTGTTTGGGTTTCTTCTCTTCTTTCAAGAAGGCCAAGTTAGGATATCCACAATGCTCCAGGCCAGTCTTGTGTGGGATTTTTCCTTCTCCTTTGCTCCCGAGTTAGTGGGGACGGTGTCTGCTCTGTGGGACCATGTTTCTGCCTATAATATTGCTCCCCATATGTGAAGTATGTTGACTGCAGGCACAGTTGTTCTGTGGAAAGAGTCATCCTGCTTCTCAGAGTGGTGTCTTGATTTTAACCAGAACACTTCCACTGCCTCAGCAAGAGGCAGAGGACCTGACTCAACCTTGGTAGATTCATCTATATTATTGAGCATGCATCAGGACATTCCTCAAGGGAACTTTTACCAATGAGTCGTACTTTTTCATTATTTTTCTCCTTGCAATGTCATGAACTTTAACTTTCAACATGCAAACTAAGATCTATAGTGTCTGAGATGTATAGCTCTTGGGTTAGTTGCAGATTTTTTCAGGACTGCACAGTGTGACCTCAGAGTAAACTTAATGCTGTGTCAATTGCTGAGCTGACTGGAAACCATCTTAAAAAAGTTTCATTATACTTTTTCACTATGACTTGGTAAGTAAATCGATTTGAAAAATTAACTCAGTAATGCAAATATTTACTCATTTCAGCTTTTGTTCTTTTTTTTTTTTTTTTTTTGTAGACATTGTTGAAGTTATCTTTTTAGGCTTCATCGTTCCATCAAATTCTACCAGTTTTATGCTCCAAGATCTGTGGAATTAAAAAAAAAAAAAATGTCCTGAAGTATTTATCCAAGTTTGTAACTAGTTTTTTCAATTTTATTTACTACAACAGGGAACACAAAATATAAAACACTGTACACATAGCTTGCCTGTTAAATAAAACTTTCTCAGCAGAAATCAGTGACTTTCCCAGTCACAGTAAATCTTAACTGAAGCCTTAATGTCGGTGGGAGAGTTTATGTCTCAATGATTGAAGTGTAAGGTTTATGCTGGCTCTGCTGTGGGCATAAACATCTTAATCATTTCTGATGGATGAAGACAAACATTTATAAACAACAGAGTTGGCAGGAGGTGGTCTGGGTTGGTGCAGGATTGTAAAAGCACATGGATCTTACACCAAATGGCACCAAATGAAGAAAGAAATTGTTTTAATTCCTTGTGACTTTATTAAATATAAAGTTGTAACTAAGATTAATTTGAGATGATTCATTCCACAAGTTTGTGAGATTACCGTGTTTTCCGTCGTACAAGTTGCTTCGGTGTACCAGTCACATCAGTCCAAAAATGTTTCATAAAGTGGAAAAAAAAAACCCATAAATAAATCGCTTTGCTGTAGTAGTCGCATTTATTATGCGTCACCGCTGACGCGTCATGTTTATTATGCGTCACCGCTGACCCTGGGAAACATAGGCCGGTGTTGTGCCAAAAAATCGATTGGCTGTCAAATGGCGGCGGAGGAAATGCAAATTTGTATTACCTGCAGTTTGGAATCTGCAAAATTAGATTTTCTGTTTGGGGGCATTTTACTTGTGTTAAAGTTTTCTCAGTTGTCTCTAAGTGAACGTTT
>JARVGV010000280.1:5923924-5936785 GCA_031762435.1 Hypsolebias longignatus | reverse complement strand
TCCACTGGATTGTGAGCAGGACGTTTCAGTTTAATTGGGAACCATTCACAGCCTGCCACTTGTTCACTGTTGGAGTGCTGGAGATGGTCCTTCATGATGCTCCTGGAGCAAAGCTGATCTGGTACCATGTTGTCACCTGCTGGTCAAATTAAGAACTACTACTAGAAAGCTGGAGACCACACAAAATATCCATCACTCTGTTGACCGAGGCGCACGTGAAGAAATATATTCTTTTTATAAATTTAAATTTCTTCAGTCTCATCAGCCACCTCTGCAATTTGTGCCTTTACTCGCAGCAAAGAATATTTCAGAGTGTGGTGTCAATCAAAAAGAAAAAGTCTGTCTTACCAAGCTGTGCTGGATGGTAGAGCATAACATGGATGTTTCTGCACCAGCAACATCAAATTCAGCACCTGCTACAGCATACTGTGGTAGTATGGAGGACCAAAACATGGTAGGAGAAATGATTTATACAGCGTACAGTATTTGTAAGAATTTTGTGCTCAAACTATTACGTATCATAAACTGGACACAACAGAACTTGGAAGTTGAAGCTAAAAAATAAATTGAGTGACTCCCATTTGGCGGTTTGTAAAATAAGTTTTAGGTTCATGCAAATAAATTAGATATTTTCATGTTCAACAAATCCCTAAAAAAATACATCTTGTGTACTCTTTTAAAGTTCTTACCTTGATGTTGTATGTTTAAATACAGGTAGTCATCGACTTACGACGGAGATCCGTTCTCACGCGACATCGTAAACCGAATTTGACGTAAGTCAGAACATGCATGGTACGCAGCGTTGTAAACACGTGTTTTTTTCAATGTAAGACAAAACCAGCGTACAATCTGTACCTTAAACATGGTACAGTACTGTATTTCGTAGCAGTTAGCTAACACAGTACCCTAAATAACTATCAAAAAACACATAACATACTGCACAGTAAGTTTCATAATGAAATACACAGTAAAAAAACAGTACATGTATTCCTCCGCCGCTGGTTCACGCTTTCTCTTTTTTCTTTAAAATCCAATCCACCTCGATCAGGAGTGTTTACAGGTAAGTCCAACCAACGGAATTTATTAGAACAAACAAGAGCTGCTATTTTTACAGGCTGCAGGCAGCTCAGAGCACAAACACAGCAACTTCCCTCACGTCACTACCGAATGAGCTCCTCCCGCATGCACGTTGTTGTTTCCCACAACAAAAGGGACGCCAGAGAGCGGGAGGAGTCCACAGGGTCTTAAAGGGAAAGGTATTAACACCCCACACACAAAAGAAACGTATGGATTCCTATCGCTGTGTAACTCGAAATAAGGCTATTCAAAGACAATGGGAGATGCGTCGTAACCACGAAACGTCGTAACTCGAGACCGTCGTAACCTGAGGACTACCTGTATTCCTAAATGAAGTGCCTGCATGCTGCACTGGAGGTGCTACAGATACTGTAGCTCCTGCTTCCTCCAGGTACAAGTTCTTGTTTACTTTTGATGGTGAGATGGACAAGTGGATCATGGTGAAGGAGGAGCTGAGCTCAAAGGCAAACCTCAGATTTTACTGTTCTGTCTAGTTTCCAACCCTCACCTGTGGTCACAAGGTCTGGAGCAAGACTGAAAGAACCAGATCCTGAATCCAAGCGGCTGAAATGGTCTTACTTCGTAGGGTGGGGGTCTCAGCCTTAGAGACAGGGTGAGGAGCTCCATCATCCTGGGGGAGCCTGGAGTAGAGCTGCTGCTCCTCTGCATCGAAACGAATCAGCTGAGGAGGTTCAGCTGAGGAGGTTCATCTGATCAGGACACCTCCCGGAGGTTTTCCAGGCTTCCCACAGGTAAGAGTCTACGGGGTGACCAGAACTCTCTGGAGGGATTGTGTATCTTCTCTGATCTGAGAACTCCTCAGGGTTAAGTCAAATTTATTTATAAAACACATGTAAAACAGCTTTTACCAGTATCTATATACTAGTATGCTACTGTGAAATTGTGCTACTGTTAGTGAAAGACCACGAGGAGGGAAACGTGTCAGGAGACAGAGAGAGAAGAGGAAAGTGAAGAATGTAGGACTGAGGGTTGCAACTCTAAATCTGGAGACAATAACCGGCAAAGGTAGAGAGCTGGCTGACATGATGCTGAGAAGAAAGGTAGATGTTTTATCAACAAAGTCCATGCTCAATAATCCAGGTATGCAATCCAACAATTTTCAGTCAGGTCATCTGGTCAGTTTCTTTCTATCTTTCTTTCTTTTTTTATTTTTTTATTTTTTTTTTTTTGGGCTGAAACATTTCACCTTCCATCCAGAAGGCTTCATCAGTCACGCAACACAAAAGTGGGTCAGATGATCTCAGCGCCTGAAAAGGACATACGGTGGAAATAGGTCAGAAAGGTTTGTGGGTGCAAGACCATTAATGCACTTAAAGGTCAACAGGAGAATTTTAAAATCATTTCTGACATGCACAGGGAGCCAGTGAAGGGAGGACAGAACTGGTGAAATATGATCAAACCTACGAGTTCCTGTTAAGAACCGAGTTGCAGCGTTTTGGATGAGCTGGAGACATGAAAGGGAGACCTGACTGACCCCAAAGTGTGTCACAGTAATCAGGTTGTAATGAATGCATGGACTAGTTTTTCAAGATCAGATTTGGTCAACACTGACTTAAGAGTAGCTATCTGCCTTAACTGGAAGAAGCTTTTTGTAGAACAGAGTTAATCTGTTTATTAAATTTAAAGTCAGAGTCTAAATTCATCCCGAGATTTGCAACAGACTGCTTAAGATATGGCTCAAGAGAGTTAAGGTGTACAAGAACAGAGACAGCTGTAGAGATAGGGCTAAACACAATGACTTCAGTTTTCTGATCATTGATACTTAAAAAGTTTGAAGCCATCCATGCCTTGGTGTCATCAAGACAATTTAACAGAGGGTGAATTGTGCATGAACTATTTGGTTTTAAGGGCAGATGAATCTGAAAGTCATCAGCATAGCAATGAAACGAAAGACCAAGTTTCCTCAGGATGGGCTACAGAGGGAGCGGATGCAATGAAAATAGAAGGGGACCAAGAATTGAGCCCTGCGGAACCCCACAGGAAAGAAGGTCCCCCAGGAGGAACTGGAGAGTGTCTCCAGAGAAAGGGAGGTCTGAGTTTCTCTCCTGGACATGTTGCCTTCGCAACTCGACCACAGGTAAGCGGTGGGAGTTGGAGATTAACTAAAATGTCCTGATATAATTACATTGTGGTGTAGATTTGTAAAAGTTTTAAGAAATAGTGTCTAAATTTGATGTCAGTCTTGTGACGACAAATTATGACGCCTTCGCACTTATAAACAACACAATTTTGCAGTTTATCCTCAGAAATTGATGTGTAATTATTTTTATGCAACGCAAAACTATAAGAAACAAATAATTAAGAAGAAACGTTGAACTCGAGTAACGTCCAAAATTCATCAACAGTTCTACTGAATCTAACCAAAACTTCTTAACTGCTCACGTCTGATCAATGAAAAAAAACATCAGTTACTGATTTTCCACAACAGCACACCTGGATATTAGATCCACATTTGATTTCAATTAAAACACCAAATGAAATGTTGAAAAAAAGTTACAACTTCTTGTTAGACGAGATGATCTAGAGCATTTCAGCGTCCGACGCGTCTTTTGTTTTTAGTTCACAAGTTATAAAACTCCGTCTTATTAGCTTTTCATCATTTTAAGATTTGTTTGATGTGACGCTCCATTAAAAACACATTTTACCTTCAGTCTGCCAGTTCGCCTCGGAGCAGAACAGCAAACAGAACCTCTGTCAGAGTTTCCAGAACCAGTAGAAAGTGACTAACGGCGGTTCTCTGAGGCTTTTCAGCCACGGCCAAAAAAAATCTTTTCTCAAACGCTGAACAAAAACAAAAACCCTGACTGCGTTAAACCCAACACGGCGTTCCTCTGGATGCCTCATAAAGAACACGTGGAACACAGGAACCTTCAGTTTGGCTGTGTTTACATTTAGTAATCAACAAGAAAAGTGTGGTTTTTGATGAAGCCTCTTAGCCCAGCTAAAAGACATAAATGTCAAATTTATACTGTAAATAGTCTGAATGTGAGTTTTTTCTCAGTGTTCAGAAACTTTTACAAAACCGTGTCTCCAAACCTCTAAAATTAAACTCGTTTATGAGCAACTGAGTGAGACTTTAACAAAATAACCTCCCTGTTCGATGAGACACAAACTCTTTTAGCCTCAGACATGTGAAACATATTAAAACAGTGTAGATCCCTTGATTTTAGAAATACAAAACAAAAACTTACATTAAATTGACCCCTCCTGCTGCCCTTGGTTCAAGGGCAAGTGATTTTCAGCAATCAAAAACTTAAAAATAGTTATTAACATCCATAAAATGATTAATTCCTACTGAGGAAAACATTTATCATGTTTTTCTCATTTATAATTGATACTAATGTGCAATAATTTATTTTGAAATATGGAAATAAAGGATATTTTAGAAAGAAAACATGATGATTTGGACCATCAGGTGATCCCAGGTAGACCCTGTCCACCAGGGTTACCCAAGCTCCCTTTTCTGGACTAGGTTTGTGGTGGTCTTAGTCTGATCCACCTCTTGAGGCAGGTTGCCATGCGAGATTCTAAGAGAACCTGATGAACCCTAAGATCAACCCCTGAGTGATCAACAGGCTTCTCCAGAACTTGAAGACATGCTGAAGAGCAGGGAAACATCTAAAACCTGCATGATAGTGGCCTTCAGGGACCAGGATCAGACACCACTGCTCTACATCATGTTCACTGCTGGTCCAAGTCTGAGGACATGGTTCTAAAGGTGGAATGTCTCTTAAAATCTTGTTCTGAAGTGATGGAAAGATGGAGCGGGATTTGAAATGACAGAGTGCCGCCTTGTCAGCAGTAATGAAGCTGTTGCTCTGATCTGTTGTGGTGAAAAAGGAGCCAAGCTCCTCTCAGTTTACTGGTACATCTTAACCCTAAACTGAAGTCACGACTCAAGGTACGAAAAGAACCAGATCTTGGCTCCAAGGAAGCGCTCTTCCTTCGTAGAGGTGCTCCTCCTCATCAGAATGAGTCAGCTGAGGTGGTTCAGACTTCTGACCAGGATGACCTCTGGACTCCTCCTCTGGAGGTTTACTGAGCCCTGGGAGGGTCTTGAGACTGACTCAGGACTCTTTGGAGAGATTCTACATTCTGTCAGGACTGGAAATTGAGGAGCTGGAGTGAGGGAGGTCTGGGTTCCCCTGTGGCCCACCCATGGTGGATGGACTTCAAAATTCAAAGATCATTAATCTGAACTTCCTGATTGTTTCATTCAAAAGATATAATATTTCAGAGACGCTGAACTTGGCAGAGTTAAAGTTGGGCTGTGGGCGCTCTGCTCCCGTCCTGATGGTTTCACTCTGTTTGCAGCCAAAATAATAAGAGGAGGGAAAGAAAAGAGGGAGATTTTTTTTTTTTTTTTTTTTTACTGCCTCAGCAGCACACATGCTTCCAGTGATGACTCACCCTGCTGGCTCTCCGTCTTTCCACAGCAGCCATAAAAGTCAGGAGTCTGTAATGACTTTCACATTGAGCTGCAGAAAGACTCATACAACCTCCTGAGTCACAGCCCAAACCACCGGGAAACTCATTTCTTCCCACTTGTGGGCTCCTCTGGCATGCTGTGGGATCCCCAACATGCTTGTAAGCTGTTCCCAATTCACAGAGGGACACTGGGAATGCTGGAACGGTCTGAAGTGGTGACATGAAGGAAAACAGAAGTTCCTCCTGGTTGGGTTGCACGGTTGATTCTTCAGTGATTCATGAAAAATCACAGATGTAAGAGGATGACTTTGGATAAACCTGATGGAGCACCCATCAGATGATTCTGTTCAGGGTTGTTCCTGTCTCCAGAAGACAAGAAAAAAAAACTTATCAGGAAAGTTGCGTTTCTGTTGGATTAAACATCAAAGGTGTATTCATAAATTTATCGATTAGCCAACCATAAAACTAAACGCTGCCAAGGGTGCTCGATGGAGTTGATTTATGCAAAAAACATGAAAAAGACAATACCACATATCAACAAACTACTATACAACAATTTATAGCAATGTCCTGAACAATCAAAGACCTTGTTTTAACTTTGACCTTGACTTATGGCCTTGACCTTGGAGCTGAAGTGATAGGTGTACACAACACTTTGTCTAAAGATGACACATACAAGCATGAAGTTTTGTTAAATTATCTTGAGTGGAACAGAAGTTTTAGGCGGGACCAGAAAAAGTTTATGGACAAATACCAGGGTTCCCAACTTTGGTCCTTGAGGAACACCATCCTGCATGTTTCAGTTGTTTATCTGCTCCGGCCTGATCCAGAGGTTTAATTACTTCCTTGAGTTTGGCAGAAGCCTGTTTAATCACCCTTTCATTCAAATCAGGTGCACTGAAGCAGAGGAACAACTACAACAAGCAGGGTGGTGTTCCTCAGGGACCATGGTTAGGAACCATTGGATTATATAAAACAAGTCTACTTCCTACAGCGTAAAAATGTGAAAATTACAGTTTTTGATTGACAGCAACAGTTTGCCGAACATGTCAGGTCCAGTCCCATTTACCTTTGAACAGGCTTACAAGACAGGAAATTATAAAATCACAGTTGATTTAAACTTACTGTACCGTATTTTTCAGACTATAAGGCGCACACACAATTCTTTAATTTTCTCAAAAATCAATGGTGAGCCTATTACCAGGTGTGCCTTATGTATTAATTCTGGTTGTGCTACTGACATCGAACCAATTTTATGTGGTACAACTGAACAATGTCGAGAGTTATTGTGAATGAGCTGAATAAAGTTTGACTCATCTGACTGTTTTGTTTAGCTTAATGTGCCTTGTAGTCTGAAAAATACTGTATTTCTGACCCAGACTGTCACTGAGTGTGATCGTCTGGCTGGTCAGATCAAACTTTCTGATTATATGTGTGTTCACAGGAACAAAAAGGAGGGTGTTTTTGGTATATTTGGGCTTTTAAGTAGCTATTCAGTTTATATAAGATAATCCCTGAAACTAACGTATAAATATGATCATTATTGTACATCTGGCAACACTGGGCCTTAAAAATCTCTGTTTTATGGACTAAAAGGCTAGGACTCATCACTTTAACTTCGAAAAAGCAAAATAAAATCAGTTAGGACTTCTTGTCATGAAACAACAAAACGACAGAGGAATTTAGATTCACCCTCGATTCGGTTTTGTTTCAGTCCAGATTTATTTCTTGGATTCAAATTAAATACAGTTCCAAATATAACCAATTTCCATTTTATGTGTTTAAAGTAGACAAGCTGTTTTGATTTTACAATAAGACTATTTAATTTACGCTGACTTTATGTTAGATGTTTTAGCTTCTGTAAAAACAAGAATAAAAGTGATCACATCGTCCCATAAAGAAGCGAGCAAAACAGTTCAACTTCTGTTTCCCTCTGTTTTTCTGGAGAAGCGGCTAAAAAAAAAAAAAAAATGGAGTAAAAACAAAGTTAATTTCCCTCCCGACAGGAAAACATTCCTTCCATCTGAGTCAGAGGCATGAAGAGCAGATAAAGATGTTTCTAAAGTCTTATCTGGACCACATAAGTTGGCTTCATCTCTTATTTGTGGCAAAAAATAAAAGACGAGGAACGGTTTTTATCGTCACCGTCCATTTTTCTTCTTAAAAATAAAGAATAAAATCTGTGGCCATCGTCATGAAATTATTGCTGACTTTACAAACTAACAGAGATTAGATTATTTGCAGGTCAATCAGTCATACCGATGAAGAGCATAAAACATCCATTTCCTCCTGAATACAGATAAATGAAATTTCTCGTCTCGGTCTGCAGTCCAGATATACGAAGCAATAAATAAAAACTTTTCTGCTTCAGACGAGCTGAAAAACGAATCTGTCACTGAATGAAGAATTCATACTGATCTCTGAGCTCCTGGAACGACTGAATCCTCCATCACGAGTTTCACGGGTGTCCGAAACAAGAACTTACCCAACAACCTCGAAGGAAGAGAACTGGTCAGCAAAAACACCAGTAACACCAACAAACATGTATTTATTGTTATTTACAAATGGTCATCAATCTAAAGGAATACCTCACACACAGACATTTAAAATAAAAATCCTGTCCCATTAAAGGAAAAATGGAGCTGTAGAACTATGATGGAAATATTTGATCAGTATCTGTGTTCCCTTGGATTGGGGGTCCTAAATTCAAAGGCCTGTAATCCAGATCTGGACCCAAATAAAGTCTTTTGTGGTCCCAGATCGATCATCAAATTGGAGCTGAATTAAATCCTTAAACTTTAAAATATTTACAACTAACGGTTCCTCTTTTTAGGCAGCACAGCTTTTTCGGTCTTTTGTAACAAGGTTACGGTAAGTCTGGTCTTCTTTGTTGAAATGTTTCGAAAAACCAAACAAAAAACATTTTGAACATACTAATGGGGTGGGGGATGACTTTAAAATTTTGCAAAATAAAAGTCCTTAAAGAGTTAAAAAATTGTTAAAATTTTATATTTTTATTTCAGACTGAGTTTGCTCTAAAGGACTGACAAGTTAAGTGTGGAAAAAATATTTTAAGCAGTTAAACAAATATGTGTTTTTTGGTTCTTAAGTTAAGGTTGAAGCTCTTTTAGTTCCAGTGGCTACGTTCATTTTCTGTTTCGGACAGTTTTCCGTAACTCTACAGCCGTATTAGGAAAGCTCAGTTAGCATAGCCTACATACTCTAGATCTTGTGAAATCAGAACTCTTGTCATGAAAACTGCTTTCATTACTTTTCCTTCCATGTGCACAGTTTGAACACCAACACGTGAAAATGTTTATCCTCTTTCACCCAGTATGTCTCTTTTTGCTGTAGGCCTTGTGGTTTTCTCTTAAATCCCCCTCAGAGATCAGAGTCCATCCTCTATTACCCAGAAAAAGGTGGGAATCACCATGGCTACCAGTGACTCAGCAGATTTTGCAGCTCTGCGATATTTAGCAGGTTCTGTGTTTGAGGACGATTTCTGCCCTCAGGAACACGACTAACGTAAAGTTACTGTGAGTTTATGAGAGCATCTGAAAACACTTAGACAAAAATTTTGAAAATTAGAAAGATTTTTTAGGCTTTGTCAGAAAAAAATATAATGTTGAAGGTGCCAAAATAAATGAATAAATAAAAACACAAATAAAAATAAATATGTGGTTGATTTTTCCCCATAAGACAATACTGTACAAGAGTTACCCGTCAACAGACGTAATTAATTTAAATTGCATCAGCTTTGGTTTTGTTCCTTCAGACGTGTAGCTGAAGTGTTCCTCTCTGCAGGAGCTGGCTCTTTCAGCTCAGCAGTTCACTTTGGTCTCTCGCAGATTCCAATAAGCTCTTCTACAAAATTTATGTAGCTGTTATTCAAAGTGGCCTCGAAGCACGGCCGTAATCGTCTGCAGCTGTGGGTCTTGAGCTGGGACAGGAGCTGATCTGAGAGCTTCTGGTTCTGTAAGGACGTCACCATGCAGGTTCAGACAGATATGCTGCTGAAATCAGGTGATCTCTGTTTGTTCTTTGTGTTTTAATCCCAGCCATTCAGGCTTGTTGGGCTTCAGCTGGTGGTGCCTCAGATTGTCTGTTGACACTCAGACTGGATGCAGTTAGACCCGACTGATCACCTTCTACCTCCACTTCCCAGCATCCTTCTCTGTCACACCAACGCGCTATATCCATGAACCTTATCTGTGGTTTTCCTTTTCTCCACCCTGGCAGCTCCGTGTTCAAAATCCTTTGGCCAACATGTCCACTGTCCCTCCTCTGGACAAACCTTCTCAGCCTTGGTCCCTCCAGATGACTTCAATTCCTCTTTTCTGCAGTGCATTCCACCACCTGCTTTCTACTCTCACTACAGATGTCAGCAAAAATCATAGCTCACTAGGACTTGTGCCAGATCTCATCTGTCCGCTGTCCATCACCACTGTAATTGAGAAGCTGGACCATGAGAAGGGTTTGGATTCCTGGCAGAGGCACACAACAAGGCTTTCAGTGGAATTCAGCGATGGATGAAGGACCATCAGATCCAGATTGTGTCATAGCCGGCCAAATGTCCAGATCTGAACCTTGTGTAGAAACGTTTGAATGTGAAGAAGAGGAAGATGGACGGTCACAAACCAAACAGCTGAACTGATTGGATTAAACTCCAGGAGGATAAAATGTCCCCCAACAGCAGCCGTCCATCTGTTTGGCCTGACTAACGATCACCACCTATACCTGAAGCTGTAGTTATCTGGGCCTTATCAGCCATGGTCAGCATGGGGTACATCACAATGTCTAATCCACCACCATGTTGAAACCACCACCATGTTGAAACCACCACCATGTCAAAAATAGAGACCTGTCCAGGTGTCCTTGTGATGTACTGAAGACCTGTCCAGGAGTCCTTGTGATGTACTGAAGACCTGTCCAGGTGTCCTTGTGATGTACTGAAGACCTGTCCAGGTGTCCTTGTGATGTACTGAAGACCTGTCCAGGTGTCCTTGTGATGGACTGAAGACCTGTCCAGGTGTCCTTGTGCTGGACTGGAGACCTGTCCAGGGTGTCCTTGTGATGGACTGAAGACCTGTCCAGGTGTCCTTGTGCTGGACTGGAGACCTGTCCAGGGTGTCCTTCACAATACCACTGGATGTGGACACCAACTCTTTGAACTCTTTTGAACTTTGGGTTTTGCAATTATTTGAAGTATTTATTTTACCCTTCCAAAAAGAACTGCATAATCCTAAGTCTGTTACAATTTAAGATTTTTTGTATTTTGGCATTTAGTGGAAACTTTATATTTAACCTTTAATTAAAGTCAACTTTCAATGTGTGTAAAAGAAAAACGGGTCTTTGTGTGTCCTCCTCCTTTAATTTCCTCTGCTTTGCTGCAGCGTCTGAAGGACGGGAGGAAAATTTCTTGCTGGATTCATGAAGGTTCAGGTTCAGCTGGCAGCAGGACAGTTCACGCCACGTCTCCACTTTATTAGCAGATTAGGACATCTGGGGGATTAGAAACATTTTCTCTGAGGTCAAATGGACTGAAAAACAGCTGCTGTGAAACATCTTCTTTTTGTGGAACAGTTTTACGTGTCCTGCTGGTTCTTTGGGGATTTCAGGGCTTGAACCTGCAGGACTTGGCAAGGCCTCATCAGAAATCTATCATGTTTGTAATAAATGGGAGAAAACCAACAGAAACTGTGACGTTAAAAAGCTGCTGTTTCTCTTTCTCTGAGTGCTCCTCTAGATGTTTTGAAGGCAACCACTTAGTTTCCAACTGCACTTTTTTCCACCTGGCACTGGTTCTGAACCACCTCCTCTGTGTTTCCTTCTCCTCCCACCTCCCTGTCTTACTTAAAACCATCACTCCATATTTCTTCTTCTGTGATCCCCCTTTTCTCCTCCTCCTCCTTGTGACTCTTCATCCCACGTGGAAACGTCTCCTCTGTGAACCTGAAGGATCTCTGACTCTTCACCAAAATAGACAACTGGAAACAAAAACAGCTTCTTCTGATGAAAGTTTTGTGACTTTGTGTGATGAACTAAAGCAACAAAGAGGCATCAGCTGGTGGAGGCTGCCCCCTGCTGACTCACACTGACTTTTTACAGTGAAACATGGAAGTTTGGTCATAATTTGATTTAAAAAGCTGCACTTCTTGATCGTTCTGCAAGAACCAGAGGAAATAAACCCATTAAAAAGTGCAGAAACTGATTCTGGGATGATTAGAATCTTGGACCACATGAAATAAAAGTATTTTAAAATGGCATCAAAAGTCACATCTGGAGCATGAATCCACCTGTGGAACTGGTTTTTCTGAACCAGCTTCCCGCTGGCCCACCAGTACTCACGTATTTTGACCAAAAATGTCATAAATATGAATTTAGAGTCACAGAAACTGTCAGCTCAAGAAACAAAAGTATCCCCTAAAAGAAGCTGGAGGATTTCAAAACAGCTTGGCGTGTCGTGCAGCTGGAGATCACCTCCGTGACGTCATGTTGGGGGGAATGTGAAGCAGTCGCTTCAAGTCCTTTGAAAAAATAACCTCACCTCCGAGCCAGCTCTGAGAGCGTGCGAGCAGAAGATCAGACACTAAAACAAAAACACTGATTTGATTTTCAATGGGAAGAAACTAGTTTGTTCCTGGGATTTGTTTCTGAAACCAGTGGTGCTTCTGGAGAACAGCTGGACTTCAGAGGATGCAGGATGGAAGAAGACCCCTGCAGCCTGAAGGCCACTCTTATGGATCGAGGGTCAACAGATGATTTTTTTATACCAGCTGCTGAAACGTGTCAACATCTGCGGAAAGGAAAAATAAAATAAAACATAAACCAAATTTATATTTATTAAATCTTTAAAACAAAGGTTGAACCAAATGTGTGTTGATCAAACCATGAGCCTTTTAATTTGAAT
This sequence comes from Hypsolebias longignatus, assembly GCA_031762435.1. Lineage (NCBI taxonomy): Eukaryota > Metazoa > Chordata > Actinopteri > Cyprinodontiformes > Rivulidae > Hypsolebias > Hypsolebias longignatus. Next base: position 5,924,349 of record JARVGV010000280.1, on the reverse strand, counting down.
AAACTCTTTATTCAAAGAGTTTAAGTTTAAACAGCTCTCTTGTGTATTTGAACTCAGCACCCATGAAAATTTAAGAAACCATCATTAGGATTTCGTAAGGAAACTCAGTTCTCAAACTTTAGATTCACCAAAATAATAAATTTGGAATAAAAGTGGAATAAATATGACACGCTTAAACAGGCCAGTAAAATCTGAGATCCTCGACTCATTTAATTCAGTGTTTATTAGGTTGTGTAATGAAAAGCGGAGTGCTACGTCTGTAGCATCTTAGCTAGCACATCTGTATTGTGCGTCGTTAGCTTAGCGCTACTTCTTGTCTAAAATATAGAATCAAGTGTTTACTTACGTAGGTAAACATCCAGAATGTAGGAAATGACATCTACTTTATTTATAATTTTATGGGGACCCCAAGACCCCCCACCAGT
>JARVGV010000280.1:5907787-5923824 GCA_031762435.1 Hypsolebias longignatus | reverse complement strand
CCCCCCCCCGTGGGCCCACCCCCCCCCCCCCACATTATAAATACTTCTGACGCCAATGGCCACTGCATTGTTCAAGACAAGAGCCATTGTCAACAATGTGTGTGTTAGGGATGACTCTCAGCTACTACCACACCATATTTGACCATTTTGTGTTCGCTAAGATTAATTAACTGCCGCAGCTGGACTCCAAAAGCGAAGGGATCAAAGACGTGCACTCAGGTCTATAAAGGGCCCGTCTCACTGGGACAGTATTCATGAGTCCCCTGAATGTCTCGAGACATTTGCAGGGTTCTCAGTTGCTTCACGGGAGTTGCAGAGGCGCTCAGTCCTGCCGCATGAGTTCTGGACGTGTTAAAAAAAATGTCTTTGATGACTTTTTTTTTGGTTAAATAAAAGTTTAAATAATAATAAAAAAAATAAAATAAAAGTATAAGGCTGAGGTGAACACTAAAAAAATGTGAAAACTGTTGTACAATCCGTGATTTATTTTTAAAAACTGGATGGTCAAAACACGGCTACATGACTTGATGATCACTTGGCGGCCAACAGACATCAGTGGGACTGCAGCTAGTCTAACAGTAGCAGCTCAGTGAGGTCCTTCAGATGTTGCATTAATGTTGCTGATGAGTGCCACCACTGTCGTATCATCAGCCAGTTTAATGAGCAGATTTGACTTTAGCAGAGCACTTAAAAATCAGCAGGATGAAATATGAAGGACTGAGTACACATCCCTGAGGAACCCCCTTTCACAACATGGTGGAGTGCCGTCCTACTACGTTTACTGAGAAAAATGCAATCAAATCTTGGACTTTTGTTTAATGTGTTTATGTTTCACTTTTTATTTGCCTTTAAATTGATTTACTTTAAGGCCATGTGTCAATTGTTTTTATTGCTAAACAATTTAAACCTTTTTGTTGATTGAATTATTTGGAGACATATTATTTATTTTGAATTATCGAGCCAGTTAATCAAATATGACTTGGACAGAAAACGTGAAGGTTAAAATGTTAATGAGTTGTTTGTTTCAGTATATTTAGACTATATCAATGAAGCTCAGCTGGGACAACGGTTACAGAAGTTGTAGTTTTGATGAGTAGATTTGTAAAGTCTGTGGACTGTTTCTGTTTGCTGCAGGACCAGAAGTTGTGAAAGTCCACAGCGTGACCTCATGTCCTCATCTCAAAATGTTTTCGCAGCTTGATCTGAACGGTCTGGACTTGTTGTATGTCTCGTGTGTTCCTGTAGAACTCTGCAGGTCACTAACAAACATGGGGTCACACAAGATTAATGGTCTGATTCAGGTTTAAAGGGACTGATTTTTAAAATCAAGTCAAGACTCAGAGCCAGGATTTTAATACTGACTGCCTCAAAGAGCTGCTGTCAGGGTTAAAAACCAGATTTACTCTGAGGCCTGTGCTTTTAAACTGAAGAGGAATGCTTTGATCTGAGGAGCTTCAGTTTAAACTTTTCATTTTGTCGCACATTTGCAGCCAAACGGCTACAATTCAAAATAATGACAATGATCGAGGGTTTTACCTGAGCAGAGTTCACGTCCAACTTGAATAATCCGTCATTGTGATGGAGTCAGTTCTGAGCAGCTCCTGGTGTATAGTGGAGGGTCCAAGGAAGAAGATAGACTTTAGCTGTGTGATGTTTTAGAGGAAGTTCTGCTGGGAAAGTTTGGGTCCTGCCATTCATAAGGATGTTACGTTGGCACGTTGCATCTACCATAACACCAGTGCTGACCACCCCCACCACCACCACCAACACAAGGCTTCCTGCAGAAATACAAGACTGTTCCAAAGACTTCTTCAGACCAAAAAAAGTTGCTCAGATCTGAGATACAATATCATCAAGCACCAAGAAACAAAGTCGACTTCTTCAAGCATGAAGGAACAGCAGATGTTAGAGGCAGAAGAAAAATATAAGAAGTATAAAAACAAAGAATAGGGATTGTAAGAAAACATAAGAAGGAATATTATAGTGATTTATTAAATAAAAGTAATGGTAATATGAAAGCAACATGGCAAGTAATTAATAGCATTCTGAAGAATCATAAAGTAAAAACGGGTACTGTATTTCACAATACAGTACAGTACAGTATTTTTATTTTGTAAAGGACGATGAAATTCATGATGAGAGTCAAATTGTAAATGGATTTAATCAATATTTTGTGAATGTTGGATCAAGCCTTGCAGCTAAAATACCAAAAGTAGATAATAATGTGAGCCATTCAATTATAGGTTGTGCAAACAGTATTTTTTTATTGACAAAGAAGAAATAATGAATGTAGTAAAAAACATCTTACAAGCAAGAGATCAAAAGACTGGGTGGACATATGATGTTTGTAAAGGACATAGTGAGTCATGTTATTGAGCCGTTTACATATTAAAACTTAACTGACGTGTATTTTTATGTGTTGTTTGGAGCAGGCCTAATAAAAAAGCTCTGCTCGTTTGTTTCGTTAAAGGCGTCATCTTATAGAAAATGGAAAATCAAAAGTCTGGAAACCCGATTTTTTAAAAACTATTTTTATTGGGTGGTGACCGAAAGAACGAGATCACAAATACAGACGGTTGAAATGTTCCTCAGCAGGGTAGCTCTCCCTTAGAGATGATGAGAAGTTCGGATATCAGGAGAAACTCGGAGTAGAGCCGCTGCTCCTCCACGTCGAGAGGAGCCAGTTGAGGTGGTTCGGGCATGTCTGACTGAGAGGAGATGCCAGGATAGACCCAGGACACGCTGGTTGGCCTGGGAGCACCTTGGAGTCCTCCCAGAAGAGCTGGAGGAGGTGGCTGTGGAGAGAGATGTCTGCTGGACATGACGGATATTTTTATTGTTCTATAACGTTTTCTATGCTGAAGTAATAAAGTATCATTAGCACATTACAGAAAAATGAGTGTACAGTACATGAAAATATAATGTAAATACATAATGCGATTTGTTACAAAATAAGTGGCCCGTACGGGGATCGAACCCGCGACCTTGGCGTTATTAGCACCACGCTCTAACCAACTGAGCTAACCGGCCAAGTGATGTCGATAACTAGACAAACTTTACTTGTGAAGAAAACAATTGTCCGAATTGCATACAATACAATATATCGGTATATGTATGTGATTTGATGAACTCTATTCTGGAATATACAGTAAACATTTACATTTCTTGCTGCTTTATCATTTGTAAATTTTAACAAAGCGGTTCATTTGATCTTTTGTTCAGTGAGTCATCTGTTGATCAGATCATCACATCGGTCATTGCGAACACTGTGACTTCAAACAAATAAAAAAATAAAATAAAAAACGGGACCTCTTTTAGTTAAAGAAGCTTCACTCGGTGCTGTTTGAAGAAACGTCGTCGGCAGTTCCGGTCTCGTGCTGCTTAGATTTGCTAACTACGGAAACAGAAAGAGGACATTCCTATCAAAAATGTTTTCTCCAGATTAGAAAAACCAAAAAAACTAGAATTATTTCTGTAGTTCAAGAATTATAATTTAACCAAGTATTAAAAGCAGCACAAAGGCAGCTACAAGCTAAAAATAGCACAAGCAAACGTAGCATAAAAGCAGCTACAAGCTAAAGGCAGCTACAAGCTAAAAATAACACAAGCAGCTTCAAGCTAATTATAGCTAAAAGTAACAAAACAGCAGTCTGAAGCTAAAAGAATTGCAGCCAAATAATCAAACCAGCAGAAAGGCAGCTAAATGTCACCAAAAAGAAGCATAATAGCAGCTAAAAGCAGCTTCAATAAACCAACTGTGGATGTAGAAACCCACAGCAGCAGCAGCAGGATCGGCTCTTCACAGACCACTTTGGGCACGTTTAAATTTAGCTCTGTGTAAATTTGGAGGCGATCAGACGAAGCTGACAGCTGAAGCTGATTTAAAACAGGCCTCAACACGAGCTGAAGTCTGCATGTGTTTCTGGGATGGGTCTAAAAATAGAACAAATAAATAAAAACAACACCCACCACCACATACAAAAGTCCCTGTTAAGAGTCTGACTTGTTACCAAAATAAAGCATCATCTGTTTAACAAATAAAAAAAAAAGGCTGAAAGTTGGAGAAAACATCCCGTTCGATTTTACACTAACTCACATCAAACGTCTAAACTTTAAATCCAGCTTCAGCTCATCAGACTCGGCTTCAAGCAGCAGAAACCAAAAACATGTTTCCTCTGCAGCAGCCGGCAGCCAGATGGACTCACATCAAGTCTTCATCAAATCAGGCGAAGACGCGCTCGTCTAAATGAACAGCACGTCTGTGGCCGAGGTCTGAGCGAGAGGCGAAGGGAACGTTTGGAAATAAACTCTTTATTCACAAATTAAAAACTCTCTCACACGAGGTCTGATCAAACTGTACATGTTTATTATGACAAAAACAAAAACATTAATTTACACGTCGGGCGCACAGATCGTCGTCCACGAAGGCCAGGAGGGTTCACGCAGGACGGTCCGGTCCGGCTTTAGTTCTCAAGGAAAGCCACGTAGTCGGTGAGTCGGGTCAGCTGCTGCTCGTTGGGAACCAGCGCCACCGGAGGAGGATCTGAGGAGAAGGAGGAGGAGCTGAGTCAGAGGGGACTCCTCATTTAGACCAAAGATATCAACCGGGACACGTGCGTGTCTGATCCTGGTGACCACCCGAGCAGCATCCTGCAGCTAAAGGCGCTAAAAGTAACCACAAAAATCGACGCCCTCGCCTGTTAAAGAGCAAAACCGTTAAAACACCAGCTCAGTCGAGTGAAACCAAAGTTCTGACCCGGTTCAACCCTGACGTTCTGAACTCTGAGGCGCTGCAGGGAAAACAGGAAACAAAAACCGTGATGGAAACGGAGGAATAGCAGCCAAATAGTAGCTGAACTGTGTGAAATCTGACTGCTGTCATTAGCTGAAGCTGAGCTGTAAAACGAGCAGAGAACTGAAGTTAAGCTAAAAGCTAAAGGTAGCAAACCTGTAACTAAACCCAGCAAGACAGTAGCTACAAGCTAAAAGGAACATGATGGTAGCTAAAATTACCTAAACTTGGCCAACAGCTAAAAGGAATGAAATGCCAACATTAGCAAATAGCTAACACCCAAAAGTATCAGATCACTAGCTAAAAGGTAAAAGTAACAGAGTGATGACTTATGGCCAAATGTAGCTAAAAGGTAATCATAGCAAAAGTGTTGCTAAAAGAAACAGGATGACAGCTGAAATCTAAAAGTACTAAAGTTGTAGCTACACTGTACCAAAAAGATAAAAGGTGAGGAATGATAGCTAAATACTAAAAGCAGCCGAACGGCAGCTAAACATCGAAAGGTGCAAATTTGTAGATGAAAGCAGCAAAACGGTAGCTGAAACAGAGCCAGTAGCTGAAGCAGATTTTATAGAGAACCAAGTTTTTAAAGAACTGAAGAGACCTCGATGGACGGCTACGAAGAATTTGACTTTAAATGAAGTTAAATATCCTAAAAGGTGTAGACGTCATTCGACCTCCGTCACACAGCGAGTGTTTTAACGACCACTCACACGTTCTCAAATCAAACTAAACATTTTAAAAGACAAACAAATCAAACATCTGGAGAAAGATGTGCAACTTTTCTGAACGTGGGAGTTAACAGGGCAGCACCACCCCCTACCTGGCTTCTTGGGCATCACCATCCTGGTAGTGGGATCTGCCTGCCAGCCTTGACTCACGACTCCTTCAAACCACAGAAAACACCATCATCAGCGAGTTGAACCCGAGTTAAAGCAGCCCGACCTGAAGAAACGCAGCCTCACCCTTCACAGCTTCATCCACCGAGTAACCCACGAAGGCAGCGAAGTCTTCGGCTGTGATGGACGTGTAGGCCTGAGCCACCAGACTGTAGGCCCTCTGCCGTGTGCTCTCTGTAAACAAACAAACAAACGTTAGCCAGGTGCACGTGGAGTACAGGTGAGGTCAACCTGACAAATCCTGCACAAACAGGAAGTTTGAATTCATAGCACTGCTGCAGAAGGGAGACGGAGCTGCTCAGATCATCGGGGTTCTGGTCTCCTGTTTGAGGAGTCCTTTGAGCCCAAAGAAACCAGCAGAACCACAGAAAACTCCTTCGGGGGGCGTCAACTCAAACTCCAGTCGCTGCCATCGTTTCCCTCACATCTTAATTTTCCTGCACATTTTAGGAATCTTATTACCGTATTTTTTGCCGTATAAGTCGCATCTTTTTGCATAAATTTGCAAGTCCTGTGACTTATACACCGAAGCGACTAATATAAGTTTTTCCCCCCATATTTGTAACAAAATTTATAATATTTATAACCTAATTTTTGGCTGAAATCTGACAATTTCATTTATTCTGGCATGGAAAATATTGAACACTACCATTTTCAGCCACTAGATGGCCCTCGACTAATATGGCATGCTAAGTCTCTCTTTAATAGGTAAAAGTGGATATTAATGAGACACTTTGCTTGCCATACAAAACCACCTTCATCTCGTTCCAAAACACCTGGAGTGTCAAATCAGCTGCATTTCACCACCCAGGTGAAATGCAGCTGATTTGACCATTAAAGTGCATTTATTCAGGAAAAGGTGCTATAATTTTGAGCAAACAAATAATTGGTTTTAAATGTTAATCTTGTTAAATTCTTGTTAAAGTCCTCCCGTGCACGCTCGTGTGTCCGCTTTTTGGCAGCGAATTGGTTTTTGGCACACCGGCCCACATTTTCAGGTTGTCAGCGGTGACGTATAAAAGATGCAGCTTGTACGGCAAAGCAACTTATTCATGGTTTTTTTTTTCACTTTATTAGAATTTTTTTGGACTGATGCGACTTGTACGGTGGCAAGTATGGTACTTTCCTCTTTTATAATACATCCAAATCTAATTAAATAAAAATAAAACAAAATTCTAGTTCACATCTGCGTCATCAACTTCCACTAATAATGTCACTGCTAGTTGTGCTAATGCTAATTATACCAATGTTACAACAGTTGATGCTAACAATGCTAACGCTAGTTAATTATTCATACAGGGATTATATTCTTCTTTCCCAGATGGGAAGAAAACATCTACACAAGTCCAGTTTTCATCATGATCATCATCATTATTTCTACTGTAGTTGTTGCTAATATTGCTATTTCTTGAAACAATACTTCTTGCTAATTTTACTAATGCTAATTTAAAAAATGCAAACTTCTGTTAAGTTCAGTTTAACCAGCACTTTGCACCTTTAAGATTTTAGCCGTCCATTTACTAATCATTCAGCTAGCTTTTTGCTACTTTTACTTTTTGGTTTAAATTTTGCTTTTTAAGTTAATTTGCTACCCGTAGGTATTTATAAGGTTTCAATCCTTTTTATTAGCATTTTGCAACTTTTGGCAATTTTCTTGTTGTTGCCATTTTTAGCTAGTTTGGCTACTTTTAGTTCTCAAGTGTTGTAAGGGAATTTAATTGATGGATACATCAACGTACATTGAACTACATGGTCTTCTGGCACCTCCTGCTGTCCTCAGGGATCATTTTGACCTAAGGGCAGCAGCAGGGTCTAAACTATGTTCTGGCTGGTGAAGCAGAAGCTGCTCTTCATTGAACAGAACTAAAACAGATCTGTCTCAGGACTCTTGGCTCGAGGAACTAGTCCTCAATCTTTGTAGTGCTTTTCAAAATAAATTTACAAAATGAAACCAAAGATACTAGACACCCAGCTCGTGTCCTTCGTTGTTGATGGTAAATGTATCGTACAAAAGAGACATGGTCCAGCTCGACTGAGTTCACGAGGCAGGGTGAAGGCAAACACTAATACCTGCTCTGTAGCAGGACTAAAGATCTAACTAAGATCAGAGGGTCCTTAAAACCGTTTGGTCCAACTGCACCTAATGTCATGAATTATTCAATAAGCAGGAACACCTGCAACTGATTACAGAAATCTAAGTGAGTAACTAACATGTAGTTTGTGTGAACTTTTAAGATCTTGCAAAAACCCCACAATTCAAAGGTTCTACCGATTCAAAGCGCCTAAGGAAAAGAGGGCAGAGGGAGTTCGGTCCAGTGGCGTCAGGATTCCATCTCTGCTCTTTGCAGATGATGTGGTCCTGTTGGCGTCATTGTGCCGTGACCTTCAGCTCTCACTGGAGCAGTTAACAGCCGAGTGTGACATGGCTGGGATGAGAATCAGCACCTCCAAATCTGAGGCCGTGGTCCTCAACCGGAAAAGGGTGGATTGCTCTCTTAAGGTCGAGGGTGAGGTTCTGCCTCAAGAGGAGAAGTTCAAGTATCTCAGGGTTTTGTTCATGAGTGAGGGAAGAATGGAGCGTGAGATTGACAGATGGCTTGGTGCAGCGTCTGCAGTATTGCGGACTCTGTACCGGTCCGTTGTGGTGAAAAGAGAGCTGAGCTGTAAGACAAAGCTCTCTGTTCACCGGTTGGTCTACATTCCCACCCTCACCTATGGTCACAAACTCTGGGTAGTGACTGAAAGAATGAGATTGTGGATACAGGCAGTTGAAATGAGCTTCCTCTGCAGGGTAGCTGGACTCTCCTTTAGAGATAAGGTGAGAAGTTCAGTTATCAGGAGAGACAAGTAGAATCGCTGCTCCTCCACATCGAGAGGAGCCAGTTGAGGTGGTTCGGGCATCTGGTAAGGATGCTTCTTGGACGCATCCCTAGGGAGGTGCTTCAAGCATGTCAGACTGGGTGGAGACCCGGGGGAAGACACAGGACACGCTGGAGAGACTGCGTCTCTCTGTTGGCCTGGGAACGCCTTAGAGTCCTCCCAGATGAGCTGGAAGAGGTGGCTGTGGAAAGAGATGTCTGGACCTCCCTGCTCAAGATGCTGGCCCCAAGACCTGACTTCAGAACAAGTGGAAGATGACGAATGGATGGATGAAATGAAAAGAGTCGTAAAGACGTTGAAATCCAACTTTCTACTTCTCTGTGGTGCTTGGACCAACGCATAATCCAACAAGGCCTCTGGAATCCGCGTCTGTTTCTCCAAAGAGCGCATGACTGTGACTAACTTTCCAACATCCAGGACCCTGAACAGAAGCAGATGCTTCAGATTTCTGACGGTGGGGGTTTATCAGCCGGTGCTGGACTCAGCCTCCAAGCTGTCCTCTTTATCGGTCAAACGCTGAGATTACTGAGCGACGTGGCCTCACACCAACACACGCTGACATGCACTTGCTGCCGCTATCACAGAAACATCTCAGGGTTACGTCCTTTCGGGCTTTATAACCTAGCAACTGGTGACTGTGTACCAACAGTCTGCTGGAGCGGTTAGCCGGGGTAACAATAACATTTGAGACGAGAAGAGACAGCTGTGAGGGGGAAGGCCAGAGATCCACGGGAGCATTTTCCAAGAGTGGCTTCCTGTTCTTAGAGCTCATCCAAAAAGGCTGAAGACAACTTGAAAACCACAATTTATTAAATTAGATGCAAAAGTACAACGAGGCTTTTGTTTAGTGATTGATGTTTTTCTAATCGGACATGAAAATAACTTAAAGTGCTATAGATAAACCGCCCAGCGAGCGCGTTCCTGACCCTGAGAAGCAGGTCATTTTGAGGGGGTTTTTGTGACTCACACCCCTGAAGTATTTTTACCACGGCCTTTGGACCAAAAACTTCTGCAACAACTGGACTGTCCTTTCTGAGCGCGGCCCTCTGACACCTCGGCGTGCTGAGCAAGATATCCATGAGTGGGAGTATTATGGAGCAGAGACAGGACCCGGCCTGTCCTTCCTGCACCGTCTATTCCTGGGTCGCTCTCATTTCGCGCCCTCTCCCCTCTCTAAAAATAGCCCCGTCTTTTCACCAGCAAAGGCAACGCTCACGGGACGGGGCAGGGGCTTTTTTTAAAGCACGGTCAACGGACGAGTCGGCGAAGCCAACGGTCCGGCTAACGTTTCAGGGAGAAGTACACGGAAGCACGCTTCAAAATAATGACCACAGAAATCATCACGTCCGAATCAGGAACCAAACTGGGGATTGACTTCATGCAACTTTATTTCAAGTATCAGCAAAGGCAGAAACAGGTCATTAACAAAAAGAACATAAATATTTCCATCAACTACGCATGTAGAACATTAAAACTAAACTTTGAACTGACTTTAAAATACAAAAGTATAAAAAGAAGACGAGAAGAACGACATTGAATATTGCACTGGTAGTTTCCACCCTGACTTCAACACGATTCGAACTCTGCGACCAGTTCTTAAATCACTCTTCCTCCTCCTCCGCGTCCTCAAACTCATCGTCAGCGCCGGATCCAAAGTCCATTTTTGCGAGGACTGCTTCCACGTGTTCTGTTGACAGCGTGAAGTGGTCCATCTTCTCGAAGCCCGGCTCGGGCCGCTCTTCGCCCAGCGAGGCCTTGGCTGCGTCTTTGGTCTTCGTGATGAGGCCCTTCGAAGCCAACAGGAACTCGGCGGCGCCGTTCTGCTCCAGAGCCCTCACGGCCGTGTCCGTCAGCTCGGTGCTGGCCTGCAGCCGCTCGCCGTACCGCTGGGCCAGGGCCCGCAGCGCCGCCACCTTCTCGTCCTGCTCCTTCCCGATCTGGTCGAGCAGGACGGCCTTGCGCTCTTCGAGGATGGCGTACAGGAGGTCGAAGCGCTCGGCTAGCTCTTGTTTGGCTCGCTGAGCGTTCTCCTGCACGGAGCGGCAGGAGTCCTCCATCTGGGTCAGCAGGACCTGCAAACGGCTGTTGCTGGCAACCAGTGTGTCAATGGCATTGCTCAGTTCACCTTTCTGGGTCTGGTAGATGGTTGCTAAAGGTGCCACCTCACAGTCTTTATGCTGGCCGAACACCTTGCACATGGAGCAGGTGGGCACCTGGCAGGTCACGCAGTAGATGTTGATTCTCTCGTCCTCGTGTTCTTGGCACATGGGCTCCTTGGACTCTTTGGGCTTCAGGGTTTCTGTGCTGTCACCTTTACCTTCCTGCTGCTGCTTGTAGAGGTCGATGATGTTCTCCACCAGCAGGTTGCGCTGGAGGCCGTGGACGCCGTGCCGGTCGAGGACGACCTCAAAGCGACAGGTGGGGCAGCGGAAGACGCCGCCGGAGAAGCGGTACGGGTTGCGCGAGTCGTAGAGGTCGCTGGCGCAGCTGCGGCACAGGTTGTGCTGGCAGGGCAGGATCACCACGGGCTTGGTGAACATGTCCAGGCAGATGGGGCAACTCAGCTGCTTCTCAAGGCTGTCCATGGGGCTGGGGGGCCGAACCAAGGATCCTGTCCTCTGCACGTCCATGATGAAAAAGTCTGTCCTCAAACTAAACTATCAAGATCTCAAAAAGAGGAACCTCAAAGTATTTTCTAATGGAGAGCAGAGGAGGAGTCCTCGATGTGAAGCGTTCAGATCTATTCTGGTCCTGAGCTCAGAGCTCTGGTCTTTATACGAGTCCTCACAGCTGGTGACACCCAATCCTCTTCCACCAACCAGACCAAACATTCCTGTCCGCCTGACCCGACCCGCAAACTTTTCACAGAAACGCTCCCCACCCTCCCGGTTGTTGCCTCCGTCACGTGTCCCAGTGGACACCGCGGTCCTTTGAGCTGGGACAGAAACCGTGGTCTGATCCGAGACAAACAGGCACAGGCCGGCATGTGACGGGCTCTGAGGAACACCGGGAGGGAGGCGCGCAGCCTCACTGATAAACAAGTCAACACCGCATCGTTCATTCTCCACCCAGGAACTCATTTCATCATGTTTTCAGGTCATCAGAGCTTTTAAAACATCAAATGTGTTATTTAGATCTTCTCTAAACTCCTTTAAATACACGTATAATCATGATCCACACCCAAGTCTGATTTTATGTTTAGAACCGTGGATGGAGGTCACATGTAAATCATAATCTGAACGACCACACAGAAACATCAGATTATAAGACCTGCACGGTGAACTCGAGCTCTATCTCTGTCAGTTTTAGAGATGTGGAGGTGAAACTAGGTGGTAGCAGATGAGAGTCACCCCCACAAGATACTCTGAGGGCTCTCACATCTCAAGAGATACAAGGTCGATTTATGAGGTTAACCCTTCAACCACTGCGGGCCTTTAAATGTTGATTCTGAAGCATTTTATGGTTTTTATCTGTGAACGGCGCCGTTTAAATAAACCTTCATTACGCGTCATTCACAAACTGATGTTTCTACCTAAAGTGTGTTAATTACAAAACAGGAAACTTGAATTACATCAGATCACTTCCAAAATAAACCTGCTGACTTTCTCTGTTCACTCTGAGATGATCTTTAGTGGGAGTTGGCTCCTCGTGGATAAACAGAGCTTTCCTCTTCAGTTTAGTTTCTAACTTTTTTTTTTTTTTATTAACATAAATGATCCACTGCAGCTTTAATTATGTAGCTTTTGAAAATACATTTTAAATCTGAAAAGGAGCTCCTATTTGGAACAAAATACCTTTTTGATAAACTTCAGCCATAAAAACAAGATTAAAATACTGAAGAGTTAATAAAATTTTTTATGATATTCAAATGTTGGTATTATATTTAAGCTGCAGTGCATTCTGGGTAAAAAACATAAACAGTTGGCTCCAGTGTGAGCTCCTTTCAGCTAGAATGTTAATTTTGGACATTCTCTGACGTTCAGCCCCTTTAATTTAAACTGGTGTTTTACAGAGAGCAGAATGTAGACATGACTCAGCTTTTACATTAGCTCCTGAGCTAACATATTCAATGTTAGCTCTGGAGCTAACATCAAATATGTTGGCTCAGAGCTAATGCTGTTAGCCCCAGAGCTAACATCGAATATGTTAGCTCAGAGTTAACGCTATTGGCTTCAGAGCTAACACTGAATATGTTAGCTCGGAACTAATGCTGTTAGCTTAAGAGTTAACATTGAAAATGTTAGCTTGGAACCAACGCTGTTAGCTTCAGAGTTAAAAATTAACACAAGTTGATCATGTTTGGTTGTATCAACCCGTAAATTGTGCATAAGGATTGATACAAAATATACCTTTATTGTCACGTTGTAACGTTTTACTCTTGACTTGTTTTAGTCTCCACTACAGCCAATGATCATCCTCCCAGAATGCATTGCGCCAGTAAAACAATAGTTACGTCCTTATGTGAAAAATGTATCATTTTTTAAGTAACTATTCACGTGTCACAACTTTCAGTAGATTAGATATATAACATATTAAGGCCAATATGTGCATATAGTTAAGATTTCTTTAATTAAAAATGCTCTACAAGAAATAAATTGGACCTAGAAACACGTTTAATAAAAATGACTAAATATATTTGGATCAAGTCCCACTTGATGTTCGGCGGTTGCACCATCAGCGTTTCGCAGCCGTTACCAAACAGTGTTGTGATGTTCTTCAGCGTCAACACTGTAAACATTAAGGACCTCTATTCTTAAACCGTTGCACAACCGTCACATGCTGTGGTTGAGGAGGAGCTGCTCTGATCACAACAGGTTCGATTCCTGCGTGTGACTCAGGAAATCATTCATTCATGCGCTCGTCCCAACTCTCAGCTGCAACTGTAAACATCTAAAAGTTCTGCTGTAAATCTGAGCAGCTTCACGGTGCGCCGGCGATGTCACTCCTGTTTTTACCTCGAAGGGACTCCATGACGGGAAGAATGCCGTCCGACCACTGCTGAGCTGCGATGGACGTGTAGATCCCCGGAAAGTCTCTCTGCCAAATGTGTTGGCCGACGGCCCAAATGGCTGCCAGCTCGGGGTTCGCCTGCGAGCAACGACAGAGAGAGAGAGGTGTTTCAGAGGGTTCAAGTCAGCGAGCAGAGCGGACCTTTAGTTTCTGCAACAGCTGTGGTTCCAGTTCTCGTGTTTCTGAGACGAGGAAACGGTCCAAAGGTCCGGACTCTGGCTGCTTTTTGACATGTTTCAAACTGGACTTACAAAATAAAAGTGACGGCTGCTGAGGGGTTTGAAAAGAGGAAAGTAAATTTACTGGACCAAAAAATAAAACGGTAAAAAGATTTGTTTCAATATTAGATGTTTTTCTGAGCTACATGGTTTTAAACAGTTACCATCTTACCTGTTGTAGATATCCGACAGTATTTTTATAAACCTTTACACCACTGTCACAGTAATTCCAGCAGAAATATTATGACGTCCCTGCAGGAAGTGCTTTGTTCTGCACAGGAAGTGCTACAGCTTGTAAATGTTGGTGTCATTTTAAAAACAGTGACAATTCACTTTATCATCGTCTTGATCAGACTAGCCATTAGCTCATCAGTCCAGTCAGAATGAAACGATTTGTCCAAACTGATCCCATCCAAAGAGCTCATCTATAACAGGTAAGATATTTGTTGTCCTTAGTGTCCAAACAGAACCGTTTTTAACGAGTTCATTTTTGTATGAAGCAGTAAAACTACAGCACAGGTTGTACTTCCTGTTCAATCAGACGTTTAAACAGACTCACGGATTTTATTGCCTGAGGGATCCTCTTCCACAGATACCGGGCGTTGTTCCTGTTGGACCAGAACACGCAGAGATCAGCCCCGTACGGAAACACGAAGACGAATAATTCACAGGCATGCAGAGAAATCTGTGTGACATCAGCGTTAAAAACTCGAGAATGCTGAAAATCAATCAATCAGTGAGAGAAACTTATATTCAATGTGTAACAATTTAGATTTATTAAGAGATTTTATTCCTTCGGCATGGACGACTTTAAAAAAATAAACCTGTAGTTAAACCTGGATCTGTTACAGCAGAGGTCCCTGGTGGCCCAACGTCCAGACACAGGGAAAAACAACCACTCACAAGTAGAGTTATCGGTGTATGGGAGGGAACGGAGCACCCAGAGAAAACGCACAGAAGAACATGTAAACCACCCAAAAAGGCCGGGAGTTGATCCTGCGACCTTTAGCCTGAGAGACATTTAGTGTAATGTGAATTAAAGTTTATAATAAAAGCTACTGAATGCACCTGTGTGATGTATACTGAGGAGGGAAACACTTTAAACATGTTTATCTACTTTAAATGTTAGTTATTGTTTGTTGAGCCATAAAGGAATCAAATCCTCAGCATCGAGACCAGTTGTTTGACTCAGTTTTTATTTTTAGATTGTTGCCTGTTGCAGCAGAGACACCTGAGATTTTGTTGATACAAATAAACCAATAAATAAACTCACATGTCGTTATTGAGTAAGTAGAGAGCCAGCAGCTGAGAGTACACCTGAGGTGTCGCGATGCCCCCTGGAGCCTGTAGACAGCAACACAGATCAGAGCAAATTCCACTAAATGCACACAACACTGTTACCAACACAGCAGCGAGATTAAACCGAGCAGATTAAACATAAACAATACAGATTTAAAGACAACGTCATCTTCTGACAACAAACAGCTGCAGAACAGTTAGCTTCTGCTAGCATTAGCCCCTAATCCTGGCATTTTTAAACTATTATATAAACAAAAATGTTATTTAAATAATCTTCGGATGCATGATTTTGTTTATTAGACACGTTAAAGTCATAAATGTCTGTTATAAACAATCAATAATATAAACTTTAGCTTGTTACTAGCTAACTGAGAAGCTAAACTGTTAGCTTGTTGAAACTGAAACATCTAGAAAAGCTAAAAGATCCCTCCTTCGTTCATTTTACAGGATTTAAACACGGAGCTGGTTTATTCACATTCATCTTGTTAGTTTAACAGTTGTATACACTAAGTTAATGTTCAGAAGTTAAAGCATCCTGGTCAGTTTTTCTACAGTAACAGCGATTAAATCAGCTGAAGGTTTTAAACACCAGGAACTCAGGTCGTACAATCAACAGAAACTTGTCAGACACGAGCTCCGCGCACAGAAATAAAACATGTCTCTGCTCACCTCCAGCTCCTGAGCTTCACATTGATCCAATAATTTATCGAAATGATCCTCCATGATCACTACAGCAGCAGGTATGAAGATGACACTCTTCCTCCCGGGTTTAAAGGCCATTAACCGGGGACGGCTCGGCGCGCTGCTACCCCCTGCCGGACACAGTGAGTATTACAACAACTCTGTTGAAAGTCTGCTTTAGACTCAAAGTTTGTTTTCTCAGTCATCCAGGTATATAACAACAAAAAAGGTTGAATCATGTCATCTGGACTTCGTTTT
>JARVGV010000280.1:5895899-5907518 GCA_031762435.1 Hypsolebias longignatus | reverse complement strand
TGTGTGTGTGTGTATGTATAATTCTTTAGTCCTATATGACATTTGGGTATTAGTTAATCCTCTACTACTACCAGTATTAGCTTTTAGCTAGATGTTTGCTACTTTTAACTTCTAGTTAGCCTTTGGATACTTCTTGTTAGCCATCTGGTGCTATAAGGTTTAGCTAGCATTAAGGTACTTTTAGCATCTCGCTAACTTTAGAAAAACTTATATTTTTTATGTTGCTGGGGTCAAAGGTCAGATAGCTCAACCACATCTGCCTCCCCCTACACAATATAATGCATTTGGACACACCAGTAGCTGTTAGCATGGATGCACACATCATGGGTCAAAATGTTTAACAAGCAGCTCAGTGTTGGTTTAGAAACCATGTTTTTGGGTCGAGCTCTTCTGGTGCCACTTCCTGCTGCAGGGAAGCCTTTGAAAGTCGTTGCATCATCTGTTCCTCTCCCTCTTCGGTGTTTGCGGTGTCTCTCATCACATTACGAGCCCGGGCCGCTGCACGAAGCCACGTCTGGAGGCCTCGGGGCTCCCCACCTGTTCAGGGACGGTTCAGCAGGTGTTGAAACCTCTGCAGAGCTGTGGTGGAACCGTCAGCAGCAGGTTACTGCTCTGTGCTTTCCTGATGATTTACAGATGGACTTTGACCGACCATCTTTGAACGGCATCATTATAACAACACGTAGTGTGAATGTTCATGAAGCAGTCACATAGTTGTGATGCATTTTTCTTCTGTACATTTTTCAGCATCTTTCTCATTCCACAATTTTGGTGCTATTTCAACAAATCATAAATAAAAACGTTCAGCTCGTTAATCCTGCTATTTGGTATTGGTGCAGCTTTAGCTTTTTGAAATATTTAGCCTTTTCTGCCACTTTTTTCTCATAGAAAATGAATTGAGCTCATTTGACATCCTTCAAATCTTTAGAATTGTTTACAACAAGCTAGTAAAGGGATGTTTTGTGCTAATTTAAGCTTTTTCAGCTAATCTCACCTTTTTTTGCACTCATTTCAACATTTTTCAGCCTAATTCAGCAAACAATGTGCTCTCTCCACTCCCTCCTTATAATTTCAGCTTCTTTTTTTTAATCTACATTTCAGCTATATTTTTTGACCAATTTGAGCTTTTTTCCGATAATTTCCACTTCTGGATGGTCTGCCTCTTTCAGCAAACACATTCTTTCTGCTTCATTCTGCTAATTTAAGCTTGTTCTACATTTTCAGCTACTTTTTATAGCATTTTTTAGCTAATTTCAGCTGTTTTCAGATAGCTTCAAGTTTTTTGTTCTAATTTCTGCTATTGTCAGCCTAACTTATTTATGCTCCTTTCAGCTTTTTCTACTAGTTTCAGCTTTTCTGCTATTTTAGCTACTACGTATTTAACTATTTTTTGTTAATTTTAGCTTACACATTTTTTAGCTCACTTCAACTTTTTCAGATTTCTTCTGGCAGTTTAACCTTCTTTCTGTCTTTTCAGCTACTTTTCAGCAGTTTTTTTTTTTTTTTTGTGGCTAATTTCAGCCATTTTAGCTGATTTTTGTGGTAATTTCTGCTTATTTAACCATAATTCAGCAAAAAAAATAAAACTGTTATTTCTGATAATTTAAGCTTATTCTATCTTTTCAGCTACCTTTTATAGCATTTTTAGCTAATTTCAGCTTTTTTCAGATAGCTTCAAGTTTTTTGTTGTAATTTCTACTATTGTCAGCCTAAATTCTTTATGTTCCTTTCAGCTTTTTCTACTAGTTTCAGCTTTTCTGCTATTTTAACTACTATTTAGCTATTTTATGTTAATTTTAGCTTACACAATTTTAGCTCATTTCAATTTTTTCAAATTTCTTCTGGCAGTTTAACCTTCTTTCTGTCTTTTCAGCTACTTTTCAGCAGTTTTTATTTTTTGTGGCTAATTTCAGCCATTTTAGCTGATTTCTGTGCTAATTTCTGCTTATTTAAACATAATTCAGCAAAAGAAAAGTGTTATTTCTGCTAATTTAAGCTTGTTCTATCTTTTCAGCTACCTTTTATAGCATTTTTTAGCTAATTTCAGCTTTCAGATAGCTTCAAGTTTTTTGTTGTAATTTCTACTATTGTCAGCCTAACTTCTTTATGCTCCTTTCAGCTTTTTCTACTAGTTTCAGCTTTTCTGCTATATTAACTACTATTTAGCTATTTTATGTTAATTTTAGCTTACACATTTTAGCTCACTTCAACTTTTTCAGATTCCTTCTAGCAGTTTAACCTTCTTTCTGT
This sequence comes from Hypsolebias longignatus, assembly GCA_031762435.1. Lineage (NCBI taxonomy): Eukaryota > Metazoa > Chordata > Actinopteri > Cyprinodontiformes > Rivulidae > Hypsolebias > Hypsolebias longignatus. Next base: position 5,905,268 of record JARVGV010000280.1, on the reverse strand, counting down.
CTTTTCAGCTACTTTTCAGCTGTTTTTTTTTTTTTGTGCTAATTTCAGCCATTTTAGCTGAGTTCTGTGCTAATTTCTGCCTATTTATATCGTTTCCGCTACCTTTTACAGCATTTTTAGCTAATTTCAGCTGTTTTCAGATAGCCTCAAGTTTTTTGTTGTAATTTCTACTATTGTCAGCCTAACTTCTTTATGCTCCTTTTAGCTTTTTCTACTAGTTTCAGCTTTTCTGCTATTTTAGCTACTATTTAGCTATTTTATGTTAATTTTAGCTTACACATTTTTAGCTCATTTCAACTTTTTCAGATTTCTTCTGGCAGTTTAACCTTCTTTCTGTCTTTTCAGCTACTTTTCAGCTGGTTTTTTTTTTTTTTTTTTTTTTTTTTGCGAATTTCAGCCATTTTAGCTGATTTGTGTGCTCATTTCTGCTTATTTAAACCTAATTCAGCAAAAAAGTGTTATTTCTACTAATTTAGGCTTGTTTGTCTATTTCAGCTACATTTCAGCTTTTATTTTTGCTAATTTCAGCTGTTTTTCAGCAAGTCCTTCAGCAACGCTGCATTTTTGTAGGAAATGCAGTTTCTCTGGTTTATAAATGTCTCATATTTAACGCGAGGCCCGATGAGTTCGACGTAAAACGAGCAGCGGAACAGGAAGTCCGTACTGCGCCAAATAAAAACATTCTTGGATTTTTCCGCTGTGATGATCTGAACTGAGAAACTTTGAGCTTGAATTTGTTTTTCTACTTTCTGGTGAGTGTAACCTTCTGCAACTTAAAGGAGTTTTTCTAAAACCAGGATCTCTGCAGGTGCAACAGCCGAACACATCAGCCTGCTTCAGCAGGTTCTGATCAGGTGATCACCTGATCCATATTCTGTTACATCAGGAAGTCTATAAACCAAACTCATGAGAGGTTCTCCTCACTGGTTCAGAAACAAACATGGGTTTCAGACGTTCTTCTTCTTCTGACGTTCTGCGGCGCGTGCAACCTCGCAGTCCTGATGTGGCGAGCGACCTGAAGGCCGCTCAGACGAGCTGCAGCAGCAGTTTGTTCTTTTTTTACATTAGATGGAAGAGTGGTTTCTAAAAATACTGAAGATCAGAGAGAAAGCTTTCTGTAAATAACATCACTCGCCTCAGTCTGCGCTGGAGGAGAACATCTCAGTCTTTCGTTCTTCTTTCAAACCTTTCTGCTAAATACGGTTCTTTGAAAAATAAACTTTGTTGGTGTAGATGGATTTTATTGAGTTTTCCAAAGAAACGTTGTTGACAAGTTTGTTGTGCCGTCATCAGTTGGAGCTCAGGGTGTGTCTTGAGGATGACTCTCAGCCCCAAAGGTCCTCAAGGCCCCAAAAGTCAAGAAGGTACTAAAGGTCAAGAAGGTACAAAATGTCCTAAAGGCACCAAAGGTCACGGAGGTCCTAAAGATCAAGAAGTTCCCACGTGTCAAGAAGGTCCTGAAGGTTCTACAGGTCCCAAAGATAATGGAGGTCCTGAAGGTCAAGATGGTCCTAAAAGCACCAAAAGTCTTGAAGGTCTTAAGGTTCAAGATGGTTCAGACGGTTGTAAAGGTCCTAAAGGTCCTGAAGGTCAACAAGGTCCTAAAGGTACCAAAAGTCAAGTAGGTCCTAAATGTTTTTTGTGTGCCAAAAATACTGGAGGTCCTAAAGGTGAAGAAGGTCCCAAAGGTCCTAAAAGTAACAAATATCCTAAAGGTCAAAAAGGTCCTAAATATCCCAAAGGTCGAGAAGGTCTTGAAGACCTGAAGGTTCTACATGTACAAAGTACCAAAGTCACTGGAGGTCCTAAAGTTACCAAAGGCCCTAAAGGTCAAGAAGATCCCGAATGTTCCAAAGATCAAGAAGATCCCAAAGGTGAGATCCATGCACATTGATGAGAACATTGATGAGTGAGATCTTGTATTTACATCTTCTGTGAACGCTCCAGAGCTTTTTAAATAAATCTGATGAACTACACCAGAATCTCCTTTTTTCACAGGACACGTATCTAATGTCCAGAAGGTCTCAGAGGTCATGAAGTTCCCAGAGGTCTTGAAGGTCCCAGAGGTCATGAAGGTCCCAGAGGTCTTGAAGGTCCCAGAGGTCATGAAGGTCCCAGAGGTCATGAAGGTCCCAGAGGTCATGAAGTTCCCAGAGGTCATGAAGGTCCCAGAGGTCTTGAAGGTCCCAGAGGTCATGAAGGTACCAGAGGTCTTGAAGGTCCCAGAGGTCATGAAGTTCCCAGAGGTCTTGAAGATCCCAGAGGTCATGAAGGTCCCAGAGGTCATAAAGCTCCCAGAGGTCATGAAGGTCCCAGATGTCATGAAGGTCCCAGAGGTCATGAAGGTCCCAGAGGTCTTGAAGGTCCCAGATGTAATGAAGGTCCCAGAGGTCATGAAGGTCCCAGATGTAATGAAGGTCCCAGAGGTCATGAAGGTCCCAGAGGTCATGAAGATCCCCGAGGTCTTGAAGGTCCTAGAGGTCTTGAAGGTCTTGAAGGTGAAAAAAAAAGTGAAAGTCTCAAAGGTCCTGGGGCTCCTGTAGGTCTGAAGTTCCTAAAGGTCCTGAAGGTCCAGTGAAAACACGATGTCTGCTCTGTGAGCACCTTGAGGTGTTTTATAAACCTGAGTCTGAACCGGGTCACAGAGACCCAGTTGAGAAGAGGACGTGATCTAAAGGATGATTTCCTAAAAGTTTCATTGAAGTCCAGATCGATGAACTGGGCTCCTGAGGAGAGGTGGAATTAAACATCTCATCTTTCTGCGACTTTTGTTTTAGTTTATCATAATTAAATGTATTAATTAGTTTTTTTAAATTCATGTGTTCAAATAAAACTCATTCATTAAAATCCATCCAGTGGTTCATGAGATATTTTACTAACAGACAGGGACACAAACACTGCTGTCCTCCATTCAGCAGCAGATAAACGTTCACATTCAAGGACAAGTCAGAGTTTCCAGTTAACGTGTGTCCAAAAGAAAACAAAAACAGGAAGTAAAATAAACAAATCTTTATTTTTTAAATTAAAATTAATCCAAACAGATTTTTCTGGACGACTCATCAGGCAGCAGCCAACAGGCAACAAGTGGAACAAACCTCCAACTACAGGATTATCTTCAGATTACAGCAGATTTGCAACTGACCCAAATGTTTAATTCTGCAACGAGCTGTGGTTTGATGCCGCTTGTGTGAAAATCCAAACTTTGTTTTTAGTTTTCGATCGTCTTCTTGGCTCAGATTCAATAAATAAACAGCTGATTTGTTAATATTTTGATAAAAGCACGGCCTGTCTGATTATTCAGTTCTGTTTAATTTTATTTATTAATAAAATCAACTTCCTGTTGGTGGAAATGAAACGTTCTTCTGATAAACAAAGACAACATGAGAAGAAATCCAAACAAGAAAACAAAGAAAACATGTAATTCTACATTCAGCAACAAATCATTGAGAATTTGGACTAAGATGAAGTTCAGTGAGAACCAGTTCATCCCTCACTTTTAAAGATGATGATCGAAGATACTGATGATTTTACAGCAGAGCGAGAAGATGAAGGAGTGTTCCTCAGCGGTCTGGAACAGAGAAACATTCATGCATGCATGGATGGATGGATGATGGATATATGGTGGTTAGATAATGGACATATGATGGTTTAATGAATGGATGAAGGCTGGATGATTGTTGGATGAAGGTTGGATGATGTGAGATGAAAATTGGATGACAGTTGGATGAATGTTAAATGATGGTTGAATGAAGGTCAGTTGATGTTTAGATAACAATTGGATGAAGGTTGAATGATGGTTGGATGAATGTTGGATGATGTTGGATGATGTTGGATGAAAGTTGGATGAAGGTCAGATGATGGTTGGATGACAGTCAGATGAAGGTTGATCAGGGTTGGATGAAGGTTTGATGATGATTGGATGAAGGTTGAAAGGTGGTTGGATGAAAGTTGAATGATGGTTGAATGAATGTTGGTTGACAGTTGGATAGCGGTTGGATGAAGGTTGTATGCTAGATGAAGGTTGGATGAAGGCCAGATGATGGTTGAATGTCAGTTGGATGAAGGTTGGATGGCAGTTGATGAGGACTGGAGATTGTTGGATGATGTTGGATTACAGTTGGATGAAGATTGGATGAATGATGGATGATGGTAAGATGACAGATGGATGAAGGTTGGATGAAGCTTGGATGATGGCTGGATGAAGGTTGGATGAAGGTCAGATGAATATTGGATGACAGTTGGATTACCATTGACTGAAGGTTAGGAGAAGGATGGATGACAGTTGGATGAAGGTTGGGTGAAAGTTGGACAAAGGTTGGATGAAGGTTGAATGGTGGATGGATGATACTGAATGAAGGTTGGTTAGATGAAAGTCAGTTGAAGGTTGGATGACAGTTGGATGAAGGTTGGCTAAAGGTTGGATTACAATTGGATGAAGGTTGGATGACAATTGGATGAAGGTTGGATGACAATTGGATGATGTTGGATGAAGGTTGATAACAGTTGGATGATGGTTGAATGACAGTTGGGTGATGTTGGATGAAGGATGGATGACAGTTGGATGAAGGATGGATGACTATTGAATGGTAGTTAGATTACAGTTGAATTAATGTTGGACAAAGGTTTGATGAAGGTTGAATGGTGGATTATGCTGAATGAAGGTTGGTTGGATGAAAGTTGGATGAAAGTTGATGATGATTGGATGAAGGTTGGATGATAGTTGGATGATGTTGGATGACAATTGGATGATGGTTGGATGAAAGTTGGATAAAGGTTGGATGACAGTTAGATGATAGTTGGATGAAGGTTAGATGACAGTTGGATGACAGTTGGATGACAGTTGGATGACAGTTGGATGACAGTTGGATGTCAGTTGGATGACAGTTGGATGACGAGCAGTATTTGAGTCCTGTTTAATTCACTGAATTAAACCCGTTTCCCTGCAGGAGCAGACTTCTCATTAATTCTCGTTTCTTGGGGGAAGAAAAAGAACGTAACACAAAGTCTCCTGGAATCCACAACAACAACAACAACAACAACAGCTTCAGGGCAGACTGACAAACTGGAGCAGTTTCAGAACCAGGGGACGTGTTGGAAATGAGAACTTTTAATGGACCGGGCCTGACGATGACATCATGAATAAAACGTTTGTTTGTTTACAATCGCTGTTTATTCAGAGAGCGTTTTAAAGGATTAAAGAGCATCAGCTGTCAGTCATCTTTCATCCAGTCATCTTTCATCCAGTCATCTTTCATCCAGTCATCCTTCATCCAGTCATCTTTCATCCAGTCATCTTTCATCCAGTCATAACTGGCTCAGAGAGCAATAAAATAAAAATAAACTTAGCAGAGAGGATGAAGTTTCCAATAAGAGGATCAAAGATGACACTTCGCTCTTTAACGAATGTCATGAATTCAAGTCACATCAAATCGGTGGGTTCTGTTCTCCATTCATCATCACACGTCTGCTGAGCAGGTCGTTCCCTTCGGTTCTCACTGTAATTATTGAAAGTCTTAAACGGACCCCTGCATTAATCATCCTGTCAGCTCTGAGGCCCAGCTCGCACACTCCACAGTGATGTGCCGGGCCGGGGTTCTGCAGAACTCTGAGGTCCGGCTCCTCTGTGGATGTGGGCTGAATATGTGAGTGTCAGATAAAGTAATGAACAGACTAAAACATAAAAAATAAAATGTGCAGCATGGCTGATTTTCAGAGTTCTGCTGCATTATTAAGGAACTTCCTGAGGAATTTTCACGAGCTCATCTGGACCCGGTCCCTGGAGGATCCATCCACCCGTGGCCGCAGACCATCAGAGCTCCTCACCTGTCTGCTGGGACCTCATCTGATCCATATTTAATGATCAATGAGGAAAAGGGTGAAGGAAAGCTGCCGAAGAGCCTCCTGCTCAAACAGAATCATGACGGAGGAACATCATGGAGCGTGACCCGGGTTCTGATCCAGTTTTATTCTAAAAAATAATCAGAACTAGAGAAATTGCATTTTCGGTGAAAATGCTGTGTGAATGTTTATTGCAGAAGAATTTGCAGAAAAACAGGTGAAATAAAAAAAAACATGCTAAAATGTAGCTGAAATGGAAGAACAAGCCAAGACTAGCAGAAGAAAGAACACATATTTGGTAAAATTAGGTTTAAATAAGCAGAAATGAGCACAAAAATTGGGAAATCAGCTAAAAAAAAAAAAAAAAAAAAAAAAAAAAAAAAAAAAACCTGAAAAGTAGCTGAAAAGACAGAAATAAGCTTAGCTTATGAGAAGGAAGTCAAAAGAGTTAAAATGAGCTAAAAATGTGGAATTAGCTAAAAAAAAAAAACTAAAATTTGCATAAAACAGCTAAATAATAGCTGAAAAGTCAGAAAAAGCTGAAACTAGCTGAAAAAGACTGAAAGGAGCATAAGCTAAAATTTGCAGAAAAAGGTTAATTAGGCTGAAAGCATAGGAAATACAAAAAAACCCAACTTGAATTTACCTGAAAAAAGCTGAAATTAGCACCAAAAACCCAGCTAAAATGTAAAAAGGCAGAAAAAAGCTGAAATTAGCACCAAAAAACCCAGCTAAAAAGTAGCTAAAAAGGCAGAAAGGAGCAGAAATTACAAGAAGGAAGTGGAGAGCACATTTTTGCTGGTTTACTTTGAAAAATTGTGAAATCAACTGAAAACGCTTAAATTAGCATAAAACACCTAAAGTTGAAATAGTAGAAAAAGGTGAATTTTCCAGAACTAAGCTGAAATTAGCAGAAATAAGTTAGAAGAAACACAAAAATTTTGTTGCTATCATAAAGAATGTGTAAGGAGCACAAAACAGCTGAAGAAACAGCTGAAAGTAGCTGAAAAAAGTTTACATTTGCACAACGAAACTGAAAGAAGCTGAAGCAGAACAAGCTGTGAAAGGTTTTAAACACATCTAAAGATTTGATGGATGTAAAATGAGCTCAATTCATTTTCTATGAGAAAAAAAGTGTCAGAAAAGGCTAAATATTCCAAAAAGCTAAGCTAGATCGTCCTGAAAGAGCCGAACGTTTCAATTCATGATTTGTTGAAACAGATAAAAACTGCAGGACGAGAATCAAATCGAAAAACGTACCAAAGAAAAATGCATCACAACAGTGTGAGCGCTTCATAAACATTCACACAGTAGAAGCAGCAACAAGAAACGTTTGTGGCGCACTCTGCGGGAGATCATGTAAACACCAGTATTTAGGTGGCGTGTTCAGGTATTCGTCTGTGTTAGCAAAATATCTTATGAACCAGTGGACACATTTTAGTAAAAACATCTGATTCTCTTTTGGAGTTATTCAAGGCTCAGCAAACACCAAAATGGCCGTCGGTCAGGTGAAGTCACAGACATGCAGGTGGTAGAAGCCGAGAGTCACACGCAGGAACCGGAGCGACGTCCTCAAGGTAGAGAGAAACTCTGGATCCCATCATGTCCGACAGCAACGTTGGCATCAGGTGTAGATCCTCTGACCTGAAGATTGAAAAACAAAAAGACGAAGCAGCTCGACTGCACCACAAGAGAAAAGTGCACGTGCACTGAAACACTCAGATTCACACACAGTCCTGCTATGTGTCCGTCATGCATCCAGACGAACGTGGACCTGAGTGCACACGACGCTTCCCCATTTAAATGTATGCAGATATGCTCCGTGCACGGGACTCTCCCATATGTGCACGTGAAAATATGCTCCTCAATAAGCAGTGGGGTGTAAAAAAACATGTTTGCTGCACGTGTGTGCGAAGCTGAGGTTTTCAGTGAACTGATGCAGGTGCAGATCTGCCGGTGGCGCAATTCTGAGTCTGAGGCATCTCCAGCTTCTCTGAATTACCGTAGTGTTGGGACTAGAAGGCGCATTAAGAGAAGCAAAACACATAAAATCACCTTGAGGTCATTAAGAGAAACAAAACAGTCAAACTTGATTCAGCTCGTTCACAATAAACACATAAAATCACTTTGAGGTCATTAAGCACAACCAGAGTTAATACACAAGGCTCAGTGTCGAGTTTTGAGAAAATTAAAGGATTTTGCACCTTAAAGTCTGAAAACGACGGTGCAAAACAGCCAAACGGATCAAGTCTGGTTATCAGGACGGAGCTGCAGGTCTCATCAGGAGCACGTATCTCCGTCTGCTGCCATTAAACACACAAATGAAGCCGCTGGTCTTCGTGGAAAGACTGAGATTATTCATGGACTGAGCTCAAAGAACAGGTTCTGGTTTGGGCTCGGTGCAGAAAACCCAAACAGCTCTGAAGGAGAGACGACCCACTCTAATGTTTTATTTAAGTGTGTCCTTCCCGTCTGATGGAGGACAGGTTGACGGACAGGTTGTGACACGAGGAGACCTGGACCTCACTGCTCCACGCTCTTCGCTGCGTCAGCAGATTATAATCTGACAAAGTCGACAAAATCAGTGAAATGTCCTTAAGCAAACCCTGTTGGTCTTTTGGAGCCTGCGTCAAATTCAAGTTTAGATCTTCTTGGTGTCTAAAAATGTGCCGGCAGCCGTTAGAAGTCCTCGTGGAGTTTTAAAAATATCTGAAATCAAAAAGAGAGAGGGATCAAAACGAGAGCAGGTTCAGAGGAAAATTAATTATTAATGTCCAACAATCGTCGTTACGTAACTTGTGATGCTGCAGCAGATTAAAAAACTCTTGAGGGATTAAAACACTTCAGCCGGACAGAAAGAACCAAGTCAGATTAACGTGAGCCGCGGTCCAAACACCGAGGGGAACGTTCCGCTTCGTGCTCCTGAAACGAGGAACGCTTCCAACAGAGATGGAGGTCAAAGGTCAACAAACAAAACGCTCTGAATTACTTTGTATGAACGTCAGAATTCATCTGCAGAAAATAAACACGTTAGATGTTCAAACTGAAAAATACAATGTTTTAGAAAAGATGAAAAAAGGTCCTTCTGGATCTGAAGGCAGCAACACGACAGTTTGAAGGTGTTCCAGAACCACGTAGTTCTGTGGACCGTCTCCAGGACCTGAGGAGACCAGATGGAGGTTTAGAAGGACCAGAGGAGACCAGTTGTTGGAGGTTTAGGAGGACCAGAGGAGACCAGATGTTGGAGGTTTAGGAGGACCAGAGGAGACAGAGGAGACGAGGTGTTGGAGGTGTAGGAGGACCAGAGGAGACAGAGGAGACGAGTTGTTGGAGGTTCAGGAGGATCAGAGGAGACCAGTTATTGGAAGTTTAGGAGGACCAGAGGAGACCAGTTATTGGAAGTTTAGGAGGACCAAAGGAGACAAGTTGTTAGAGGTTTAGAAGGACCAGAGGAGACCAGTTATTGGAAGTTTAGGAGGACCAAAGGAGACAAGTTGGTGGAGGTTTAGGAGGACCAGAGGAGACCAGTTG
>JARVGV010000280.1:5869808-5889094 GCA_031762435.1 Hypsolebias longignatus | reverse complement strand
ACACATATATATACACATATATATACTGTATATATATATATATTTATGTATGTAATGGGTTATCTGTCACAGATTGGTGGACTACTTCTAATATTTTTTATATCTTGCAGGCTGTTTAAAATTAAAACATAATTAGTCTTGAGTTTCACAATTCGGTATTTACATTACTGTAATTAATAATGTCAACAATTCAAATTAATTATTTTTTAAATAATTTTGGCCCAAAGGCAGATCTCCTGATGTATGCAGCTTCTTGATTCCACTTCAGGTTCCAGTCTGTTTTGTCTGGTGTCAGAATTGAAAATACATATTTACATTTAATCTGCTTCTTTGGTCCTCATGAGGAGGAAGAGGAGGATCCACATCCAGCAGGGATGCAGCAGCAACACCACCTCCTTATGTTAATCCTGCTAAAGATGGCATCCACAGGAAGCAGACATGCACGCGCCTGAACTCTTTGAAGAACCAAACCTGCTCAGAGAATAACTCTCCAGAGGCTGCATTCTGTCTGTGAGAAGAAGTAAATTCATTACCTTTATGTATTTATAGTTTTTCTTCCCTTGCGTAGCTCTGTGGGCTTGTTTAGATTCAGGATAGAGTGCTGAGATGATCATACTCCTCGTACCATGAAGTTATCACGCCAATAAATGAGCCTGCGTCTCTTTAAAGGTCTTTTAAGTCAAATAACAAACATTTAAAGCTGTAAATTAGGTTTTTAGTATCTCTACAACAATTTTAGAGGAATACGATTAAACTTCTGTCCATAACTGTTCAGGTAAAACATTTCCTGTTGGTCAAATGCAACAGGAACCCCAAACCATGACCAGGAACCCAGGATCTCAACGTTGGAGTCCAGGACTAAAGTTCTGAGAAGATTGGAGCATTTTCTGTTTGCCAGCAGGAAGGACATACTTTCTGTGTGATGAGCAGTTAGAAACTTTATTTATTTACTCAAGATGGAAAACTGAATCATTTTCATGCACATTATTTATATATCATTGCTACTTTTGTTTCATAGCTAACATTTCACTACTATTAGCTTTTAGCTAAGAAAATATTTTTGGCTTTAAGCCAAATTTGGTACTTTTGACCTATACTTAGCCTTTTTTAAAAAAACTTTTATCTTATCTTTAACATTTAGCTTCTTCTAGCTTTTAGTTTACTTTTTGCTTGCTTTGGCTTATAGGTAAGCTTGAGCTACATTTAGCTTTGAGCTAACGTTTAGCTTCTGGCTTTCAGCTTAACTTTTTTCCTAGTTTTGGAATGTAGCAAGCCTTTTTTTTTACTTTCATCTTCTCTAATGTTTAGCTTCTGTTTTTAGTTTACTTTTTCCTTCTTTTGGCTTATAGTTTTTGCTTCAGTTTACATTGCTAGGCTTGAGCTACATTTAGCTTTTAGCTAACATTTAGCTTCTTTTGGCTTTCCACTTAATTTTATTTTGTTTTGGGATGTAACTAGCCTTTTTTACTTTTAGCTTTTTCTTGGTAACATTTAGCTTTTTCTTTAGTTAACCTTTTGCTTCTTTTGGCTTATTGCTAGGCTTGTGCTATGTTTAGCTTTTAGCATTGTGCTTATTCTGGCTTTCAGCACTTTTTTTTCTAGTTTTTGAATAAAGCTAGCCTTTTGCTACTTTTAGCTTTCAACTAACATTTTAATCCTTTTGGCCTTTGGCTTACTTTGCTACTTTTAGCACATAGATAGCATTTTGCTATTTTAGCTTTTAGTTAACATTTGGCTTCTTCTAAAACATTTTAATATACGTATAAACAACATTTGGCTTCCCTTAGCTTTCAACTAGCTCTAACATTTTGCTGCTTTTTGCGACATTTAGTTTTTAGCTAGTTTTCTTCCTTTTTTACCTTGATATTGAAGCAGCTTCAGCTTCATGATCGTTCACCTGGATATTGGGGATCTAGCAGAGTTTTGGAGACTCCCTCATGAGAACTAGCGAGTTTGTGACATAATTCTCCAGGAAGTTTCTAAAATGTCTTTAGATGTTCCTCAGGTCTCTGGGTTTCCTCGTTGCGCCTCGGAGCAAAGTTGGAGGAATTAACAAACATTTTATAAACATTAGTGAACAAGTTTTCTCTCGGTTCAGTCTCAGAGTCGTCTCAAACCCGTCTCGCTTTAATTTCGGTTGTTCTAGAGCGTCCGTTTCAGGCTAAATGTTGTTTCCTGTTTAGTTTGGGCTCGAGTTTGGAAGTTTGTCATAAATACTGTGTATAAATAAATCCACCTGAATGATGATGGATTTCAGCTCTTTAAAGTACCGGAGTTCTACCGGTCGGTTCGGGCTCTTTACAGATGCAGCTCAGGAGCTGAGTTTGTTTGTGTTAAAAGCGTAGCTTTTATCTGAGTTCCTTTCAGCAGAAACTCCTCGGCATTGTGAGGAAACCCCCGAGGCAGGAGCTAAAGTTCGCCTCCTAGAAGCATTTCAACCAGATCACCTTCATCTGACTTTCCATACAAAATGCAGAATATTCAGATTTAATCTGCTCTAACGATCATCTGGACTTCTTTCATTCAGCAGGAAGCTGTAGTTAAACGTCGTCAGAATCAGACGTTTCTGAATCAGCGGTGAGGAGGATCCTTTGAAGGATCTCTGGTGTCATTTGTGAAACATCACAGAGAAGCTGAGCTGCGGGGCGTCAGCCTCCGAGGATGGTTTAATGGATTCACCCCGAGTTTTATGACTCGACTGCTCGAAGTTGGTCTCAGTCGACCGTTTTATTTTATCCTGTGAACGTTTATGAAGCGTTCACGCTTTTGTGATCCATTTTTTCTTCCGTAACATTTTCAGCATCTTTCTTGTTCCACAATTTTCCAAAACGTACATCAGGACAATCCTGCTATGACTTTTGGTTTTGGTGCAACTTTAGCTTTTTGATATATTTAGCCTTTTCTGACATTTTTTTTCCCTTGTAGAAAATGAATTGAGCTCATTTTTACATCCTTCAGATCTTTAGCTCTGTTTACAACCTTTTACTGCTCCTTTCACATTTTGTTCTAGTTCAGCTTCATTGTGCAAATTAAAAAAAAACAATTTCAGCTAGTTTCAGGTAATTTCAGCTGGTTTTTTTTCAGCTGTTGTGTGTTCCTTTCAAATTCTATCTGTTAACTACAGCATTTTTGTGCTTCTAACTTATTTCTCTAACTTCAGCTTGTTATGCTCATTTCAGTCTATTTCTGCAAGTTTCAGCATTTTCCTGCTATTTCAGCTACTGTTCAGCTGTTTTTATGCTTGTTTTATCTTTCATCTAATTCCACATTTTTAGCAAAGCTGTGCTCTCTACACTTCACTCCTTTCTGTTTTTTAGCTGTTTTTAAAAAAACTAATTTCTGCTTATTTTTGGTCATTTACACGTTTTTGTGCTAATTTCTGCTGCTTCTAATGGTAAATGTTCTTTCTGCTTTCTTCTGATAATTTGTTTGTTCTACCTTTTTAGCATTTGTATTAGCTAATTTCAACTTTTTGCTGATAAATTCAAGTTTTTGGTAATTTCTGCAACTTTCAGCTTAATTAACTTCTTTCTGCTAATTTCAGCTTGCTATGCTCTTATTAGCTTTTTTCAGCTTTTTCTGCTCTTTCAGTTACTATTAGCTATTTTGATGCTAATTTTAGCTTTTTCAGCTAATTCAATTTTTTAAAAACTTTTCAGCTCTTTCTGCCTCCATTTGGTATTCATGCTTCTTTCAGCCTTTTCAGCTACTTTTCAGTTTTTTTGTTGTTGCTATTCAGCTTTTTTAGCAAATTTCCAATTTGTTTGTGCTAATTTTTGTGCTAATTAAAATTTTTTTTTGCTTAATTAATTTTTGTGCTAATTGTGCTAATTTTAAATTTTTGTGCTTAATTTTTGTGCTAATTTTAAATTTTTGTGCTTACTTAAACCAAATTCAACTATCATCAGTTCTTTCTGCTTTCTTCTGCTATCGTAGGCTTGTTCTTCCATTTCAGCTAGATTTCAGAATGTTTTTAGCTAATTTCAGCTGTTTTTCAGAAAGTTCCTTTGCAACAAGCATTCACACTACGTTTTCACAGGAAATACAATTTCTCTAGTCTTTAAGTCATTATTTTAAATCAGATTACACCCTCTTTCATCATAGATTAAACCTCCTGTTCCAGTACAATTGTATTTATTCCCACGTTGGTTAAGTTTAAATATTTAGAAAGTAAAAATGTCACACTTAACACACAAAGTGTGCAGCAGTAGTTTAATGTCAAATATCAAACCAGAGGAAAAATATTACAACATGGATTTTCATTCAGGAGCTTAGCTAAAATAAAATAACCCACAATATTCAAAACTGAATCTCCCACCAGCAGCTTTTACTTCCAGAGTGGCTGTGGCGGCTATCTTGATTTGAAATGTGTCCAAAAAGTAAAAAAAAATTGAAAGTGTATATTGATTACTTTCCGTCAGTTTCATCAAAATCCATCCAGTGCTTCAGATATTTTACTAACAGACTGAAACTCTGGCAAACTATAATATTGTGTCTTTGGCCTTTTGGTGGCGGGTGCTATTAATATTACTTTGATACGACAACAAATTAAAGTAATTAATATTAAATTGTAACTTTTGTTATGATTATTTTTTTTAAATTCAGCTACTTTTGCTTGTTTGTGTTCAGATGAATCACTTTTAGCCGGAACCATTTTCTCCTGTTTGACTCATCACTTGAACGTGACAAACGTTTCAGCTGTGCTGCAGATGATGCGTTCAAGTGTCTTTAACTAAAGTGTGTAAACCGAGCTGCCCTGCAGCACGCCTCGTGAATCATTCAGTCCAGCTTGCTGCAGCAGGACCTGATCCAGGTCTCTGTGGTAGTGGCAGGTTTTCAGCATCAGGGGGAGGCCTCACACTTTGGTGTGTCTCAGCCAGGGCCGGACTTAACACCAGGCCCACTGGGGCCGAGGGCCCCAAGGTTTAAAGGGCCCATAAATACTTTTAATATTAATAGATTGTGTTTTTATAGCATAATATTGTATTTACATGCTATCTTTAGCTACTTCAGTCACTTCAGCATATCAAGCATCAAAACCTTCAGCTCGTAGCAACAGCTAAGAGTTTTTGGAATGTTTATACTTTGGAGTTTAACTTTATTTACTTATTTATTCTCAAAATTATTCATATATGTAACAAAATTTCTTCATTTTAAAATAAATTCAGCATGTTTGCTTCAGTTTAGCTTTTAGCTTGAGTTTTGCTAGTTTTAGTTTTTGCAAATTTTAAGTTTTTAGCATTAGTAAGTTTTAACTTAAAACTTTTGCTTAATTTTTGGTGCTTAGCAATAGCTGGTTTTAGCTTTAAGCTTTTGTGTATGTATTAGTTAGCTGTATTTTGACTAGTTTTAGCCTTTGTTTAGCAAGTTTTAGCTTAAAACATTTGCAAGTTTATAGCATTTAGTTTTAGTTTTGCAGGATTTAGCCTTAAGTGTAGACTATATTTAATTTTTAACTTGGGTTTAGCTAATTTTGTTTTTTAAAGATGTTTAATTTTTAGCTTTAACTGTTGCTCATTTTTATTCTTTATAAAAGCAAATAACTAAAACTAGTTTTTTTTCTAGCTTTATAGTTTAGCTGGTTTTAGCTTTTGCCAATTTTAGTTCATAGTTTTGATTTTAGCAACTTTATAAACTTAGTTTCAGCTTCTTTAACACATTTTGTAGTTTATAATCTTCATATTTAAAAATAAAAGTGTTTCAGACACATTATTTAATCTGTTTTATTTGTTGAGGCCCTCATTGCTTAAAAGCAGATTCTGTGGTTTCTGCTCAGTTTTTCATATTTTTATAGTATTTTTTAATTCAATAAATCACAACTGTTTTTACTGAACCTTGTGGTATTTGGAGCCAGAAGTGTTGTTGTTGTTTGTTTTTATATATTCAGTTTGTTTTCCTTCATGATGAGGACCGTCCAGTCTCCAGCTCCAGCCTCAGAGGTCATTTTGACCTCAGGGTCAGCTCTCTGTGGTAATGACGTGTTTTCACCAGCAGGGGGCGGCCTCACACCGAGGATCATCATCTGCTTCCACGAAGGATCAGAGGAATTAATGAGGCGTGATTTGTCAAATGAAATCGGTCATGAAACGCATCTGCTCCGCACAGCGAGGACCACTTCCTGTTGGGTCCGACCCCCCACTCCCTGGGCTGAATTGTAATTGAATAAACAATACATCCGATTAAATCTCCAGTTAAAACGGCGTCTTTGACTCCAGCCTTATCAGCTGGGATGTTCTCCTTTATCTCGACTCGTCTCTCAGAGAACAAACAAATCTTCCTGAACGGTTGGATGCCTCTTCCAGAACCAGACGTCAGAACCCCGGAGAGCGGGGCGTGGAACGGCTCGTCAGGCAGGCGAGTAAGCTCCAGATCTCAGGCCTGAATCGGCCCCTCGACTTCCTGCTCTCACTTATCTCTGGCAGGAGAGCAGGAATCCATCGGTGGAGATCTGAGGAGCTGTTATCTATAAATACATCCTCCTCCATCACACGGGCCTCATGCATCTCGTATGACGGCCCCACCTGAGAGGAATACAGATCTGCAGGCCCGAGACGAGCTGCTGGAGCGGTTTGTCTTCCTGCTGCTGCAGCACCGAAGCTGCTTTCTGACAATGGACACGTGTCCAACAATTAAACTGAAAGGACATCTGGGAGTTGGACGGCCGTCCCTCCGTTCTGTTCCTTCCCTCCTTTTTCCTGTTAAATCACAACCTCTATGAGCAGGAAGTTAACCTGAAGGCACCGGTTCCTGCTGGCGGCCGCAGCCGAGACAAAAGTCCGGATTAATTAACGAGCCGCTGGTCTCGCTGGAGCTGTTAGCGTTAGCCGCCAGAGACCGTCATAACCTGAGACTGCTGAATGACAGCCGAAATCTGTTGAAGGAGCTGAAACTGAGCTGTTAAATGCTTTAAGCTAACGTTAGCAAAATGATGGGAGAAAGGAAAATTTAGCTGAAAGTAACAAAATGCTAACTAGAAGTAGCAAAAGGCTACCTAAAAGCTAAAAAAGGCATTAAAAATATCTATTTATTTATAAGACTGAGCTCCTCAAATTGAAGAAATCTTTCGGATGAAAGACGAAACGTTTCTACATTTTTTGTTTTGTTTTTGTTTTGTGAATGTCCAGAGGACCAGACTTCACTTTGTTATTAAATAAAGATGTTTTTGTAGAATCTGGTTCATCAGATTTAATTCAGTTCAGTTTATTTATAAAGCGGGCACTGAACAGAAACGTTCATTTATAACAATAATAATTTAACGTTATTTATATGAACTGCTTTGAGTTTAACTCCATCACAGAACTCATTTGCAGGACCTGGATTCTGGCCACGCCTCCAGAATGGGTCCTGAGGTGCAGGTTCAAATCCAGGCTGAGCAGAGTAGCGGTGCAAACGGCGCATTTGGTCCCTCCATCTCGATTTTCCGGTCTCCTCTGGGTAAAAGTCGACACGTTTTTTTCAGCCGCGGATGCGGTCGGTCAGCTGGTGCCGATAACGGAACGTGGGGCTGAAAAAGGACGTTTATGGGAGCGGAGTCCGACCTTATCTCAAATCAAATGGGTAAAGAGAAGCTGTGAAATATCAGCGGCTCCAGCGGGGCTTCGCCTCATATCTATGGAAATTTGTTTTTCCTCTGGTCGCCAACAGTCACTTCCTGCTCCACTCGCTCGCCGGAGAGCAGAAGCTCTTCTGCTACACCCCGTGTTTACCCTGAAACCTTTAATCACAAGAAGCTCCTGGTGCACATCTCGGTCCCTTAGCAGAAAAATAATTTATAAACCAGGTTGAGTTGTTCTAAGAGCAGAAGAACTGGAAGGAAATCTGTTTCTGCCAATAGAGCAGTTTTATTCTCAACATTTTATTTTATTTTATTTTACAGACAGAAAATAGACAAAAGCTTAGTTTGGGCTAAAATCACAACAAACTGACACAAAGTCCACTTTTACATATTTTTATAATAAACCCACTTGACTTAAAACAGGATCAACACATTGAAGTTTAAAGATTTTGAGCTAAAATTACTTTTACTACCTTTTTTTGTTGCTATTTTTAGATAATACTGTATTTTAAATTAATCTATGGATAGCTACTTTTATTTAGCCTTTTGCTACTTTAGCTTGCATATATAGCATCTTGCAACTATTTTATTGTGATGGTACTCCTGCAGGAAGTGCTACATACAGCTGTTGCCGCTGTCATTTGCACGTTCAGAAAGTCAAACAGATTTTTAAATAATTCTTATGTCTAGAATAAAAAGCTTGACTGAACCACCGTGAAGTTTTAAGACCGACCTTGGGACTGGCTTGGCTCTGACTAGCCGTTAGCTCATCAGTCCTTTCAGAATAAAACAACTTTTTCTGCAACAGCTGTTCAGTTTCACCTTATCAAGTCCCAAAAGTCCCTTTAAAACGTGTTAAACTTGTATTTTCAGCTTTGTAAACTCATTAACCACCTTGTGCTTGGAGCGATTGTTTAGGACGACTCTCAGCTACAACCACATTAAATCTGAGCTCAGCGTCTGGAGAGACGGCTGAATTCTCGTAATGTCGATTCGTGGTGGTGGCCATCTTGAATCTCGTTGACTCAGCCATAGGAAGGTTTTAATAAAATAAGTTGATGAGGCTCACGAGATGTTTTGCTAACAGACACGATCAACTGGAGACAATAAACAGATGGAGGAAGTTTGAGTGGCTTTTGTCCTTAAGCCCTCGTTAGGCAGCACCCAGTTGATCCAGTTGGATCGAGCGGTTCTGTTGGAAGTCAAACGGACACCAGTCGGACAAGGAACCAGCTCTGAGCTCCTCTCAGCTTATTGTTTGCTCAGATTAAGTCCAGCAGCTCAGACTCGATCCAAACACCCGGTCCAGCTCCGCAACCGAGGACCCACACGGGCCAACGGTTCTGTTTGCTGTTGGATACAATGAGATCGAGCCAGACAAACAACTGAGCGGCGAGGAGAGTCCAACGAGCAGCAAGCAGGAGGTTTACGTTTAATTGGCCCAGAAGAATCCCGGAGAGCTACAGGCTTTGTGTTTACACCGGTTTTCCAACACACGGCGCCTAAAACAGGAAAATCCAGGTTGAAGCTGGTTCTGTGTTTACACCACTGTTCAGAAACATTCTCTGTCTGTCACATTTAGCTAAAACTTGAGTGCTTTTAGCTACTCGAAAGTGTTCTGCTGCGTGTAGGAAGCATCTCGCTACTTTTTGTTGCTGCTGCTGTGCTAATTTTAAATGCTTATTTCCTTTTCTAGCTTTTAGCTCACGTGTAATTTTATCAAGCAAAGATATGCTTAAAAATAAAATAAAATTAGGAAAGGCTACGTAAACATAGCAAAATGTTAATTTAAGCATTTAGCTAGCGTTTTGCTTCAATTCGCTTTCAGATCAGTTTCAGTTGTTCTGTAAAGCCATTTCACCGTTCACACATTTCTCTAGTTTTAAATCTAAACTTAGCTGAGTTACACCGCTACATTTACATGATCATCATTAACTAGAGACATGGCGTTTCCTACAAAAATGCAGCGTGAAAACTTATCGCAGAAGAACTTGCTGAAAAACAGCTGAAATAAGCTAAAAAAAAAAAAACAGTGAAATGTACCTGAAATGGAAGAACAAGCTTCATTTGGCAGAAGAAAGAACACCTATTTGCTGAATTAGGCTTAAATGAACAGAAGTGAGCATAAAAATTTGGAAATGAGCTAAAAATAGCTGAAATGTAGCTGAAAAAGGCAGAAAGAAATTAAGCTTAACCTACCAGAAGGGAGTGGAAAGAGCTGAAATTAGGAGAAAAAAAGTGGAATTACCTGAAAAAGCTAAAAAAAAAAAAAAAAAAAAAACAGCGTTAGAAAAGCTAAATAGTAGCTGAACCAGCAGAATAAAGCTGAAACTAGCAGAAATAAGCCGAAAGGAACATAAACTGAAATTAGCAGAAAGTAGTCAGAAGAAGCACAAAAAAGTTTTAGTTAGCAGAATGAATCTTAAAGGATCACAAAACAGCTGAAAGTAGCTGGAAAAAAGTTTAAATTTGCACAAGGAAGCTGAAGCAGAACAAAATGTAAAAGGAGCAGTACTAAGTCACAGTTTTTTTTTGCATAATTATCACGCCTGCAACTTATACAATGAAGCGTTGTATTTATGCTTTTTTACTGTATTAATAACCTAATTTCTGGCTGAGATCTGATGATTTTGTTTATTCTGACATGTAAATATTGAACACTACCATTTTCAGCCACTAGAGGGCCCTTGACTGATATGGCAAGCCAAGTATCTCATTAATAGGTGAAAGTAACTATTACTGAGACACTTGGCTTGCCATACAAAGACACCTTCATCTCGCTCCAGAACTCCTGGAGCAAACATCAGATCAGCTGCATTTCACCACCCAGGAGAAATGCAGCTGATCTGACCATTAAAGTGCATTCATTAAAGAAAAGTTAAAACTGAGACACACATTTACTATAATGTCAAGCAAACAAATAATTGTTTTTTTTTTTAAAAGTGTTAATCTTGTTAAATTCTTGTTAAAGTCCTCCCGTGCACGCTCCTGCTTCCGCCATTTGGCAGTCAATCGTTTTTTAGCACAACACCGGCTCTCGATTCCGGGTGGTCAGTGGTGACGCATAATAGAGGCGACTTATACAGCGAAGCAACATATTTATGTTTTTTTTCCACTTTATTAGATATTTTTGGACCAATGCGACTTATACGGCGGCAAGTACGGTAAAAGGTTGTAAACAGACCTAAAGATCTGAAGGATATACAGTAAAATGAGCTCAATTCATTTTCTATGAGGAAAACAATGGCTGAAAAGGCTAAAAATGTAAAAAGGCTAAAGTTACACCAACACTAAGTAGCAGGATTGTCCTGAAAGAGCCGAACGTTTTGATTTATGATTTGTTGAAATACAGTACAGTAGTTTGAAAACTGTGGGACAAGTTGCACCAGAAACGTACAGAAGAAAAAATGGATCAGAGCAGTGTGAACGCTTCATAAACGTTCACACAATTAGCTAAAACTCAGAGAGCTAAAAAAATAAAAATAAATAAATAAAACCGGACTGGCTCTGTTAACATCTCGAGATGAAGCTTAATGACATTTATCTGGTTTTAAACACGCCGGCTTTGTCTCCGTCCTCACTGCTTTGATTTGAACTCTCTGGGCCTGACTCTCATCAACGTCGTCGTTCAGCTCATGGTTTGAGCTGCCCAACGTGAAGCGGTCCAGTGCTGAGGAACAGAGACCCAGCAGCTTCTCCTGGAGGTTTCAGTGTTGGGTTTGGATCTTACCGGTCCACTCCAGTTCTGAGCATTTCACTGCCGAGTTTCTGTTTGATGTGAGGATCCATTATTCATCTCCGAGTCGAACGCCAGCGCTGCAGGCGTGTTGTTAAAGTGCAGCCGGTGGACTGTCCCTCCTCTTTCCTTCATGTATCTAATGAGCTCTCGCTTCTCAAGGTCCGCGTCCTCCTCCTGCCTCTGCTGCAGAACACTACCTGGATACTAATTTGGACCGGGCTTTGAGTTTCACCTATAGAGGAAAAAAGAGAGAGGAATATTTAGCCAAGAGCTAACGCATTAAAATGATGACGAGCGTGACCAGGGGACAAGGTGCACATTTTAAACTTGTTCTACGAAGAATTAGCTAAAGTGAAATAATCAAATCTTCTGTTTTGTCTCTTAACCTGGAAATTAAAAGGATTTGGGCGACTTTATATCTTTACATTTACATAAATACTGCTTCAAAATGACCTGAGTGTCTCCATCTTTGTCTACAGTCGTGGAGACGTCAGGTCCAGGAGAAAAAAAACAGACCCGAGGTGTTCCCAGAGAAGATCTGCATTCCTGCAGAGTTCTGGGTCTCCTCCCAGTGGGACGTGCCATTAAAACCTCCAAAGGGAGGCGTCCTGATCAGATGAACCTCCTTAGCCGACTCCTTTCTATGAGGAGGAGCAGCTCCACTCTGAGCTCCCCCCAGATGACAGAGCTCCTCATCCCATTTCTTCTAAGGAAGATCATTTTGGCTGCTTGGATCCAGGATCAGGTTCTTTCGGTCATGCTAGAAGCAGCAAAAGGCTAGCTGAAAGCTAAAAGTAGCACAAGAAGGTAAAAATAAAGGCAGCGTGTAAGTAAATAAAAGTAGTGATATAAAACTACGGTAAATAAAATGAAGCTACAGTATGAAACGAGGTAGAAAACTAAAAACAGGAACACGTCTGCTTTGATTTTGACCAGTGAGAGTCTGCATGACGTTAATGGTGACCAGTTGGCCAGTGAGTGCAGTGACGGGTACGGTAGTTACAACCAGTTATGAATCATAGCTCATTGTGATAGACGTCAGTCAACATCTGCAAGGAGCTGGAGGGAGATTCATGTAAATGATGTCACCGTAGTCAGCCAGAAGGAAAGTAGCAGCTACAAGGTGTCTCCTAATGTTCAGAGTTAAACAAGATCTATTTCTGAAAAATAAACCCAGTTTTAATTTCAGTTTCTTTATCAAGTTTTTGACATGCGGCTTAAAAGAGAGATGTGCATCGACCAAGATTCCCAAATAGTATTTGTAACAATTCACAAACTCAATAGGAACACCATTCATAGATAATGTAGGACTTCTGGTACTGACCTCCTGTTTGTAAATAACATCCCTCGGGTTTCATCGATATTTAGCACCAGTTTGAGACCGAACAAATCTGACTGGATGATGTCGAATGTAGACTGTTAAAGCTGGAAAACCTGATCAGCTGATTTAGCTCGACAATAAGCAACTGTGTCGTCAGCATAGAAATGTAAGGATGCATCAGGAATGATGTGAAAAGCGTTACTTATGTAGATTGTAAACAGAGTGGGTCTTAAGACTGAGCCTTGTGGTACACCGTTATTGACCGTTATATAACTGGAAGAAGTATCATTGTGTTGAACACATTAGGCCTGAGAGATAATTAGAAAACCAACCGATAGCATGTGAGACCATTACGGCATAAAAGATGTCATGGTCCACAGCATCACAAGCTTTAGATCAGGCTAAATAAAGTGCAGCGCAGTAGGTTTTTATTATTTAAATGCGGTTGGGCTCATGTTTGACTCCATTGTGTTCATAAATATTAATCAGAATTAAAATAAATTTCAGGCATTAAAACACCAAGGGGATGACTAATCATCTTAGTTTTATTGAACCATTACAATAAAACATTTTGGTGCAACTTTTTCATATTCTTGCATAAATAAACATTTACCGGTAATATTGTGAGTCAAAGAACCGTGACTTAATTTATTTGACCAAAACAGATTGTTGATCTAAATTTCATCAGTTTGTTGTTCAAAATTCAGTGACTTCTAGAAGAGTGGTCAGTTTTTGTCAGATTAACACGGAGATGACCCAAACTGAAGGCTCTGTATTGGGTCGCTGCTTGTTGTGAAGCTTCCCTGCCGGGTGGCACCGCTCAGGACCGATGGATAAAACCGAGTGGCCTACTCTCGCTGTACGTTTTAAACGAGGCGGAGGTGAAAACCAATCATCTGTCAAGACACTTTTGCTCAGGTCTCTGCCCGGATCTGTGTTCCGAGGCTCCTCCGGTGTGGGAGCATTAGCATAACGTGTCCGGTTGATTATGTTTGGGCAGCAGTGACATAAAACTCTGGCCTGGTGATTAGGCTCCGCGGGGCGGCGGCGGCGAAAAGCAATCAGCAGCGCAGATTGAAATGTGCAACTGCAAACAGAAAAAAATGGAGAGAGCGGCTTTCCTGTGTTTGCAGAGTCGGGTCAAAGACGACGACCGACGAGTCGGTTAATAGAGGAGTCCATCACCTGCTGGTCCGATTCTCAGGCCCGATCGCTTCAAACGCTGCTTCCATCAGCTCAGACGGCAGGAAGGAAGAGACGAGACGAGAATTAAACGCCATGTCTGACCGTTTGAAATACAAACCGGATTCCAAAAAAGTTAGGACACTAAACAAATTGTGACTAAAAACTGAATGCAACGATGTGGAGATGGCAAATGTCAATATTTTATTTGTAAAAGAACATAGATGACAGATCAAAAGTTTAATCTGAGTAAATGTAACATTTTAAAAATGTGTTGATTCAAAATTTCAGTGTCAACAAATCCCAAAAAGGTTGGGACAAGTAGCAATAATATACAAAAATATTACTTCTATATTTAGCTGTTTATATAAAATGGTCAGTTTCCCCCTAAAGACCACTCCATATCATAAAGTTAAAGATAATTTGAGGGTTAAAACACGTCCCGTTTTATGAGATATTTTACTAACAGACATATGTATTGAGTTGATATTTTTATGCAGGGTGCATGAAGCTCACTTCCTGAAAATGTCTGGTGACAAACGAGTGCGAGACGATGATTTAATCTGTATCCACCCACATACGGCGAGTTAAACTTTGGCCCGGCTGCCGGGGAGAATCCTGAATATTCATGTGGTGAGCTGAATCGGAGAGCGATGCCGCAGACGCCCAAGTGGATTGTGGGTACTAACGATGTAGTGGAGTCCATCTGTTCCTGCAGATCTGTCATACATCACTGTGATGGCTCCGGTGCTGAAAACCCAATATGGGTTTCAGCTGCCGCCGAACAGCTTGAAGCTCCTTTCGCATGAAAAACAGCTTCTGTGTGGAAACGACCTCCTTCAGATTCTGATCAGCTGTTGGAGCCGAGCGCTGGGACTCCCGACCTAATCACCTACATTTATTTAGATCTAGCTTTAAGTGTTTGGGTCAAAGTGACAGTTTGTTCAAAAAGGCACAAAATAATCATTTGTCACGTGTATGATTGGAGGGCCAAATGTGCCACAATTCAATAAATTAAAAACTTTAATTTAAAAATGTAATTAAGGTAATTAAAACCACTAAATGAACCATGTGTGTTTTTATTTAAAAAATATTTTATTGGTTCAAACAGTATATAGATGGTAGGATCAAGGCAGAGTGCCATAAAGACAGAGCTCGGTGTTCAAACACTTTTTTATTTGTAAAACTTTGGTAAGTTTGTTATTGCAGGTTGTCTTTTATCCGCAGCACTTATCTAAAAAAATCTGAATAAACGTGTCATCAAGTTATCACTTTTTTTTTTCTATGAACTTTTGTCATTTTTTACATCTATTTTAAGTTGCTTCCTGTTTCTGTAGATAAAGAAAAACTCCTGGTAGATGCAGCCGGTCATAATATGTTTTTTGTGACACATACCGTTTAAAAAAAAAAAAAAAAATCCAGCCTATTTCAAATATTTAACAATTTTTACGTTCATTTTTTAGGATTTTTAGAGAAAGCTGTGACTTGACACATTTAACCTTCGAACTGTCTAAACAATATTTTTTGCTAACAAATTTTCTTTTAACTTCACTAAACTACAACTTCAATTCACACAACAAAATGTAAACATTTTTGTCTTTTTTTCTACCCAGAGTTTCTCTGACTGTAGAACTGATGGTTTTCTCTTTGAGTGCGCACAAAGTCATTGACATTTGTTGTATTTCAGTTCAGAATTGTTTCTGCAAAGCAGAGCGAAGGGATACAAAAAACAAAACAAAAAAACAAAAACAATGTGTGACTTTCAGAACATTCACCACAACGTATAGTTTGAGGCTTACTTTCTGCTCCGCATCTCTGCTTGTCTTGTTAGAAGGGCTATCACGGGGTGGGGACACCTGTGTGGTTGCCATGGTAACCTTCATGAGCCGCTGGCAGCTGCTTTAACATTTATTCTGATTCTGGTTCCCTTTTCTACGGTTTATACTTTGAAACGTCGGCCATTTTGTCAACCACGACTATAGCAAAATAACGTCTTAATGTTTTTGTTGGGTTTTAAAGAGGTTGTTACCGAGTGAAGGAGTTGTAGTTTTTGTCCCTGGTGTCTAGCCACATCTGGTGTTGTGTTTGCGTCCCCCTGCTCCTCTGTTTCTATTTTTATAGGGTTTGTGTTTCCTTAAGGATTTGGCTCCATTTTGTGCCATGTTTATGTCTTACATCCTGTCTCTGGCATCTGTGATTACTCACAGGCATCTTCACTTTGTCTAATTAGTGTTTTCCTGTATTTAAGCCTGTGTTTGTCTCACGCCTTGTCCTGGCATTGTCTTCTGTCCACTGGTGATGACCTGTCTGTTATGTGAGTACCTCCTGATCATTCCATGTTTGTTTTGCTGCACTGTCAGCTCTTTTTTTGTTAATAAATTCTTTATTCAATATATTCATCCTGAGTCCTTGCCTGCACCACTTGGTGCACCAGCACCAGCCTGTTGTGACACCGAATATTTCTAGTTTTACCACATTCCACTACCAAAAATACACAGAATGATCACACTTGGTTGCAAACAGGCAGATTTAAACCAGACCTAATATTAAACCATTATATATATATTTTTTAGCTCTGTCTCAATTTAGAAAGGATTATTTCTCCTGCGCTGGTCGGATGAGTTTATTATTGCACGATCATTGATTTTTGCATATCTCTTCTTTATTTAAATTGCGTTCACGTGAGAGCTTTGCATTTGACAAGACGCATCATGACACATGAAAATTTGTGTTTTCAGCTCCACTCAGTGTCTTTGAGACGGCTGAATGCAAAAGTAAAATATTTTAGTGACCCAATGAATGCCAAGCCCTGTTTCAACTTGAAGAGAAGGAGCTCTTAAAATGAATTAAAGCAGTGTAACGTATAAATCACGGACTTTATGCTGTAGCTCATAAAATCCCCCTGGGAGCAATATTTCAGCAGAGGTGGGGGTTGGTTCAGAGAAAGACATTAAAGTTGTTCTGTGTTAAAATGCTGGCAATATTGTGCTTTTACAGCAGCAGTTCTGTTCCTCAGAAACGATATTTCAGAGCCGTTTGATTTGATTCATCCAGCTCATGTAAAGTTAAACAGCTGCTCCTGAAGCTTTAGTGGAACCGGAGCAAAAAGGAAGACCTGGCTTATCTTTTAAGGTACAAAATGTTTCTTTCTGCTGATAATTCAGGAAGCTATTAAAAAAAAATAATAAAAAAGATCCCCATGTGGAAATATTATTTGAAAATTCATGAAGATTTGATCAAATCCTTCAAAAACTGTCTTCAGTGTGAAACCTACTTTAGCATGTGTCTGATATACTAAACCTACTAATGCTAATTATACTAAAACTAAAATTTCTACTGCTGATTCTATTCTGCTATTTAAAATTAAAAAAGCTAAAACTACTTCTTCTAACGCTAATTCTGCTACTGCTAGTTATACCAAAAATAAGACAACTACTGCTAATGCTACGTCGGCTAATTACCGTAACATACGGACTACTGCTTGCACTTGAATATAAGCTTCACACTACATTTAGAAGAAAATATTTTATACATATATAAGATGCACTTGTCTATAAGTCGTGGGTGTCCACGTTGTAACATGAGTGGTAACACACAGCTATTGAGAGAGATGCAGCTCATGTTGTAGATCAAGAATCAACCACCAGATGGCGCTCTATAGAGTTTATTTTACTACTCAACACAACGATAGAGTGAAACCCACAGGTCTTCATGACAACTACCTCCTTCACTCATGGTTACTCTCTGAATGACCAAACGCATAAACTAGGCTAACAAGAACAGACTAAAATGAATAATGCTAAACAGCTAACCAAAATTAACAAAGAGCATACATTTTCACCCATAATCCCTCCCTGAAGCCATGTGACCAACAGTCGGCCACAATAAACCACAGCATGCTACAATACGTACCGGTAACATTCACAAATACGTACGGTAAATGTTTTTTTTTTTCTGAACAGTGCCGCTAACACGGCTGGTTTAAAAAATATATAATAGCCTAACAGGAAGTCATTGATCACTATCTTTATATTCCTCCTGCTCCGCGGAGCAAAAGTTATTTTGCACATGCAGAGGAGTCCCCCTCTTCATGGGGAGTGGGGATTCCTCCCCAATCCCTCTCTCTCCTCTCCATTTCACTGGCCTCCTCTCCCTGTTGGTTCGACTGTGACCTGCTCGATAATTTCATTAGTCAGATTTTATATATATATTTTTTTACCCTTACTTATACACGTAGTCTCATTGAGTCACAGGACCCACCCCACAAAAAGACGTGCATTGAGCAGCTATGTGAGCGCCCGGGTGTGACGAGGTTACATGTTTTGGCGGCATAATGCTCGTTAGTCTGTCCCCCCCCTCCCCAAAAAAAAGAATGTATATAAATTTAAAAATCCATAAATTAGCTGTATCATTCTATAAGCAGGTGTGTTCAAAATGTGTGAAAAAAAGTAGCTGCTTATAGACTGGAAATTACGGTATTCTGTAGTTGAAACTACTACAGAAAATGCTAATTTTTGCTAATGCTAATTATGCAGAAATAAAATATATTATGCCAATTTTGCTTCTGTAGGTGTTATTTCTTTAATACTTTTTTGAAGTTAATGCTAATCTTCTACTACTAATTACACTAATGCTAAGACAACTGCTGCTCACGCTGTCTCCGGTACTGCTATTCCTAATGACGCTTCTAATTCCACTGTTGTTAATACAAAGACGATTTCTGCTCGTGCTAATTCTGCTAATGCTTCTATTAATGCTTAATTTAGTTAAAATCTAAACTAAGCTGCCTAATTTAGCTAGTCTTTTGCTACTTTTAGCTAACCACCTGCCATTTTTTAATTTTAGATACAGTATCTCTTTGTTTCCATCCATCCATATTCTTTACCTGCTTCTTCTGTTTCGGGTTGCAGGGGTCACTGGTGTACATGTTCAGCTATTACTGTGTGAGAGGCAGAGGACAGCCTGGACATGTCTCCAGTCCATCACAGGGACACATAGAGACAACCATTCACTGTCTCACTCACACCTAGGGACAATTTAGTTACCAATCAGTCTAACATGCATGTTTTTAGTCTGTGTGAGGAAACCGGAGTACCCAGATAAAACCCATGCAGCACAGAGAGAACATGCAAACTCCACCCAGAAAGGCCCCCAGTCAAGATTTGAGCCAGCGACCTTCTCTCCGAGAGGCAGCAGCTCAACCAGCTGTACCACCGTGCCGCATCTTTTTGTTACCGTTAGTGAATATTTTACTAATGCTAGCTTTTAGCTAGGATTTTCTTTTTTCAGTCAACATATTCTTTTGGATTTTGTTCACCTTTTGACAATTTTTGGTTTTAGTTAGCATATTGCTACCATTAGCTCGTAGCTAGGGTTTCACCACTCTGTGTTTTGCTACATTTAGCTTTCAGCTAGGGATGTGCGATATGGCATAAAATTCATATCACGATATGAATTGTGATGGGTGGCGGTAACGATATATATCACGG
>JARVGV010000280.1:5833518-5859370 GCA_031762435.1 Hypsolebias longignatus | reverse complement strand
GACGAAACGTTTCTACAATTTTTTTGCTTTGTTTTGTTTTGATTTTTTGAATGTCCAGAGGACCAGACTTAGCTTTTATTTTATTTATTTTTTTAGATTTTTCTACCTGGATTATTGAGCATGCTTCAGGGTATATATAGCCTTAATCTGTTTGTTTTTTGTTGGTATTAGCATTTAGCAACTCCACTGTTGTAAGTTTTTTCTTTTCTTACACTAGCATTGCTTCATTTTTTTTGTGTGATTTATTTTATCTTCAACAACTCAAGTTTAGCTTCTTCAGTTGATTTTAGCTGATTTCAGCTGTCATTCTGCTCTCAGCGTTCAAGCTGAAAATATTAATTTTCTCTGGTGTTGCTCTGATCTTTTAATCGTTAATTTTTGTTCACAGAAAACACAGGAAACCCGTTTGATTCACAGCTGACGCTGGACGACCTGTTTCACAGAACCTTCCAGATCCATGATCCTGAAGCAACGTGGATCAGTGGTACGTCTGGTTCTGTTGGCGAAAATGTAAAACAGTCAACGGTTGATGATGGCTGCTACAACTAACAGATCTTAATTTTTTTTTATTAGATATTTTACATAAAGGAACGTCAATATTAACATAAATCATTAGAGGAAGAGAATACTCAGGAACCAAATTTGTGCTTACGATAATAAAACTGATTTGTATGCCTGAAAAATCTGTGGTCAAGCTCTGTTCTTGTGCGTACAAAATAAAATAGGGTCTGTTTATTTCTGTCATTTTACCGGGAAACATCTGGAATGTTGGTCGGAGTTCTGCCCCTTCTGGTTCAGGATTCACCAATGTCTGCGCGAGTCGGGGTGCCTAAAATGGTTCGGATCTGTCAGATGTTATTGAATCTTTTCAAAGATTGTGAGGCTGATTTAGGATTAAATCAGATTTATAACCGGAACTTTAGATGTAATCTGATTCATCAATCTGTTACAGTCAATCCAACTGTTGGAAAATTAACCCAAACTGTTTTTGTTATAATTTTGCATAAATAAATTAAACTCATTTCATAAAATTATCTGGTCTTAGTTTAAAAAGAAACAATAAAAAATAAAATAAAATTATTGAGAGCCAGGCTGACCCACTTTGTCCATTTCCTATTAACTACTAATGCTCCTCGTTGCGTTTTTATAAATATGTTTTATAACCCGTCTCTAAACTTGTTTCTAATCTTTAAAATTTAATCTGACCTTGTTTTGTTGTTATAGCGTCAGAAGTCGTCTTTCGGAGCTGGGACGGAGATGTTTTCAAAGTCAACACTTTCAATGACGAGACAGACCTTCTGATGAAAAACACGACGTTTGTGAGGAAATTTATAAAATAACTATAAATTCAGGAATTAGAGATAAAAATGGTCTATAAAGTTTAAATCTGTTTGAAATCCTCAATGACTTTTAGTAGAGGAAACACTTTAAGTTCTTGTTTGTTTTTTCTTCACAGGCAACGTTCAAGGCGACAAAGTTTGCAGTTTCTCCAGATCAGAACTTTATTCTTCTGGCATATGACGTCAACCGGGTCAGAACCTCTTCATTTCGGTTAATAATGTCACTTTTTAAACTTTTGACTACAGAACCTTCTGGTTACCAATAAATGTTTTACACTTTGTCAAAAATAAAATCAGCAAAAATTGACAGTAAATTAAAAAACTTTTGACTTGCAACAGAATCTCAACTTTGTTTTGATCTGCATTTCTGGGACACCGACGTTCTGTTAGACCGATGACATCATCTTGTCTGAGGTTGTACATGAAGATTTGAGCTGAAACACTAAGTTATGAAACAAATGCAAAAACGTTCACACATCAATTAGCTAGCTAAAAGCTAATTATTCTAAAATGCTAGTTAGGAGCTAAAAGTAGCAAAATGCTAGTAAAAGCAAGAAAACATTAGCAAAACACAATGAAAAGCTAGCTAAAATGTACCGGTAATATGCTGCAAGGTTTGCTAAAGCAATTAATTAACAAAATGATTGCAACTAAGGCTATAAACTAAAGCAGCAAAATGCTGTCTAAACGCTACAAAGTAAATGTAGAAAAATGCTAGCTTGTAGAAGCAGCCAAAAGGTTCAAGCTGAATATAGCAAAAGGACTTTAAACGATAAAAGTAGCAACATGCTATCAAATGGATAGCATGAAGCTAAAACACTAGCTAAAAGTAGAAAAACATTAGCCAAGAGATATGCTAGGTAAAAGTAGGCAAAGGCTCAAACTACATTTAGCAAAATCTAAAACTAAAAGTAGCAAAGGCTAGCTAAAGTCTAATGGTAAAAGCCTAGCTTAAAGCTAAAGGCTCTCACACAATCGGACGGCCTTCAGTCCTCAGAGAGCCGCGTGAACTGGATTAGACTCGAAACGGACGCCGGCAAGGAATGTCCGTGCAAATATCAATTTTTACGATTGTGCATGTGTCGTCGGTGTCGCACAGTAAACTGCCCGGTGGCAGACTGTTCTGTGTACAACACCAGTGTATTAAATTCACCTTCTTCATCCCTTGACTGGTTTAATGGCCTTTTGTTTTGTTTTGTTTTTTTCAAGAGTCAAGTGATCTCTTCCTCCTTGTCCATTGACGCCATGACTGAAGTTGTGAGAAATGAAGGAATTTGTCATGAGAGAATTTGAATCAGGCCGACGCTGCTGCGGGACGGTCTGGAGATTTCCCGATCGGCTGGTCTGATGTGGCTGCAGGGCCAGCGCTCCCAGTTTTTTATTTTTTAGAACTTTTTATTAACAACATGTAAACACAGAACACCACTGCCGCTGGACTGCCAGCTCGTTGTTTTTTTGTTTTGCGACCTGTCAATCAATCCAGTAGGTGTGTCAGCAAATGACCAATCAGCGACTTCAGTTTATCCCAAAGGTAAACGCCCCTTGCCTGTTTAGCTGGGCTGCAGCCCATCAAGGTGCACGCTCGAGTATGAAGTCTCAACCGTCTGCGGACAGTGCGCACAGTGTCCGCACGGCTCACGGTAGGTCCGAGAATTTGTGAGCCTTAAATGTAAAAGATAACCCAAAAGCTAAAATAACAAAGCATTAGCCAAAAGCTACTAGTAGTAAAAGGCGAGTTAAAATATAAAACATTTGTTAAAATTAAATTTAATAAAAGGCTTGTCAAAATCAAAAAAACATCTGAATGCTTGGTAAGATTAACCAAATGATAGCTAAATGTAGAATTCCATTAAAATCAGGCAAAGATGCCAATTTTAGGATGAATCATCCCTGAAATAGTTAAATCTCAGGCTTTCAAAGGTGAAAGGTCAAAATGATCCATGGGCAGCAGAAGGTTGAGACAAATTCCACCTTAAACCTTCGGTGCTTCTTCCTGTTCTACACGAACTCGGTCCAAATCTTCAGCTGAAAGAAGAGCCGTGCAGTTTCATACTATACATGAGAACGTGTTCACTGTTCCGCTCCGCGAGTCCAAATCTGAGGCATTTTTAACATCAATAAACTGAGCGGAGCCAATAATGAGAGCTGTGTTCCTGACGGGGCCCGGCCCGGAGCTTGAGAGCTGCTCGGTTCTCCTCAGACAGGCGGAGGAGACGTGTTCATCATCAAAGTGACAGCTTGGATCTATCAAGAACGATGGTTCTGAGCCTCCAGTCGACTCGTGAATTCATCATCATCACGGCCGTGTCAGACGTTCTCACAGTGTTCTGGTTCTGCTCAGAGCTCGGTAAATATGGGATGCGTTTAGTTTCCTGTCAACTAATGGTTTGTAAAAAAAATTAATCAACTCCCAGATACAGTTTTTTTTATTTTAATATGTATAATTCTAATCCCAAACCTTAAAATTCATTGACTTAGTTTTTTTTTTTACCGTTTTTTCCCCATTCTCCTGAATGGTGCGTCTTCGGTAACTGGCAGCTTTATCAAGAAGTCATCACAGAGCTGTCACCTGCCGAGGACGTCCGCTGAATGATGCTGACGTCTTCTCTGAAGGAGACGACGGCAGTTAAATCACAAATACTTATTTTTATTCCTTTCTGGGGAAAAAGGAGGACCGGTTTCAATTTAGAAGATCAGGCGAGAAAACGCCACACGTCACAGATGTTTACCGAGGAGGGACGTCAAGACTGAATCTGTGCTGCGCAGATCTTCAGCTCCGTGCAAAAAATAAGCAATTATTCAACTTCACAGAAAGAGATTTTATTTTTATTACAACTGCACTAAGATGCGACATATTATGGTATGGCGTCCATTGGTCTGTTTGTCCATCTGTCTTCTGTCTCCGTCCTATCACATTTGTCAGTTGGTTTGTTTGCCTGTTCTTCCGTCTTTGTCCATCCATCCATCATCTGTCTATTTATTTGTACGTCTGTCCCTCTGTCCATTTGCCTGTCCTAATCGCTCGTTTGTCCATCAGTCTGTCTTATCTGTGAGCAATTTTTTTTTTGGCCCAAGCCCTGTTGATTTCAAGGTCATGAGGTGAAAGATCAAGGTCAAGGGGGGCCTCCTTGTCAAAACCTTGTCTATTGTCCAGCTTGACATCCAGTTAATTAAAAGGTCAAACCTTTTGTCCCCATGATTGTCCTTATCTGTTATCTACAAAAACAGGACAGTGAATTGATTATCTGTCCATCTAAGACAGTCCACAGTAAGTTGTCCCTATCTGTCCATCTAAGCCAGTCCACAGTAAGCTGTCCAGATCTGTCTGTCCATAAGACAGTCCACAGTAAGCTGTCCATTGTATAATCACAGATGTTTTGGACAGAAAATGTCCTCAGACTGTCCCCACATTTAATTAGATTTTTTTTAAAGTCCATTTCTACCAGAGAACTCTGGAGTGGTTCTGGTTCTGGTGACGTCCTCTCTGATCATAAAATGGTTTGGCTCAGCTGGTAGCCGTCAGCAGGTGAGTTCTTCACCTGAGAGCTTCAGGTTCATGTTCTTTAGCTGAACTGTTCATGTGTTGACACGGTGGAGAACAAGGTTATCCATCAAACTGACCTTTGACCTCACCACCATCATGTTCCTCAGACACAAATATCAGTCGTGTTGTGTTTGACGACAGTGGTCCTTCGCTACTTCACGGTTCGTTTTTCACAGACTCGCTCTAATCGCGGTTTTTCAAAGTAAGATTGGACATGACACACAATTGGCTGATTGATGGGCTGAGCCGCATGATCGGCATGGGATTTTTATTTAAAATAAATTATTTTAAATTATTTAATACCTCCGGCACGTGGACAGTCCACAAGTGGGCGTGGCCAAGAGCCCTGGCCGAAATGACTTTCTGTGTCTTTTAGAACGTTCAGAGTTTAGAAACATTGTTTAGAATATTGCAAGAGTGCGGAAAGGGTTTAAAACACACACACACACACACACACACACATACATATACACACAAACATACAGTATATGTATACATATATGTATATATAAATACTCAAAAATAAACTACTTACTACTTGTACTATTATTCATACTTTACGTTTTTTCACTTATCGCGGGGCTTCAGGGAATGGATCGCCCATGATAAACGAGGGACTACTGTACTCTGATATTTTACTGACGGGCAGATTATGGACTGTCTTGGGCATGTTAGCAAAATATCTTTTGAACCATTGAACAAAATTAAATTTTATTGGATAAACACTTTGAGTCAGCTCAATCTGAAATGGCCACCACAGCTAAACATTAGTAAACTATAAAATGTCTTTAGCTCCAGTAGTTTTACAGGTATGGAGCTGATCCCTTTTTGTGTCATCTCTGTTTTTATATTTTTGAAAGATTTCCCAAATGACCCTTGATCAACTCGTCTTGGTAAACTCTGGATTTTTATCTTTTTATTTCCAATTACAGATTATTTTTTTCTGTTTGGTGCTACAATGAAACATCCCTACGGAGAAACAAACTTATTGTTTTATTTATTTCTAAGAGCTCATATTTAGTAATAATTGCAGCAGAATCACCAACGATGATCCCCGATGTTCAATTTTAACGTCTGAAACAAACTTCTGTTTTTTTGTCGTTACTGAAGTTTTATTTTCCGTGTGAGCAGTCGAAGAACAAATCAGTTTGTTTTATTTTCTCACTTTTATTCTGTTGAGTTGGTATTTTCTCGGTAAACTCTATAAATCAGCTCTTATTGTTGGCTGTTATTAAATAATCCGTCCAGTGTTCATTTTGGGATTTTCTTGTTGTTTTTGTTTGTGTTGAATTAAAACCTATAAGGTTTTATTGTTTATACGGCACAGAGGAGGAAAGAAAACCACCTTTTTTTTAACGTTATTTTTCTGTTTATTAATTTAACCTCTGAGGACGGAGTTTCAGGAGGGTTTTCTCACTCCGCGAAAAACGAGAAGAAACAAAATAAATTGCTTTTTTTTTTTTTTTTTTTCAAAGTCATCCGCCTGAAAATGGATTAAACTGTAATGAGGTTTGTAAATCATACGGCTCTGCGAAGCTGAGGATTCTGGGTAATCAAACGGCTCTTTGTTGATATTTCAGTCCATTAGTCTAACCGCACATAGATTTTAATTTACTTTAATTAAAAAAACAAAGTAATGCAGCTCAGTTTATGGATAAATGTGAAAAAATAAAAGCAGATAATTGAAGATGAGTTGACAAAACGAACAAACTGCAGGAACACATGACTTTAACACTGATGTGAGGAAAATTAAACAAACAGACCTGGACCTTCTCGGCCATCACAATAAAAACGTCCATCAAACATTAAAAATGCTTTAAATGTTAAACACATGTCAGACTCTTGTTTGAAATGTTTTATCTTTGGTCAGAGAGCGTTATTAATGATTCTTTGTGGTTTTAGGTTTACCAGCATTCTTTCCTGGCTTCATATCTCATCTACAACCTGTACACAAGGTGAGAAAACAAAACAAAATCCTCTAATTTTTATTCCTGCGGTGTAAATGTTTAGTGATGGGATGTTCTTTTGCAGGGAGGTCCGGGAGCTCAATCCTCCAGAGGTGTCTGACTCTGTTCTCCAGTTCGCCTCATGGGGCGTTCAGGGTCAACAGCTGGTATGTAGATTTCAGAGTCTGTAGGAGGCAATGAAGCGTAAAAACAGCTTCTGGCATTCGCTCAATTATTCCACACAGAAAATAAATATGTAGCATTGATTTGTATTTAACTGAAATCAAAATCTTAAACAAACAAAAATATATATATATATATATATTTTTTACAATGAAAGTTGAGGGATGAAGGACTCCTGAAGTCTGATGGAAAGCAACAAATTAATTAAAATCAGCTGGACTTCTAATGCTGGGTAAATTAGTTGAAGAAAATACATCAAAGGACCAAATATAATCATACGGAAGTCCCTCGTTTATCACGGGAGTTACGTTCCGGTTACCCCGCAATAATTGAAGAACCGTGAAGTAGAATTGACAGATTTCTGAGTTGAAACAACCAAAACAGTTCAGTCAGCTCATAAATTTAAATCAACTAAACAAAAATGTATTTAGCAAGTGTTTATGACCTGATCTTTATTCAGTCGACTTGAAATTTTAAGTTATAGCTGCTCAGTTCTGGTTCTGCAGACGTGCCTTGTGACGAAACCCACAATGTTCTAAACTCTTAAACCTACGTAATGTTAACAACATGCATATACCTGTATGTACTGTACAGCAGCTACCAGAACCAGGCTGAACGCTGCAGCCCTCAGGATATGGGTCACACTGAGTCCAGATCATCTGCAGACCAGGTACTCACCGGTGAAGATGCAACTTGAAGGATGAGCTCAGCTTCAGGATTATTTGAGACCTTCCTGCCAGTTCTCTGAGCTCATCTTTACTTATGACTTTGTTGAAAAACTTTCCCTCCTCACAGAAAGCAACGGCTGGAAGCACTGTTGACTTCTGGGAAGTGAACTGATGGCTTCTGGGTAGCGTAGTTCTTTTGACTGGCAACACAGTGTGGGCTTATTGAGAGAAAACTACAAAATGGCTGCACTTTTTGTTGTTATGTACAATCTTACAGGACAGTACTTTGAAAATCAGCGAAAAAGTAAGTCCTCAAAAGTCGAACCAGAAAGTAGCGAAGGAACTACTGTAACAACAGGACCCCAAAAGACACAAATGGCTGAGACGGACACAAAAGAAAGATCAATAAGACCAAATGGACAATAAATTCTGAGAAGACCCAGATGAAGAAATGATGAATGTATGGATGATTAATGGATGATGGATGATTGATAGATAGATGGGTGAATGGCTGAATGAAGGAATGGATGGATGACTAATGGATGATGGATGGAAGATTGATGGATGATGAATGGATGGATGGTTGATGGATGGATGGTTGATGAATGGATGATTAATGGATGATGGTTGGATGATTGATAGATGATGGATGTAAGATTAATGGAAGATTGATGGATGATAAATGGATGGATGGATGATTAATGGATGATGATGGAAGATTGATAGATGATGGATGGAAAATTTATGGATGATTGATAGATGATGAATGGATGGATGGATGATTAATGGATGATGATGGAAAATTGATAGATGATGAATGGAAAATTAATGGATGATTGATAGATGATGAATGGATGGATGGTTGATGAATGGGTGATGAATGGATGATGAATGGAAGATTAATGGAAGATTGATGGATGATTAATGGATGATGGTTGGATGCTGAATTGATGGATGGATGATTAATGGATGATGGTTGGATGATTGATAGATGATGGATGTAAGATTAATGGAAGATTGATGGATGATGAATGGATGGATGGATGATTAATGGATGATGATGGAAAATTGATAGATGATGGATGGAAAATTAATGGATGATTGATAGATGATGAATGAATGGATGGTTGATGAATGGGTGATGAATGGAAGATTAATGGAAGATTGATGGATGATTAATGGATGATGGTTGGATGATGAATTGATGGATGGATGATTAATGGATGATGATGGAAGATTGATAGATGATGGATGGAAAATTAATGGATGATTATAGATGATGAATGGATGGATGGTTGATGAATGGATGGATGATTAATGGATGATGATGGAAAATTGATAGATGATGGATGGAAAATTAATAGATGATTGATGGATGATGAATGGATGAATGGAGGATGAATGGATGATTAATGGATGGATGGTTGATAAATGGATGAATGGGTGATGAATGGATGATGAATGGAAGATTAATGGAAGATTGATGGCTGATGAATGGATGATTAATGAATGATGTTGGATGATTGATAGATGATGGATGAATGATTGCTGGATGATGGATGATGGACCCAAGTGGAGCAGGTATCCTGAAATAGTTTAAAATGTACATTTCCAAGTTGTGTTTACCATCTTACAGTAACTTATTTTGTCCTGATCAGAGGTCCAGTCTGGTCCGATTGGGTCCAGTTGGGTCTGATTGAGTCCAGCCGGGTCCGATTGGGTCCAGTTGGGTCCGATTGGGTCCATCCGGGTCTGATTGGGTCCAGTCAGGTCCTAAAATGACAGACGATGAAGAAGAATGTGGCTCGGCTTCGACCAAACCACAGAGTCCAACGTTTTGACTCAATATTTGTTCAGACTAAGCCGACCTGTGACCCTACACCTTTAACCTGCTGAGTCATGAAAAGAACCGACAGTTCGAGTGTGTTGTGTCTTTTGAACCGTATAAAACTCTTTGATCTGATTTTAAAGCTCGTTTGCAGTTTACAGTGAGACACGGTTCTCCTAGAACACCAAACAACCCTCCGTGCTGCTTTAAAAGCAGGTTTTTGGAAATAA
Source organism: Hypsolebias longignatus (assembly GCA_031762435.1). NCBI lineage: Eukaryota > Metazoa > Chordata > Actinopteri > Cyprinodontiformes > Rivulidae > Hypsolebias > Hypsolebias longignatus. The sequence continues at coordinate 5,849,631 of JARVGV010000280.1, read as the reverse complement.
AACATGAAACTCTTTTCCCCATTAAGCTCCGTGTTTCTGAACTTCCTGCTGGTAAATATGCAGCTCCTCATTAACAGAACGACTCATCACAAAACATGAAATATTCTCATCAGATCCTGTAATATAACAACTCATGAATAAAATGATGGAACCTCCAAGTGTCAAACTCTTAAATTCAAAGTATTAATATTCAACACCAACATGGAACTAAAAGTATTTAATGAACAGCTCGACTTTCTTCAGGCAACAACCGGCATGATGGGTGAATCTATTTTTATTTGACAGGATTCTTTTGAAGCAAATAGAACGTTGATTCATTTGGATGTTTGTAATCAGGACTTCTTTATTATTTATCAAATAAACAGAACAATCAGAGAAAACAGTCAGCGGCGGAGCAGATGATAAAAGACGCAACAAGAAGTGCCGCTTGTCGAAAAGTGAAAAATCAACGTTTGCTTCAGAGTTTTATGTTTATTCATCTTCAGCTCCGAGGTGAGAATTTATTCAAATGTTTCTGGCACGAGAAGAAAGAAAACGCCCCAAACAAATTATTTACAGCAAAGAAGACAACGCTTTACCCATCAGGTTGTTGAGGGAACAGGTCCAGGACAAACTCCAGTTCCCCTGAGACACCAGACCCCGAGGTGTTCCCAGACCAGAGAGGATCTATAGTCCAGACCTCGAGGTGTTCCCAGACCAGAGAGGATCTATAATCCAGACCCCGAGGTGTTCCCAGACCAGAGAGGACTTATAATCCAGACCCCGAGGTGTTCCCAGACCAGAGAGGATGTATAATCCAGACCCCGAGGTGTTCACAGACCAGAGAGGACTTATAATCCAGACCCCTAGGTGTTCCCAGACCAGAGAGGATTTATAATCCAGACCCCGAGGTGTTCCCAGACCAGAGAGGATTTATAATCCAGACTCTGAGGTGTTCCCAGACCAGAGAGGATCTATAATCCAGACATTGAGGTGTTCCCAGACAAGAGAGGATCTATAGTCCAGACACCGAGGTGTTCCCAGACCAGAGAGGATCTATAATCCAGACCCTGAGGTGTTCCCAGATCAGAGATGATTTATAATCCAGACCCCATCGTGTTCCCAGACCAGAGATGATTTATAGTCCAGATCCTGAGGTGTTCCCAGACCAGAGATGATTTATAGTTCAGATCCTGAGGTGTTCCTAGACCAGAGAGGATCTATAATCCTGAGCTGAGAAACATTTTCAAATTGTCCTTTGATGCTTACAAGACGTCCCTTTAAGGGTTTATTGGAAATAAAGACCTGAAGGGTCTCAAGACCAGTCTACGTTCCTACCATCACCTATGGTCATGAGCTCTGGGTAGTGACTGAAAGAATAAGTCCGTGGATACAGGAGGTTGAAATGAGTTTCCTCTGCAGGGTAGCTGGACTCTCCTTAAAGATGGGCTGAGAAGTTCAGTTAACAGGAGAGACTTAGAGTAGAACTGCTGCTCCTCCACATCCAGAGGAGACAGTTGAGGTGGTTCGGATATCTGGTAAGGATGCTCCCATGGCGCCTCCCTAGGGAGGTGCTTTGGGCATGTCTGACTGGGAGGAGACCCCGGGGAAGGCCTTGGACATGCTGGAGAGACTATGTCTCTCAGTTGGCCTGGGAACGCGTTGGGGTCTTCACTGAAGAGCTGGAAGAGATGTCTGGACTTCCCTGCTCAAGATGCTGCCTCCACGACTTGACTTTGAAATAAGTGGAAGATAATGGATGGATGGATGGATGGCTCTCGAGACTCCCCTCCCATGAATAGCCCCCGTGCACTCTGAAGGTCCCGACTCGATGACATAAATAGAACCACATCATCTGCAAAAAGAGAAGAGAGTCTAGAGTTCCCAGGACTGAACTTTGAGACCCTGTCCAAGAACAAAACCGGTTCAAAGACGAGCCCTGGTGGAGTCCGACCTGCACCCAGAACCAGCTCGACTTTGTGCCGAGGATGCAGACACACTTTGGTTCTACAGGAACCAGGAAGCCCAGTAAAGTGGTTGTGGTACCTCCCAGCACCTCGACACAGAACTGTGATGATTCTGCTTGGTAGAACCCATGTGCAGGCAGGACTCGGAGAACTCGGGATTAAATGAAGCATAAATGAAGCATTGGTGTTTTGAACCAGTTTGACATGACTGTCGACGAGGGAGAGGGCGGGCACTGGAGGAGAAGACGTGCTCCAGAGGACATCTTGGCACCAACATAACTTTCTTTTTTCCACTTTGGAGTAAAGTGTTGGTGGAGAATCAGTTTTGTTTGGCGTTTCCTCAGACTGACGAACCCCTCTGGATGGAGGGCGAAATGTCTCGGCACAAAACAAGAAACCGTCCAGTTAGGAACAAGTGGGAGTGGCATCTCAGTCCAAAGTCTCCAGGTCCACACAGTTGGACTGCTCAGTCCCACCTGGACATTTTTTAAAACTTCTTTACACGTTGCTGCAGACGTCTTCTCAACTCCTGACAAAGATTTATTTTATTGATATGTACAGTTTGAAACAGAATAACTACTTTTATAAATGAACTCTTTTTGCTCGGGAGCCTCGTCATCCAACCAGCGTCCGAGCTTCTTGAGCTCCTTTAGGGTCTGCTTGAAGAACTCTCCTGCAGATAAACAAGTTCAGGAAACCCGATTCTTCTTCTGCTCCACAGATGTACATCTTTGAGAACAACATCTACTACCAGACACACGTCCAGAGCAGCTCATGGAGGCTAACGTCCTCAGGACAGGAGGGGGTCGTCTTCAACGGCATCGCCGACTGGCTCTATGAGGGTGAAACGAAACGTTCTGTGTGAGGCTTTAAACATCTGGACTTTGGACTCAGTTTGGTTCTGATTCTGTTTGCAGAGGAGGTGCTGCACACTCAGGTGGCCCACTGGTGGTCCCCGGACGGATCCAGACTGGCCTACCTGACCATCAACGACTCCCTGGTTCCTACCATGTTCCTGCCTCGCTTCACCGGATCCCTGTACCCCAGGGGGAAGGAGTACCCCTACCCCAAGGTGAGCCTCGTAGACCTCTGATGTGGAGTATTCAAACTTAAACTAGATAAATGTCATTTCCTGCGTAAATGCTGTGTGAAGGCTTGTTGCAGAAGAACTTGCTGAAAAACAGCTGAAATTAGCTGAAAACATGCTAAAATGTAGCTGAAATGTAGCAGAAGGAAGCAGAAAGAACATATATTTGCTGATTTAGGTTTAAATAAACAGAAATTAACACAAAAATTAGAAAATTAGCTAAAAAGCTGAAATTAGCAAAAAATAGCTGAAAGTAGCTGAAAAGGCAAAAAGAAAGAAGAACTACCAGAAGAAAGAAAGAGACAGAAAGAGCTGAAATGAGCTCCAAGAATGTGGAATTAGCTAAAAAGTTAAATTTTGAGTGAAAACGGCTAAATAGAAGCTGAAATAGCAAAAAAGCTGAAACTAGCAGAAATAATTTAAGTAGGCTGAAAGTAACATTCCTACCCTAACCCTTCATACAGCTCCTCCTTACATGTACATGTCACGTCGTCAGTGCAGTTACAGCGTGCTACAGCTGTCATTCCTAACTCAAACCCGGAGCCCGGCCCCGCCCGACCTGGACTCGGACCAGGCCGGGCCATAATAATGTGCTTAATGTGTGAACCGGGTCTGTGTTGGGATTTTTATTGCCTCAGGGAAGCGTGCGGGCGATGATTTAATTACATGCCAACATGGCTTGCCATACTACGCCTGCTCCCCACGGCCATTTGACTGTGCGCTGACCAGCAGGTTGAAAGAGGTAAAAAAAGTCAGTTGGTCTTCAGATGGACTACTGCCAGTGACCCACCAGCCCAAATGGACTTTCATTCAGCCGCTGCACTCAGCGGACGCGCGCGGCCGATGACCCAAACAGGTGAGATCCCAAAATATGTCAGAGCAGGGTGCAGGCAGAAGCAGGGGAAGCATTTAATGCGCTTTGATGGATCCTCAGCTCCGATCTTCTGCCCCCTCAGCCGCGCGCATCCACCAACCGTTAATAACAGTCGGTGGTATAAGCAGTCAAAGCTCAATTAAAAATGTTGGGGGCGGGGTTTTGGGTTCGGACCTGGAGTTACTGTTAATTCGGGATTTGGAGCTGATGGCTGCAGGCTGGGGCCGGGTCAGAGTTTTTGGATCCGAGTGCAACTCTACAGCATGCTCTCTCAGGTCATCATTACCTGCAGCGTCCCCTCAGTGCTGACTGGACTCGGCAATAAGATCCTTCTCTCACTCCGCTCCTGTTTCCTGGAACACCTTACAAAAAGGTCTGAAGCTCTCGACTGTGACCTCTCGAAGGGATTTTAAACAATTGTTACATTCAGTGCCAAAATCACCGCAGACATGTTTACTTTGTTTTACATCACTGCTTTTAGTTACTTTTTATTTTATATGCACCGACGTGTTCCTTTGAAGAGGAGCTCCAGGTTTCTGTGGAAAGGAAAACGCAGCTCCCACCCCTCGGTGTGGACGTCTGGTTCATAACTGTCTTTAAAATGTGGGGTGGAATAAATAATCTGTTGGTTTCCAGTAGATGAGCTGGATGTTGTAAATCATCAGTGCTCACGCTTCACACAGTACCTGCTGAAATACTCCAAATATTTAGATGAACTCAGCAAACATCTGCGTTTCTCTGACTCGTCGTGAGGAGAACATGTTCTCAGGTGACACCTGGGAGTCAAACGTGTTCCTGTCCCATCAATAATTGACCGAACGTTTCTGATTCTTATTATTGAGACGTTTTTCTTCCGTACGGTTTTAAGCTCGTTCCTCAGTTTTTGTTCCGTTTCAACAATTCGCGTCTCAAAACGTTCGGCTCGTTCTGGACATTCCTGCTGGCGCTTCTGGTGTTTGTGCAGTTTTTACTTTTTGTAACATTAGCTTTGTCGGCCATGTTTTTCCTCTTTGAAAATGAACACGTCCTTCAAACCCTTTGTGCCGTTTACGAACGTTTACTGATCATTTCAGCTAATTTTTGTGTCTTTTTCTGCTCTTTTCAGTTTATTTCTGTTAATTTCAGCTTTTGTTCTGGTTCTGCTTTTGACACTTTGAGCCCGTCGTGCACGTGAACGCACGTTTGTGCTTGTTCTTTTGCAGACGGGTCAGATCAACCCGAGCGTCGGCCTCCACGTCGTCTCTCTGGACGGCAGCGCCGCCACGACCGAACTGAGGCCCCCGGACAGTTTGAAGAACAGGTGGAGAGGAACTTCATTAAAAAATGAAACTGGTCAAACTGTTTCCACGACTGAACAGATGTTTTCAGATGTTTAACTGTTCTTACACGTTTTACCACCTCAACGTAAAAACGTCTCCAAACTCTTGTAGCGGTTTCTACGTCACCATGGTGAGATGGACTTCCCGGGACCAGCTGGCGGTGCGCTGGGTGAACCGAGCTCAGAACCTGTCGGTCCTGTCCCTGTGCGCCGCCGCCACTGGGAGCTGCGAGAAGGTGAGAAGCACGAAGACGGCGTTTTGTTCACAGGATAAACAAACGATGGAAGTTTTAAACGTGTTTTCTGATCCAGAGACACGTGATGACGTCCGACAGGTGGCTGCGCCGCCAGGTGAGTTTCTGTTTGTCCAAATCACAGCAGAAAACAAAATGCTGAACATAAAACATGTTCCCACCGTGATCATCCTCTTATCAGAGATATTTTTAATTGTTGCTCGTTTGTTTTAAATGTTTGTAAATAATAATTTAGAAACAGTCATTACAAAACATCAGTAAAAACATCTGAACGTTAGACCAGCCGCCTCAGGAGGCTCCAGGTTTCTGGACGTCTCGTTCCTGAGCAGGAGACGGATTGAGCCTCGTCCTCAGTAATGAGGGCGTTGCTCCAGTTGGTCATGGTGAAAAAGAGATGAGTTGAAGGCAAAGCTCTGGATTTACTGGTCTGTCTACGTTCCAGCCCTCACCTGTTGTCAGGAGGTTTGGATCAGGACCAACAGAACCAGATCTTTGATCCAAGCAGCTGAAATGGTCTTGCTCAGCCTTGGAGATAAGAGGAGGAGGAGCTGCTGCTCCTCTGGAGTCAGTTGAGGAGGTTCATCTGATCAGGACGCCTCTCCGAGTCTCTCCTGGAGAACATCTCACCCGATCTCTGAGGGAGTCCAGCTCCCCTGCAGAGAGAACTCATTTGGACCTCCTGAATCCATGATCTGGTCCTTTCAGTCTCTACACAGAGTTCAGGACCAGAGGAGAGGATAAGAACGTAGACGGACTGGTAAACATCCGTCTGGTCACATATCACATATTTGGCTCTCAGACAGGAGCATGAAAAACCTGAAGGTGTCAAAGTTCATGCTCAATAATCCACAAAGAAAATCCAACAAAGTTCAGTCAGTCATCTGGACGGTTTCTTTTTTTGTTGTTGAGACTTTTCACCCTTCATCCAAAGGACTTCTTCAGTCCGAGGAGCCAGAACAAACTCAGTCCCACAAGCAGCACACTCCCATAGTGGACCAACCAGTTTGCTGGAGATAAGATGGTTTCTGGGGCCCGCCATCTCCCCCGTCGACTCCTATGAGGCAGCCACAGCCAAAGTGGTTCAAAACATCAAAGTTCATACTTAATAATCCAGAATAATATTAATAATAATAATAATAATAATAATAATCCTCAATAAACTCTGAAGATTAATTTCAGTCAACTAAACACACCAGGTAGTTCCTCCCAGATGGTAATCGTGTATTTCTGTGACGTTAACAAGCAAAAAGTGATGCAACAACAAAAATTCAAATGTCACTTTTTGGTTTTGTTTTGTTTAAACTTTAACCCACGTGCTTCTGCGTCAAACTTTACTGTTTGTTTTATAAAACATGTTTTAATTGAGGCTGTTGTAAATCCTCCGGTTGATTTGAGTTCAAACGACTTCACGCTTGAACAGATTTGTTTCTCCTCAGAACGAGGAGCCGGTGTTTTCCAGAGACTGCAGGACGTTCTTCGTCACCATGCCGTTGAAGAGCGGCAGACATGGAGCGTTCAGCCACGTCGCCATGATCTCCAACCAAGTAAAACTGGTTTTAGTAAAAACTTTCTGTTTCCGAGTCCTTCTGGTTAGGTCTGTCGCGATAAACTATAAATCAATTAATTGCATGAAATTTTACAATAATTACTAATTATTGTCAAATTTCAAACAATATTATCGTTTATCGCAATAATTTCTAAGACAATTAATCGCTCAGTTAAATGTGTTATCGTGACAGGATTACTTCTGGCATCATCTCAACTCGCAGCCAACCTCTGTAAATATTCACGCGACTCGTATGATTCCTGTTTGAAGTCTTGTGGTTTTAGAATAAATTAACGTTTCCTGAATAATCAGAATATAAAAACTCCATTAGGCCGAGTGTGCTCTGCAGGGTTCGGGGGACAGAACAGTTCATGTTCTGACGGGTTTGATCTGCTCGGTTCTGTTCATGCTCAGTCCGAAGGTCTGGAGGTCACCGTGCGACACCTGACCTCTGGGAACTGGGACGTCTCCCAAATTCTGGCCTACGACGAGCAAATCAAATCAGTGTAAGTCACTCACACTGCGCAGTTTGAGTTACGATGTTCTGCCCCGTCCTAACAGTCGGATGTTTTTTTCAGGTACTTCCTGAGCGCAGAGGAAGGTCCAACTCAGCGGCACCTGTACAGGTACGGGTTCTGTTCCACTTAATGAGACAGAGAAGCCAAATCATGACGCCCCTGGTTCAAAACCAGTTATGTAGAATATAAATAAGATCTAATAAACCAACATTTTATTCACAGTGGAACGTTGTAAACAAATCAGATGTTTAAGAAAATTAGAACATTTTAAAGAAAATGATAATTTAAAATTTTATTGCAGCACCAGATCTCAAAAAGTTGTTTTAAGAAACATCTGGAAGAGCATTTTGTGCCTGATGAGGTCCTTATTATTATTTGATTAGGTCATAATTATCAGCCGGTCAGTCAGAGGACTGGGTTTAAAAAGAGGCTTTTAGAAGTGAAGATGGGCAGATGTTCACCAGTCTGTGTCTGAAAGGAGAGGAAAAGTTTCAGAATAATGTCCCTCAGTGGAAAATTGGGAAGACGTTCAATCTTCTAACTCTTCAAGTCAAACATTTCCTGTAAACATCTGGGTTCTGTTCTGTGGCTGCTGCACAGAATCAGGATGGGTCAGTTTTCCTTGAAGAAGCTTTATTGTTGTGTTTTTAATCGTACAGTCATGGAGAATTTTTAAAATATACAGTTAAAAATTAAAGTGCTGAGTCTTAATGCTTCATTCTTCTTTGCTTGCAGATAAAAATTAAAACTTCTAAGATGTTTTTTTCTTAAATCAGCATTTTCTTTTTTTGTTTCCAACAGCGTCTCCACCGTGGATCCGTTTCATAAAAAATGTCTGAGCTGCTCTCTTTTCAAACCAGACTGCTCCTTCTACGACGCCACCATCAGCCCCGACTGGCAACATGTCCTCCTCACCTGCAGAGGTAAAACCCCCTCTGTTTGACATCAGAGGCAAACCCTTTCTGTTTAATCTAAAAAAGCTAAGTCTGGTCCTCTGGACATTCAAAAAACAAAACAAAAAATGTAGACAAAAAGATGAAACGTTTATATATACATTATATTTTTTTTGTTTTGTTTTGTTTTTTTGAATGTCCAGAGGACCAGACTTAGCTTTTTCAGATTTTTTTACCTGGATTATTGAGCATGCATCAGGGCCTTTCTGTTTAGCCTCAGAGGTAAAAAAAACCCAACAAAACCTTCTGTTTCATGTCAGAGGTAAAACCCCTTCTATTGGATGTCAGAGGCAAAAAGCACCTTTTTTAACATCAGAGGTAAAAACTCCTGTTTCATGTCAGAGGTAAAACCCGTCTTTTTGCCATCAATGGTAAAAGCCTATTCTGTTTAACCTCAGAGGTAAAACACCTTCTGTTAATAATTTTATTTAAAATTTTGTCTATATCATTGATTTAAACTTTGTTTAAATCAGATTATTTGTAAATGATAAATAATAATAATCTGGGGGAGTGGTGGCGCAGTGGGAAGATCGCCGGTTCAAGCCCCAGTCCCGACAACATCAAAAAATGTAGGTGGAAAAAGGTGAAACACCCACACCTGCCTCCACTCTCATTCACCCCACTCTGGGCCCCTGAGCAAGGCCCTTAACCCCCACCATCTGCTCCCTAACAGGTCTCTCTTGAAAATGAGTTCTCGTGGCTCAATGAGACTAACATGGATAAATAAAGGATAAATGAAAATGAAAATAAACTACAAAACTGAAAAGTTGCAAAACGTTAGCTAAAAACTAAAAGCAGCAGCTAAAAAGTTAAAGTAGTAGACACTAGCCTAAAGTAGTGATTTGCTACCTAAATGCTCAAATAGGCAAGCACTAGCTAAAACGCAATCTAAATAAGTGAAGCATTAGCAAAATGATAACTTAATGGCAAAACACTAGCTAAAAGTTGCAAAAGGCCAACAAAATGCTTGAAGTAGCTAAAAGTTTTACAACACTTATTTAGAACTAAAATGATAGCCAAAAGCTATTAGTAGTAAAATGGTAATTAAAAGTAGTGAAATATAAAAAAAGATAAAATCAGCAAATTGATCGATAAGTGGCAAAACACTAGCTAAAAGCTAGCTAGCTAAAAGTGGCAGAACACTAAAGCTAAATGTAGTACCTGCTAGCTAAAAACTAAAAGTAGTGAAACGCTACTTATAAACTAAAAACAAAAGCAATAGCTAAAAGGTAAAAGTAGCAAAATGTCAGATAAAAATAGCAAAATGCTAGCTAAAATTAAAACGTGTCAAATTGTCACATAACAGCCGTTGAGTCATGTACAATCCAACTTCCTACGAGCTGCTGAACCTCTGACTGGTGGTTCTGACGTGAGCCGGGTCTTAGTTCAGGTCTACGGGGCATTGTTGCATTTTTTGTTTAGGTTTTGTCACGTAATGTTCTGGTTTTGTCACGTAATGTTCTGGTTTTGTCACGTAATGTTCTGTTTTTGTCACGTAATGTTCTGGTTTTGTCACGTAATGTTCTGTTTTTGTCACGTAATGTTCTGTTTTTGTCACGTAATGTTCTGTTTTTGTCACGTAATGTTCTGTTTTTGTCACGACGCGGCGTTTCTGATAAATTTGATGTTTTTAGTTGAAGACGGGTTTTATTTTTGGACTTTTCTAATCTGATCAGGTTAAATAATCTTTTATAAAACGCAGATGAAATGCTGGGTTTTACCTCCTCCTCAGGTCCTGGACCCCCTCAGACGTCTCTCCATCAGCTGAGGAAGACGAGCGGTGAGTTTGTTCCTCGGAGTTTCATCAGGTGTTTGGGTTCTGTGCCGACGGACGAGCAGATGTCGAGAACTTTTAACGACGAGGAGATTCAAATGAAAACGCTCAGGTTGAGTCAGATTAAGGATTATAATCTTAGAGGAGGCTCGTTTTTACCTGTCGGTTGTTGAAAACCTGGTTAAAACAAATCCAACTGGATTTGTTGATATCTTTGGGTGTTTTTGGAGGTTCTGTTCTCTAAAGGATGGAAACGGTTCAGAACCAAAGTGTCACAGAAGCTTCCATCTGAATAATCTGAGACATAATCCTGACGTGGGAACTGTAGGAAAACCTTGAAACCTTGGTCCAGTTTCCTTCTGGAAGTTGTTCGAACAATCTGCAAGTTTTTTTTTTCTCTTTTTTATTTTCATAACTAATATTTCTGGTTCTGAATTCCAGCAGAACACAAGATTCTGGACAGGAGCGCAGAACTGAGACGAGCCCTGACGAGCAGACCCGTACCCAAGACTGAAAGAAGAACTTTAAGAATCCTCGACTTTGGTAAAATAAAAATAAAAAAAACAAAAACAACAGCTCAGGTTAACACCGTCCTCGGACCTGCTCTTCAGGATTTTCTTTATCTGTAATATTTAATTTAAATGTAATTATTTAATTTTATAGTTAATTGATTTTTATTTATTTTATTCAAATTATGTATATTAGTATTTCATTTAATTTAAATATTAATATACACTTTTAATATAATTTTATTTATTTATTTTAATAACTAGTTAAATTAAAACAGTAACTGTTAATATATTAGTTTTTATAAATTTAAATTGTGTATTTAAATTGATACATTTTTATTTAAATTATTTAAATAATGAAAATTTATTTTTAATGTACTGTATTTGTTAATACTGTATATAAAATTATGTTTTTATTTATTGACATTATTAAAAAATTAATATAATTTAATTAAAATGTATTTAAATTATTTATTTTTATTAATGTAATTTAATTTTTATTTAAATTATTTTAATAACTAGCTTAATTTAAAATTTGATTAAGATAATTCATTTTTATTTAGTAAAATTATTTACTTTAATCTAATTAGATTTATATATACAGTACAGTATATGACTTATTTATTTTTATAATTATTTTTTATTTTTATTTAAGTTATTCATTCAAATTAATTGTTTTTTATTTGCTGATTAAGTCATTTATTTTTGTGAATAAAATGTTTGTTTATTTTAATTAAATTAAAATTTTATGTATTTAAATTAATTATTTAAATCAATTAAATGTAATTAATTTTTAAAAAATTATTTTAATGTAATCAAACTTCATTTGAACTCTGGACTGGTTTATTTCGCAGCTTTTCGTCTGGAGCTGATGGTTCCAGTGGATCTGGATGAATCAATGGAGCACCCTCTCCTTCTGGTTCTGTATGTCGTTCAGTTAAAATAACCTTTGAACCTTTAAAGGGACAGTTCAGATCTTTTGAAGTGGGGTGAAATCTTTTTGCATCTGCTCCGTTTGAAGAATTAGTTGGAGTCAGACCGGAGTGTCCTGATGCTGCTCAGTAATCCAGGTAAATAATTCTAACGAGGTTACGTCACGTTCTCTGGGCGGATCTGACCGGAGGGTTGAAACAACTGCAGAGATTAAGAGGTTAATAACTTTCAGCTGCGGCTGTGAAATATTTCAGTAAAATGGTCTTACTGGTTTCCAGACAACCTTTCCTAAAAAAAACCAACCTGTTCCATGATAACATAAATTTTAGAAACACTTCAGAAATTTATTTTCTTATTGGGGGCTCTAGATAGAAGGTTTAGTGAAAGCTGCTTTAGGTGAGTTTAAGGAAACTTGAAGTTACCTCCAATAAACTCTTAAAAACAGATAAAAGAAGCTGAACTGAGCCGTTAGTTTCACTTTGTTTGTTTTTTAAACCTCATAAATCTCTGATCAATGTTGCTTGATAACAAATCTTTTTATAAACAAGTCTGTCTTGTGTCTCAGCCTGAAGTAAAATTATACAAATGAAAAGGTCAAATTAAAACTTGGGTTTGGACTTTATTTTCTCTGCTTCAGAGACGACAAACCAGTGCGTGAATTCTGTAGTTAGTCTGCTTTAAATAAATGAGGCTCTTCCTCTCAGCACGTAGCTGCAGAGGAGCTTGGAGGACGTGCCGCATGGTCCTAGTGCCTGAAGCGTTTGTTTAAACTGCTTCCATACAAACTATTTAAAGTGACAGAAACATTTTTCTTTCGATGATTTCACCAAACGACGGGGTTTCTCAGGTTCAGCTTGTTCCTGGGCCTCACGAGATTTTGTGACGTTAAAAACTTGGTGTGAAATGTAACGTCCAACACGTCAGGAGGATTCAACCAAGCACAGGATCAAAGGAGGATTTTTAAATAATATGGTTATTTGCGTGGATCATTAAATTGTTTCAGACACTTTTTCCACAGATCTTCACTTCAGAAGATCAGAACTATCGCTTTAATATGTGTTTAATATTTTTATGTACACAAAGCAAAATAAATATTAAAATAGTTTTTAAAACACTTTTTTTTTTTTAGAAGAGCTTGATCTTATTTTGGTGTTTCTTTGGTTGTTTTGTAGCGACAGCGCCCCCGGTGGTCAGGCCGTGAGCGACCGGTTCTCCCTCGACTGGGACTCGGTCCTGGTCAGTTCGGACCGAGCCATCGTCGCCCGTCTGGATGGGCGGGGCAGCGAATTTCAGGGTCAGAGGATCCAACATGGGCTTCATCAGAAACTGGGAGTCGCTGACGTTCAGGACCAGATGGCTGCCGTCGAGTACGTCTGATCGAAGATCTGAGGTTCTCTAAAAAACATGGCGACAGAAAAGCAAAGAGTTTGAGTCAAAGATCGGAGGCGTTTGGAGCAGACTGAGAGGGCGGGGCCAAGCCAAAGGGGGAGGGGGCTTTTAGTTTTCACAATACTGTACTGTATACATAACTGAAAACTGAGAGGGCGGAGCCAAGCCAAAGGAGGCAGGGCTTTAGTTTTCATAAGACTTAGATGTGCGTCTAAACAAAACAATTAATAAAAACAGAAATCTTCTAGCCATCGTTGTACTCACTTTAGCAGATCTTTAGCTACTTTTTGCAATCAGCTTGTTAGCCTTTTACTAAATTCTCTTAGAATTAATGTTTTGCTGCTTTTAGCTAGCAGTACTGTAAGCTAAATATAGAAAAAAAGCTAACTGAAATGGCAAAAGTGGCAAAATTGCAATACTGTAACTGCTAAAAGTAGCAAAACGCTACCTAGAAGCTAAAAAAGCAGAACACTAGCTAAAAGCCACAATTAGCAAAATAGTGAATGAAAATCAAAAAGCAGCAGAATGGTAGCGAACAGCTGAAATTAGCAAAAAGCAGCAGAACTGTAGCTAAAAGCTAGAAGTAACAAATGGCTAGCTTAAAGTAGCAGTACAGTATTTCAAAGCTAAAAGTAACAAAAAGCTTCCAGGAAGAATAAAAAATGGCCACTAGATAAAAGCTAAAGCTGGGTAGCTAAAAGTAGCAGAAGCTAGTTTAAAGTGTGCAGTAGCTAAAAGTAACAAAAGTGTAGCGAGAATTAAAAAATTAGGACACTAGTTAAATGCTAAATGTAAAATGATACCTAGAAGCTAAAATCTTAAATCTTAAAAGTAGCAGCTAAAGCTTCGGTTGGTTCAGAGGCTGAAGAGGAATGATGTAACTTTTAATCTGTTTTTTAATCTTTGACCTTTAAATGTCACTTCTCTGTTTTCAGGCACCTGATGGAGCTGCCCTACGTGGACAGAACCAGAGTTGGAGTTTACGGAAAAGTACCGGACATTAGTCCCATGAACCCGTCCCCCGTGTCCCCCTGGCCGTGTCTCTCTGACTCTTCCCGTCTGTTTTCAGGCGTACGGCGGTTTCCTGTCCTCCCTGCTGCTCCTCTCTCGCAGCTCCGTGATCAAATGTGGCGTTGCCGTCGCTCCCATTACAAACTGGAGACTTTATGGTAAAAATAAATCAGCCATGAGACAAAACAACACGTTCATTTATGATCAAAGGCTTCTTACGTTAAATAAAATGAATTTAAGATAAATTATAAAACAAAGCAACGTGTTTTCAGACGTCAGTAAATATTTATTTTACTTCCTTAAAGGATCGGCCAGCTCGGAGAGGTACTTTGGTTTTCCGACCAAAGAAGATCATAAGTACGAGGTGAGGTTTGCAGCTGCACCTTCGTGTTCCCAGAACCTTAAAACTGGTTCTGGTTCTGAGTCGATGGCAGAACTAAATGTTTCTTGTCAGGTTTTCAGTTTGCTCAGCAACGTCTCCACACGTAGTCCAACAGACTTCCTGATCATCCACGGCACGGCAGACGGTGAGTTATTACTTTTCTGCTCCCCTGGAGCCTTTCCACAGAAACTAATGCACCCCCATACCATCAGAGAGGCAGGCTTCAGAACTGCGCTGATTCTCCTTTTTAGTTTGGAGGTTGTGATGTTATTTTGTTTTGTTCTAGAAATAGTACAAGTTCTTAGTTTCCACATTTATTGTGTTTAAAAACAGAAATAATTCGACTGTAAATCACACGTGAGCCAAATCAGACGTAAACAACATTTAGGCTCCGCCTCTAATTCGACAACCAGCCTGTTTGACTTCAGCCTGAATAAATGTTTTAAAGATGTTTTATTTCCAAACACATTCCAGCAGCTTCTTGTTGACGGCACAAACCTGTTTACAGATTTAATCTGTGTTGTTTGACGCGCTTCGTGTTTTTTAATCGACGTGCGTTCATGAAGGATTCACACGATCGTGATGCATAGTTATTTCTGCGGAGTTCTCGTCCTGCAGTTTTCAAACTATTCCAACAAATCATGAATCAAAACGTTGGGCTTTTGGTTTTGGTGCAACTTTAGCTTTTTGAAATACTTTAGCCTTTTTGACTTTTTCTCTCATAGAAACTGAATTGAGTTCGATTTACATCCTTTAAATCTTTAGCTGTTTACAAACTTTTTCAGCTCCTTTCACGTTTTGTTCTGCTTCAGCTTCTTTCAGCTTCTTTTTGCAAATTTAAACTTTGTTTTCAGTTACTTTCATCTAATTTCAGCTGTTTTTCAGCTGTTTTGTGCTCCTTTTAGATTATTCCTCCTAACTACAACTTTTTTGTGCTTCTTCTAATCCCTTTCTGCTAATTTCAGCTTAATTAGCTCCTTTCAGCTTATTTCTACTAGTTCAGCTACTATTTAGCAATTTTATGCTAATTCAAGCTTTTTCAGTTAATTCCACAGTTTTGCACTCATTTAAACTTTTCAGCCTAATTCAACAAAAATGTGCTCTCCTCTTCCTTCTGGCAACTTCAGCTTCTTTTTGTTTTTTTTTTTTACTTTTCAGCTGTTTTTCTTCATTTCAGCCTTTTTCAGAAAATTTCCACTTTTTTGTGCTAATTTCTGCTTCTTTCAACCTAATTGGACAATTTTTTGTTCTTTCTGCTTTCTTTTGTTAAATTAAGCTTGTACTACATTTTCAGCTAACTTTTTTTAGGATTTTTTTAAAAACTCATTTTAGCTGTTTTCAGATGAGTCCAAGGTTTTTGTAGTAATTTCTGCTACTTTCAGACTAGCTAACCTCTTTCAACTTTTACAGCTAGTTTCAGCTTTTTCAGCTACCGTTTAGTTGTTTTTATGCTAATTTCAGCTTTTTCAGCTAACTCCACATTTTTCTCATTTCAGCTTTTCCCACTTCCTTCTGGTAGTTTAAGCATCTTTCTGACTATGCTGCTACTTCAACTATATTCATTCAACCTTTATTTAGGCAGGTTAATCTCATTGAGCCGCGAGGACTCATTTACATAT
>JARVGV010000280.1:5803588-5813720 GCA_031762435.1 Hypsolebias longignatus | reverse complement strand
AGATGGCTAGGCCTCAGATTGACAAAGCCCCTTGGATGAGGGGCGAAACGTTTCTTTTAACAAAAAAACGAAGTCCAAAGTGGAATAATCCACAAATACGTCGCTTCTATTACGCGTCACCACTGACAACCCAGAAATTTGGGCTGGTGTTGTGCCAAAAATTGATTGGCTGCCAAATTGCAGCCGTGGGAGAGTGCACGGCAGGACTTAAAACAGTTTGTTTGCTTGACATTATAAAGGTGTGTCTCGGTTGAACTTTGACTTAAAAAATGCACTTCAATGGTCAAATCAGCTAAATGAAGCTGAGGTTGCACCAAGCAAAGGTGGGGGGGGGGGGAATATGGCAGGCCAGTTGTGTCATTAATAATAGCTGGTGAAGATTCTCAGTCATCCAGGACATGGTAAATTAAAAAAAGTTCAAGATAAAAATGATAAAGTATAAAATATAATAAAGTCCAGTTGTCTTTCTTTTGAACTTTTTTGAATTTGTCATTATAGCCATGATACAGCGACATGCCATACTGCTACTACTACTCTGCTGCCATCTAGTGGCTGTATGTGGTACTGCTCAGAATTTTATTTTTCAGTCAGAATGAATGGAAACGGTCAAATCTCAGCCAAAAATTGGTTTATAAATATGGAAGAAAAAAAATCCATAAATACGTCACTTCGACCTATAAGTTGCAGGACATGTAAATTATGAAAGAAAAAAAAAAATACGCGACTTATACGTCAAAAAATACTGTATTTTTGTTGTTGTATTTGTTGTTGGTGAGTCGAGATGGTTCTTCTCGTCCTGAGCATTTTGTTGCATTGTTGACCTTGTGTTGACCTGCATATGACAATACACCTAAAGATAATCATGTTGAATGCAGTTGGTTAGTTTAGATGTGGACCTGGTTGATGCAGTTATTAAAAACCTCCATCTGTAGAGTCTGAAAACACCAACTAGTTCCTCCACATGTAATAAACAACGTCCCAGTGATTTATTTATTTTTACCACTGGAACCGTCTGAAGAATGGCTAAATGAAGTGGAGTCCATCCAGCTCCTCTAATGGAAACCCAGAATCAATGGACGCCTCATTATGGAACCGCAGCAGGTCTCCAGCTCCCAGCTGTGGAGGCCGGTACTGTCCAAACAACCCGCAGCAAATTGCTTGCTGTTCCATGGCACAGCTGTTAACTACCGGAGGGTGAGGGACACCTGGACGTTCGATCACGGTGACGAGACGTGAGCGGCGAGGTGCTCTGAGGCATTTCATAAAATCTGATTTATGGATCTTGAAGACACTCTACCTGCCCTCTGGCTTGATGTGACCTCTGACCTCTGTATCTGCTCCTTCCAGAGGCAGAGAATTAATGAAGACACATCATGACACATTTTAATACCGACTAACAGAAGAAATGTTGATTCTGTTCACATTTAATACATCTTCAACGACTGTCAGGGATTAATTATGGATTATTACATCTTAAGATGATAAACTTTAAACATTTTGTGATCATATAAAAAAAAAAAAACGTGGCTAAGCTGATAAACTAAACATTTTGTGATCATATAAAAAAAAAAAAACGTGGCTAAGTTCAGGAATGATTACCGTATTTATGGATTTTTTTTTTCCTCCGCAGAACAAAACGTTTGTCAACAGCAGCTAAATTCAGCTTCTCAGTTTATCCATTAATGAAAATCAGTTTCAGGATTTGAAAATTAAACAAAAAATCCCGTCAGACGCCAACGTTTTGGTTTCTGTTGGGAGTAAAGCTGGTCCCGACGGGAGGCAAAGAACCGGATTGGTCATGAGACGGGTGCACAGTGGTGCCCTGCTGCGGCAATTTTAGACTAAAACACTAAAATTTTATTATTTTATTTTTGGCAAAAACTAAAACAATCCTTTTTTTTTAATTTAATTTTTCTAAACACTAAATTTAACAAAATAAAAGCCTTTAATTTTAAGGTTTTGGTCCCAGACAAGTAGTTTTTTGAAAAAAAAAAAAAAATCACTTTTATATATTTAAAATAATTCTGACGTTATATAATAATAATAATGTTAAAACTTTTGTTTAGACAACTTCGTTCAAATATTCAAACGATAATGAGCCTCAAGTTTTTTATTCCCAACATTTCCAGATTTAAATTACGAGTCTATAACATCATAAAGTTCAGACAAAATGAAAATTACCAACAATAAAAACATTTTTAATCACTTACTGGAATTATTGAGGTTGTGTAAAATCACAGCTGGTGCTCCGGGACCTGAAGGGAACAAAAAAATAAATAAATAATTTTTTTTTTTAAATATCCTGTTTATTGTACACATATAATAACTAACTACTAAATATAGATTTGTTTACATATTTATATAACTAACTGCTCCACATTGCACAGAAGCTGAACGGTGCAGTATTTATTTATTTTCTGAATCCATGAGCGATTTAACGGCTTCAAGTCACGTCTGATTTTTATAAAACGACTCGACGGAGGTTAAAACGACGACGAGAGAAACTCCTTCAACTCCGTTTTCTTTAAGTCTGGACACAAACCGTCTTGTTTCTGGTTTGAACCTAGTTGGACGGTTTTTATTTGGAGTTTCACGCAGATAAACGTTCCTGCCTGAAAACACAAAACTCATCAGAGGTCGTCCTCGAGTGGACTTTAAGAGCTCTCCTGATGAAAAGACCAGTTTGTCAGGATCGTCTCCATGACAACAAGCTCCTCTGATTTGTTTCGTACATGTCCAGGAACAGGTGTCACATCTGAATCACAAACCAGATGCAGGAGGAATTGGTCCAGTCTGTGACTCATTTAAACTAAAAACTCCAGTTTAAGATCCTTGGATGAACTACAAGTTTCACACGCATGTGCTTGGATATTTAAACAATTTAAATCAAATACAGGTCAACCCCGGTTTATGACCCTCTTGGTTTAATTTTTTTCGCGTTTACGACCCGCCTCCTCAGTGATGTCATCACACCTCACAGACTTTTTATGCAGCATTTTATGTTTTTTATGCAGCATTTTATGTTTTTGTTTTTTTGAGGGTATTGTGTTAGCTAACTGCTTGGAAATACATCAAAACGGTGTTTTAAGTACGCTGTTGTTGTGTTACATTGAAAAAACGTGTTTAAAAAGCCGTCACCGTAGCCATGTGCTTTCAGTTTCGGTTTACAGACAAAACTCGCACTTACAGCCGCCACGTGGGATGAGCTCCGGTTTACGTTCAAATCGGTTTACGTTCAGCCCGTAGGAACGGAATTCGAACGTAAACCGAGGTTGACCTGTATTACCATTTGCAAATTACAACCAACACATACCAAGTTAAGATTAGACTAAAGTTTACCAAGTTAGCATTAGACTAAAGCAGGGCTTAATTTGAGCTGGATCCTGCAGATCCGGGAACTCTTATTTTGACAGGGTATGCGCCAGAACTGTTTGATGAAGCAGGTAACTCTAAAGTTATGAACAAATATGACTGCCTTGAACAAATAAAACCTATATTGGTTATGTAATCTGAAAATAATTACATAAACACTCATTTTAAACACAACAGACTACACAACACAACTTAATCTCTCATACAATCACCTGCCCCTTCAAGTGAATCATTTCTGCCTCTACCCTTTAAAAAAAAAAAAAAAAAAACCTCTGCCCCTAAAAGAATGGTGGAGGGTGAGTGCCCAGCGACTTCGAATGTTATCAGCCCATTAAATGGCCGTTATTAGTAGTTATCCTCATAGGTCTCCTTCAGACTGTACCTCCTAGTAGGTTTAAAGGTACAGTACATTCTTATCGCTGATAATATGCAGCTTCGCCCATGTGTAAAACTGGAAGCTTTTTTTGTTGTTAGCTTTATTTAACCTTTTCCTAAAACAAACCTTACACCTGACCCACTGAGCCTTGACATATCATCAGCGATAAGAACGTACCTTTAAACCTACTAGGACAGTCTGAAGGTGACCTATGGGGATGAAAACAACTAATAACAGTCATTTAATAGCTGATAACATTAAAAGCAGGTGGAGTGTGTGGAGGTTTCACATGTGGAGTGGGGCGGGCTACAGGTCTCTCTTGTAAATGAGTCCTCGTGGCTCACTGAGACTATTCAATTCAGTTCAAAGTTTATTTACATAGCACATTTAAAATCAAGCCTGACGAAAGTGCTTCACAAGAAATTACAACATCTTATATAAAAATATAATGAAGTTGTGTTTAATAAAAATAAAAGTATAATTAAATTTACAGTAAAGCACCAATAAAATAATAATACTAATAAAAGCCAAGACAACTATTGCATATTTGTTGCAATTTTCCACAAACTCGAGTCAGTCAGGTACTAATTTGAGTGGTGGCCCAGAAGAAAAGATGCGTTTTCAGACTAACCTGCATAAATAAAGATTGTATGAAAATAAAAGTAAGAGGGGGAGGGGGGTGAGTGTTTACAAATTTAAACGTTTAACAACCAATTAAAATGCAGGAAATCACATCTGCTTTAATCAAAGTGTTCTGGGGGGAGGACCTCCAGATTAAAGTCTTCCAGATTCAGGTTCTGGTTTAGGTCCAGAGAGTCAGGTGTAGTACAGTCAGGTGTAGTGAACCTCCATATTTAGGCCAATACCAGGAACAGGTTCTTTTTAAGGTAGAGTTTACATCCTAAACATTTTTACAGGAGTGAAGGTATTATGACCTGAACTCGTCACCATGGTAACCAGGTGAGAGGAGCTGCTGCTGTGTTTTTTGGACACGTTGGGACCAACCTGGAAGCTGTCTTTTATCCACTTTAACCATTTGCTCGCGTTGTAGAATCATCCAACTTTAAGCCGCTGCCACTTTTAGATTTGAAACACGACTAATTCTGGTGATCAGCTTTTATTTTTTTATTTTAACGATCTATTCTGATCTGATGTAAAACTCAGACTGCTCCTCTAAAGCAGCAGTTAGTTTTCTGCCCCTGTGAACTTCTAAACCAGACCAAATTCAACCTTATGACGAGTCGATCATGTCCTCCTGACTGCAGCCCTCACGGCCTACCTCTGCAGCGCAGGATGACGTGCCGGTTCGTGGCGCTGATGTCGGCGTCGAAGTACAAACAGTGAGCTTTGTTCAGCTCGCAGGTCAAACACCTTCGCGGGAACAGACCCACGGTTTTAAC
Organism: Hypsolebias longignatus; assembly: GCA_031762435.1. Lineage (NCBI taxonomy): Eukaryota > Metazoa > Chordata > Actinopteri > Cyprinodontiformes > Rivulidae > Hypsolebias > Hypsolebias longignatus. Next base: position 5,808,572 of record JARVGV010000280.1, on the reverse strand, counting down.
ACTGAGGACAGAGGAGACAATATATATATATTTATATATAAATATTCCTCCTAAAACAACAACTTGACATGCGTTACTCAACAAATATCTATTTTTCTTATCAGCAGGTTTCATTAAGATTTCAGAGACAAAGAATAAATCCAACCGTTAACTGTTTAAATGTGACATTTTACATACAATTAACTGGTAAATCTGTGACAATGATGGTTTAATTTGAGCATTTCTGTTTTTATAAAGAATTGTTCCCAAAAGGACAAACTTGTCCATTAGGTCAGATTTTGGCGTAACGGCCGTTTAATGTTTTATATTTTGAATCTGAAGGGCAATAAAAAAGACTCAAACCTGTAAAGTTGTCGTCTTCGTGATGATCCCTCTGTGCTGAGAAAATACCTGAAGAGGAAATAAAAACAAGACAAACATTAAAATAAGGAACATACTAAATCATCTCTTTGTTTAATTTTAGTTTGAGTCGTTTAAATTATATATCGAGCTCAACGCACTGTGGTTATATAATGATAAAATATTAATTTAAATTGAAATGTTACTGGATTATAATCCTGCTCAGGGCAGCTCCCTTTAGGGGATCATCTGCCTCCATTTCCCAGAATGCTTCTCTGTCACACCAAATCTCCATGAATGTTCTCTGTTCCCTCCAGAGCGGAACTCCACCTCTCCGGGCTCTCTTCCACCTGCTCCCTACTCTCATTAAAGTGGTCTGTGAGACCTCTGTCAACCATCATTTCCACAAACAGGAAGCTGGTCTCTGGTTAAACTGGAGTTCACTGGATTGTAATGAAACTGGTTTGTTTTGCTTGTAGTGTCCTGAAGACGGAGTTCAATTAGTCGAACATCTTCAGCGTTCAGGTCAAACTCACAGGTTATCCGTGTTCTCGTCGTACGAGATGATCTTCGTCACCTCCCAGTTTCCTGACGTTAGATGACGGACTTCGTTTTGATCCGCTCTGAACTGAAAAACAACAAAAAAGTTTTTGTCTTGCAGACAAATTGAGATAAAAGTATTAGACACAAAACTTTACTAACATGGACGACGGTTCAAATCTGAGCAGAACATAAAAAACTAAAGTGTCAGGAGGCGAAGGCCAAACGTAAAAACAGCGTTGAGATAAAAACCCTTCAGCGTCCGACCTGTGTCGTGAACATGGCGATGTGGTGGAACTCCCCTCGTCCTCCTTGTTTTACAGGAACCGTCAGAAAGAACCGGCTCCCGTCTTTGGAGAACACGGGTTCTTGGTTCTGCAGAGAGACAAGAATCAATCACTTCACCAAGTCGAACTCAAGAAACTGGAGACTTACGACTCGATGGAACAATAAACCTCATCAGATAAACATTTGCTTCAGTTATTAAAGCAGACTGGTTTAAACACATACAAAAAAACACATCCCACTTCTGACACCACAAAACTTCTGGAAGCGTGGGACACCATCAGGAACAATTTGGTCAGAAGTATCCTGCAGCAGATCCAGGAGGTTGGCTCATGGATGTCCATGTCGTTCTAGTGGCAGGAGTTGATCCACGAATGAAAGATCATCCTCGAATGTGGTCTCCTGTTCCAGTGACGTTGTACTGGTGCCAGCTGTTTTTTGGACCAGTCCTTGGACCTCACATAAAGGCCAAGCCTGCACCGTCCAGCTCAAGGAACCCATGAAAGTTTACAACTTCATGCTGGTGGCGTTGTCAGTATTTATTGTTTATGATGGGTCACAGCAAAGACCTGGAGATGTGATCCAGTCGATGTCTCAAAACAAACCCATCACCTTGTGATGTTTTTTTTTTGGAGTTTGGTTTTGGAGGAGCAGCGAAACAAAAACTGATGAATTAGATTAAAATAATAGAAAAAAGATGGAAAGACTAAATGGAATAAACTACTAGACAATAAATCTGTATTTCATTGATTTGAACAAGCAGCAGCTTCTGAAATTAAACTTTCTGAAACACAGACGTGTTGAGTGGAAAACATTCAAACTAATAAAAACGCAGCAGTTAAAGTGTTTTAAAACAGAAACATAAAACTTTACCTGCTTTGAGAGCCAGAGCTCAGAGCTTTCTTCATGTCTCTGAAAAACAAAACAACATCAATAATTCTCTCTGATCATGAAACTGGTTTGAAACGACCGACTCCAACGTTCACGCTGTTTGTTCTGATGATGTCCGAGTCTGAACAAAGCTCTTCGTTTCTTCTTGGTTCTGGACTTCGGGCTCGTCTGTCGCCTGTTTCTTCCAGCGGCCTTTGGGAACATCGTTTTCAGTCGGTTTCCGCCGCCCGGCAGTGCCAGGGTTCTGGGCGCCGTGTCCAAACCTCCAGCTCATTCTTGGCTCTGATTTTTATGTTTGTGCAAATCAGAGAAAATGAGGAGCTGCAGAATCTGGATTTCATCCCGAGGAGTCCCAGAGTTCAGCTGCCGGGTTAACGATGGACTGTTTTGTCCAACACATGAAGGGGGGGGGGGGCAGCCAGAAATGAGTTTTCAACAACAAACACAGTGAAGGTTTAATTATTAAAAACCCTGAGAGAATCTTCTCGTCAGAGATGATTTAAATTAAACATCCAACTTTCTTTGTCATGATTCAGCTTCAACGTCCAGGAGGACAAAGACAGTCCTGACGCCTTGTTGGTCTTCCAGAGACCTGAGACAGAGGTCCACCTTCCTGCAGGGCGAAGACCCCGGACTCACCCTGAGGGACGCCACTGGTTGAAGGAGGTCCAGTCAAAGTTCAGACCAGCTGAGACTGATGGACACAAACATCTGAGCTGAAGGAGCTGAAGGTGTTTGGACAAAAAGCCCAGAAGCTCCTGGAGGGAAACTCGTCTGACTCCTGGGGGGTGAGTAGTTTTGCACGCTCAGGTTTATGTCACAATAAATTTATTGTAGTTTTTAATAAAAACATACGAACCACAATAATTTTATTTAAAATTCCAGAAAAGTAAAAAAAAAAAGTCTGACGTCGAGGGAGTGAAAACTTTTGTTTCTGTTTTACATTTATAACCCAGAATTATCTAAAGTTTAAGTTAATTGTTTTATTTGTCAATATTTGTAAACAAATATAAAAATATAAATGTAGAAGTAAAAATTTTAATTTTTGTGTGAACGTTCATGAAGCAGTCACTCTGTTGTGATCTGTTTTTCTTTCATACATTTTTCAGCTTCTTTCTCGTCCCACAGTTTTCAGCTGTTTCAGCAAATCATGAATCAAAATGTTCGGCTCTTCCAGGACAATCCTGCTGTGACTTTTGGTGCAAATTTAGTTTTTTTTTTTTTTTTTTTTAAATATTTAGCCTTTTCTGTCGTTATTTTCTTAGAAAATGAGTTGAGCTCATTTTACGTCCTGCAAATCTTTAGATGTGTTTTACAACCTTTCACTGCTCCTTTCACATTTTGTTCTGCTTCAGCTTCTTTCAGCTTCCTTGTGCAAATTTAAACCTTTTCAGCTACTTTCAGCTGTTTTGTGCTCCTTTCAGATTCTTTCTGCTAACTACAACATTTTTGTGGTTCTTATTTCTGTAATTTCAGCTTGTTCTGCTCCTTTCAGTTTATTTCTGCTGAATATATTCTGCTGCTTATTTCTGCATTTTAGCTGTTTTCATGCTAATTTTATTTCTTCAGCTAATTCCAAACTTTTTAGCTAATTTCAGCTCTTTCTGCTTCCTTTTGGTAGTTTAAGCTTCTTTTTGTCTTTTCAGCTACTTTTCAGCTTTTTTGTGGCTAATTTCCAAATATTTGTGCTAATTTCTGTTTATTTAATCCTAGTTCAGCAAAATTTTGTTCTTTCTGCTTTCTTGTGCTAATTTAGGCTTGTCCTTCCATTTCAGGTACATTTTAGCTTTTTTTTAATTTTTAGCTGTTTTGGCTGTTTTTCAGCAAGTTCTTCAGCAATAAGCTGCATTTTTGCATGAAATGCAATTCATCTGGCTTTATGTGGAAACGTGTCAGAACAGGTGGGAACAGCTCTTGAAGAAGTAGAAACTTAACTCGTTGAAGATGTTTAATCGTTTTCTGTCTTTAGATCATCTGTAGCCAGAAATAAAACATCATGAAACTGCAGCCTTCAGCTGAAAATGACAGCCGAGCTTTAGCCTTTTGTCTCCTCGGCTGTGTGAAAGCTGAATCTTATCTGGAGAGCGGCTCAGAAACAGCCGGTTCAACGCGACAGAAGTCACCGGCGGGCGGATTGCGTCGTTACAAACGAGATAATTGATGACGCGTGACTCTATCAACTTTTTATAAAGTTCTGTTCAATCATTCTGATTTCAGTGAAGACACGTTTCATTTGCTCTCCGATCATCGAACCACCGTCTGAAAACTTCAAAGAAGTTTTTAATCTCCGGTTCAAACTGGAGCGTCTTTATCTCACCTGGAGTTTAAAACGTTTCAGTCCGAACGCGGCCGACGGCGTTCGGCTGCAGAGCTGATTAAAAGGTTAACGAGGGTCGCGCAGATAAGACGCTTTCTGTTCGACTGAATCAATTATCAGCTCGCTGCTGCTCGGAGAGGAAAACTACAACATCCAACTTCAGAGCAGGCAGTGGAGAACATGGAGAACCATCCGTGGTTCTGCCAGAACGTGACGGTTCGATCCCTGTCTGCCAACAACAGAAACAGGAGGTTAAAGGTTCAACTCCGCGATGACGTCACCCTTATCTCACGGCGGAGAGGAGAATTCAAAATGGCGGTGTGGAAGTTTTATTTTTCGTTGGTGAGGATGTTGGATTCCGAAGATTTGTGGACTACGATGAGCCTCGCTACGTCGTCCGCAGTCAGAGATATTTTTCCGATGTAACATCACCTGAGTTACAACCGTAATTTCTGACGACACTGAGAAGCTAATAGTCGATAGCACGACTTGTTGGGTGAGTTTTACCACAGACATTTGGACGTCGTGTTAGCTACGTTAGCATGATTAGTCTTACAGCACAATGGATAGACAAAAACTTTGATCTTAAAAAGTCTGTCCTTCATGCACAGG
>JARVGV010000280.1:5751959-5772365 GCA_031762435.1 Hypsolebias longignatus | reverse complement strand
CCCCCCCCCCCCCCCCCCCCCCCCCCCCCCCCCCCCCCCCCCCCCCCCCCCCCCCCCCCCCCCCCCCCCCCCACAGAGCAAAACTTCTTGTTCACATAACCTCCAGGAGAAGTGTGAGATAGTTGATCTATTCAAGGCCAAGCAGGGAAGCCAGATTCAGATGACATTTTTTTGGGACAGGCCGACTGCTTGATTTTTTTGTATGCCTTCACAGTTTCTGCTTGTACGTCTCAATGGTGACTCCAAACAGCCGAACTTCATGGTCACTCCGCCAAGTCGTGCTTGTAGGTTCTCCAAGGTTGATTCTTTCACACCAGTGAGTTCTAGGAGCTGCAAGTGGCTGCAATTCAGAATTCGTGTTCAGCTTACGGCTTAGCTCACACAGCACCTGGTTGAGTGCTCAAAGCACGGCACATTCCTTCACACAAGTCAGGCGGCCTCCTAACTGCCAGAACTGCTGCCGACAAATTCCGTTTGTCGATATGCCAGATACCCGCCAACTCCAAAAAGCAGAAATCCTGTTATCATAAATTCAATTATGTACACGTCTTCTACATCCTCAATGGACAATACGGACAGACACACCATCTCCCACTGGCCCAGGAGTCCATAGTGTATCCAGCTGCGAGTGTCCCTGCAGGACATGAGGGCTCTCCTTGGCCCTGTTTTCTTGTCGAGAAAAATTTATCAGTTGCGTTGAGAGACCAGCTGACCAGATTTATAATTTATAATTTGGATGATATGTAAAGAGAGGCTCTGAAAAAAGATTCACAGGACAAGAACAGAAGCAGGAGGGAGGTAGGAACAGGAGCAGGAGGAAAAGCGTCCGTCTTCGGCAGGAATTTTACTGGCTAGAACTTTTCTTTCATTAACAGCTAAAAAAAAAAAAAACAGCATTTCTGTTAAAATACATGCAGTGTGATGCCAAGAGCTGAACAACTGTGGAACGACTGCTGAACAATCGCTACAAATGCTGAACGAGAGCAGAATGGTAGCTGAAGTATTGCTGAAGTACAGCTGAATGTGGGGTGGAGAAACTTAAAAATGGCTAAAGGCAAAACAATTTCAGCAAAAGTTAAAATTTGCAAAACATCAACTAGAAGCTAAAAATCATAAAACTTTAGCTCAAAGCTAAAAACAAACAAACAAACAAAAACAGTGGATCTATTCTCTGACCAAGGAAACAGTAGCTAAAAGCTAAAAACAGCCAACAAGCTAAAATCTAAAACACAAAACTGTAGCTTAAAGTCAAAATTAGCAGCTGAAAACTAAATCCAGCAAAACAAAAACTAAAATGAGCACAACAGTAGCCAAAACCTAAAACTAATGTGACAGTAGCTCAAGACCAGTAAAACAGTAGCTGAAACCACAGCCAGTAGATCAGCAGCTAAAGCTCAAATTCATTCAAATGTCACTAAAAGCAAGAAATTATGTTGAAGCTGATTTCATAAAACAAAATATTTTTGAAAGATTTCAATAAATCTTAGAGCATTTTTATGTTAAAATGCTTTTATGTTAAAATGCTGTTAAATTTTTATGTTAAAATTCTGTAAATAAACTGAAAATGTATAAAGTAACAAAACTCATTCACACAATAAAAAGTGTTAGCAAACGGTTCGACCCAGAGGAATCTAACCGGCAGTCCTTAGAACCTGTCAGAACTCCAGCAGCTACACTTTGTGTGCAAACTCACCGTTGATCCATTTGGCCTCCGGGTCATGAACTTTGAACTCTGGTTTGAACAGATCCTCCACCGTCAGTTTAGTGTCACTTCCTGCCTGAGTGTCGGCTGAAAAATAAAAGTGGATTGTTAGTTTTCATAAAAACAGACATCACGCAGGTTCATACCTGAGTCAGCTGGCTGAAAAAAAATAAATATTTGATTGATGAACCTCCAGTGTTTTTCATCTAAAACAGTTAAAACTGACGTCTAACAAGGGGAGAAAAAAAAAAATCAGGTAAACTGGTACTTTATATAAAAACTTCCTTTTTTCAATGGCCCCGCCCCTTTTTGGGTGAAACCAAAAAGTGGAGAAACCTGCTGATGAACTAAAACAACACAGGTGTCTCGCCTAAACGATTATTTTTCATTGCCTGCTGCTGAAAAGCCAATGTTTGTTCTGTTTGTTAGCAAAATATCTCATGAACAGTCTACAAATGTGAATAAAACTCTAAGTAATCATGAACTTTTGGAGGCAACACAATTATAGACGGCCATAACTGAACACAAAGACGCTCCAACGCATCATTTTTATAGTTACTGAGCCAAGATGTGGCGTGGTTGTAGTTGAGAGTCATCCCCGACACTTCCTCTAAGCTCTGAAAGCTTGCACATAACTCTACCATACATCAACGTAAAATCATCTGAGTTCACACGTCTTGAATGAGAGATGGCGGGTGATATGCATTCCCTGAAGGAAAATACATTTTTACTCCCTGGTTTGTTTATCCAAAGTAAACGGGTCAGTAACAGAAGACGTGGTTTCGCTTCAGACACAAACAGAATTTAAAGCTGTTTTAATTTGCTTCATGTAACATGAAATAATAAACATGTATTACCAAAATAAAAGCAGAAACAAAAAAGTACTTGGGGTTTTATTTCCTGAATGAACAAATTAAAAAGTTAGATTCATGACATTTCCCGTTTCATATTTCAAAGTAACAAATCTGTTGTGAGAACCTGAAAAAGTAGCTTGAGACAAATTAGTCCAAAAACATTTACATCTGCTGATAATTATTTCTACTGCCTACGAGAGTTTTATGTCCAAATACGCTCAGATGGATGTTCACATCTGGTTCACAGACAGATGTGCTGAATAAACTCGACTGGTGACATTTTATAAATCCGTCACTGTGTTCGTTATTTGTGAACATGGCATCAGAAAATGTTTTGTTTTATTTAATAATGAAACGTTTTGCCTTCAGGCCGTCTGAGCGGGCCAGCTGCCGGTTCTGAGCAGAACATTGAGGCCGAGCTTCAGCCACGTTGGCGTCGCTCAACCCCACACAGCGCGTTTGTTTATGAAGGTAATGAAAGTCTAACCGAGCGTAGAATCCACTGAGGACGACTGAGCTGTGCTGGTTTTACATCTCAATAAAACTCGGAGTCCGTGTTCCAGAGATAAAAATAAAACGGACTAACAAACATCATCATTTACCAAATATGATCTCAGCAAGAAGCGTGACGCCACATCGCACAGTCATCCTGAGCAATGTGAGGGAGATGCAACAAACGATTTACATAAGTCCATCTGAACAGTCCAAAGCGTGTCGGTAACACGTCAACACCGTTCACAGTTTTCTGTGGAGCCAGATTTTACCCACTGCAGCTGATCCGTTTAATCACCGCAACGCCACACATTTGGTCGAGGATCAACATTTATCTGATCGCTGGTGAGACGAGTGGATGCGGAGGATCTGATCAGAAGGCTAAACATCATTGTTGCAGTAGAGTTCTTCTGTTTTCACGTTCCTCTCCGTGGCGGCTCCACCTGCAGTGGTGTGAAGCTCAGCCGACAACAGGAATGTTCTCAATCAAACCTGAGGCTGAGTGAATAAAATAAATGTCAGAGAAGAATCGTACCCGGAGTCAGGAGGATGACAGACATGGTGATGAGGGAGCAGACCACCAGGATGACCAACAGAGCGATGGCAATCCCCTTCCAGTTCCTCTGAGGAGGACTCACTCCACCCAAGTCCTGCAGAGAGACGGGAGGAAAGACTCAAGGTCAGAGGATGGGGTGGGACATAAATACACACAGGCCAGTTCACTTAAACAGAGCCAACTAAACTACTGTTTTATTAGTACCTCATAATAAAGAATTTATACATAAAATATATACTGTATATGTATAGTAATCCCTCATTTATCGCAAGGGTTACATTCCAGACACCCTTGCGGTAGGTGAAAATCCACGAAGTAGGGTCCTTATATTTATTTTAGTATTTAAATGTTTTAAGGCTTTATAAACCCTTCCCACACTCTTGTAATGTTCTAAACTCTCTAAAAGAGCACAACAAAAGAGAGCAGACAGACTGATGCTGTGGTTACTGAGCCAGTCAGCGCTCTGAGGTGGACTGGCCATCGGGAGAATCGGCTCGGTTTGGGTCACGCTTGCTTATTTTAAATAAACAATCCATGCCGCTCGTTCTTGTATCCGCCTCACTGAAGCCTTCACAGCAGCGATGGGGAAAGACAGATGCCACCCTCGCCCCTCCTTTCTCTTTATGAGGATGTCACAGCAGAGCTGCATGCTCTGCTGTGACAGCCTCAGAACCCCACCCGGGCGGGGGCGCGCCTCTGCAATTGGTGAGCAGGCCAGGCCACCGGGAGACAATGGTACAATCTTACATTAAAAACCTGCAAAAGAGTGAGTCCACAAAAGTCGAACCATGAAGTATTGAGGGACTAATGTATATGAAAGTACTATTAGCATTACATTTGTTAGCTCCAATATCATTAGAATTACTGTACATTTGTTAGCTCTAATTTACCCATCGTTCTGTTAGCTCTACTTTCATTAGCATTAGTTATGTTAGCACTAGCAGCTAGCTACATAAACGTCATGTCAGAACAATAAAAGCGTTCCCCGTGCAGCTATGCTTTTTGTTTTACTTTACTTTCTTCTTCACATGATCCATTAAAGACCAACACATCAGTTGCTAATGAACAAAGCCACTCTTTCACATCCTGTTAGCAGCTATCAATTCACCAGCAGGTGAAAATCTGAACACCTGACTATGAAACGCTGCACATGTTGGGAAAAAAACAAACAGCATCATTACCGGTATATAAATTTATGCCTTTAAAAAGGTTGATAATATATTTTTTTATTTTGTGTTTATGGAAAGGAGAGAAAATAAAGCAGTTTTTTTTTTTTTTTTTTATAGAACAAGTTATTTAAACAGAAACATTTCCTGACATTATTGTATTTATTGAGCCAATTGTTGTGGATTTTGTCAGGTTCAGTCGTCCATTAACCTCAGAACCAGACAACTAACAAACAATGAAACGCTTGTTGGACCCAATTGAATTCTCGGGAAGCTGAATTCTGTAAAAGTTGACGACAAATGACTACACATTGTTCCCGCTATTAACAGAGACGCAGCTCGCCTTGCCCGTTAACCCGGGTCACACGGGGTCTTCCCATTTTCAGTCCAGTCCTCGGCACACTAAACCTAAAGAGATTCTAATGCTCCGTCTGGAGATGAAAAGCATGGATGAGTCTGCGTGGTTCAATCACAGAGTGGTTACTGTTCCCTGCAAGTTACAGCTTGTGAGCGGCGGACGTGTTCCCCCTGCCAGGACCGGCTCGCTCGGCCTCTCAGCGGGTCATCAGAACCCTCAGACGGAGCTGTTTATCTCTGGCAGCAACACGTGCAGCAGCCATTGGCATTCAAGGGCTCAGGCTTGGTTTCAGCAATCTGAGTGACCATTGAGTGCCTGTGTGTGCGATATGATCTACAGTGACAGAGCGGTCCTGGGGGGGTTCTGAAGCCTTCGCCTGCACCTCTATCTCTGAATCCTGGAATGAGGGAGTCTCCCAGCACATCTGCTGCTGACGATAAGGTGAATTAAGTCCCCCCGCCGACATAAATGTCTCCTCTCTGCAGTTTCTCCTCGTGTCAGCTATCCATAAAACCCTGCAGAGGAAACACAGTGAGCACAGCCCCCCAGCCCCCGACCATTTTACAGCCTGATTGGCTCGACGGGGGGAGGGAGGGGGTGAAACGATCCCCAATCAGACACAAATCAGGCCTTAAAGTTCAGATTTACTTAGAAAATCAAAGATCCAAACTCGTCGTGCCGCCACCGGGACAAGCACCGTGCTGAGGGGCTTGAACAGTGAGCGTTGCATGTTACACATGACGTGATGCACGTCATAGTAGAGCCATGTGTGAGTTCATTCACCAGCTACACAACGTGTACCTTCAGTATCTTAACTCGTTCGTACCGTCCTCCGAGGACAGGAGGACTTCCTGTGGGACAGTCATGTGGTTCACAAACTTTTATCTTGTGATCCAGAAAACAAAAACCTGCAGCGGCTCGTGGTTCTGACGGCTGCTGGTTGAGATGTCCAAACTTTGTTAAAAGTCAACTTTGGGTTTTGTCTCCATTGTTCGGGGGGGTGGGGGTGGAGACACACCCTGGACAGGTCCACTGTCCATCCCAAAGAGACCAGTGAACAAAACAATACGTGGAACCAGACCCTGGAGAAAACCTGCATGTTCAAACCCCACACAGCCGGGTTGCGAACCAGTTTTCTGTGAAGCAACAGCTTAAACCACTGAACCACCACGCAGTCTGCTCACTGAAACAGTTTAGGTTCAATACGGCACCGACTGAGCCCCAACGTTCAGAACCAGTTATTTAAAAAATAGATTATTAAAATAATTCATGGATGCAAATGTATATTTCTGGATGTTATCTAAATCATCACGACTGTAAAACGTGTTGCTGATGAATATTTGCACGAGACATCACGGCACATTGAAGCAAACAGGACCACATCGTCTGCAAACAGCAGAGATGGACTCCCCAACATCTTGAAGTAAGTTTAGCTTACCGTAATTTCCAGTGTATAAGCCAGAAGCTTTGAACTCTGCAGCAAAGTTGTGGCTAATTTATGGATTTTTAAAAAAAATTTGGGGGAGGGGCTAACGAGCTTCCTGCCAACAAAAGCATTTAGCTTCATCACACCCATGTGCGCAGGTGGCTGCCCAATACACCTGTCTAGGGGGAGTATGACACACAGAGTGAACCCCACACGTACCCCCTCACTCATGGTTACTCTGCTAAACTAACACATAATGAACACAAACAGAATCATTTAAAGAACAATACTAAACAGTGAAACGATTGACAACAAACATAAATTGAACTTGTTTGTTTGTGTTGGGTCATTCAGAACAGGAACCAGGAGTGAGGACGTAGATGACATGAATACGTGTGGGGTTCACTCTGTCTGTGTTGAACAGGAAGCTAAATCTATAAAACACCGTCTGCTGGTTGATTCTTGTTTTTATTTAGTGTGTGCCACTTATACTCAGGTGCACGCTACAAACATGAACGGAACATGTTTTTATCTTTAAAGCCTCATCAGGGAACACGAGTCCAACTAAACAGACTGAAGCCGCCCGGCCGCTTCTGATCAAGTTAAAACTTTTATTTTCTTCAATCGTCAGTGACACGTTCCTGTTTTTAGTTTTCTACGCCGCCTTACAATCTACAGTAGCTGTTTTATTCACTACATTCCCTTTTAATTATCATTTTTATTTCCACTTGTTTAAAAACATTTAATAAATTGCACGCATCCTTTATGATTGTGTCATCACTCTTTGTTAAAATCAGGTCTCTCTTGTAAATGAGTCCCCGACGCTCGATGAGACTAACCTGTCAAAATAAAGGTTGAATGAATCCTAAGAAATAAAACATTTTATTTTACAATCTGCAATTAAACAGAAAGAAAACACGAAGTTTCACAATAAAGGTTCAAAACATCAAAAATCACTATTCAGATTTTTCTTTATGAACAAATTCTTCAAAAAATAAAAGTCCATGAACCCAGAGCTGAAGTTTTGACGTCAAGTCGTTAAATTTAGTGAAACTGATGAACACGACACAGAAATGAGGATTTAAATGATAAGATATAAAATCAGCCTGTTCTATATGAAACTGACGCACCAACATCCAGCTCCTGCGTGAGTCCAGTTATTTATAGCTCTGACCTCGCTGAAGGTGTGACAAACGACAAGCAGCCGAAGCAGCCGAAGCCCGGCCGTCTGGACGACGACAGCGGGTTGGACAATAACGTCGTCTGCAGACCCGTGAAATCAGTTTTTCACCGCCAGCAGGATCAGAAACGGACCCGGCTGCAGGTCCGCCCTGACACCATGTCTAATACAGAATATTTTACTAACACAAGCCTGCTGCAGACGGTGCGTTCTGTCTGTGGCGGGAGCTACAGGTGAGGGTCAACACAACGCCGAGAAGGAAAGACATCAGCAATGACCTCAGAGAGGCTGCCTGTCAATCAGGGAAGGGTCAAAGGTCATCTAGAGGCCATCGTTCAAGAGAGCCTCTTCACAAGAGGACATTTAAACAGCTGATTCACCCTGAAGGTCAGACCGTGCAGTGACTCTACAGGCCTCAGTGTCAAATTAAACAAATTAACTTTGGACTTTCAACTGATCCTCCAGATCCAGAAGCTTGTCTCCTTCATGGAGAGAAGATGAGACGAGAGCTGACCGGGTCAGAGGGTGAAAAACTGCAGTGGGCTTTTACTTTTATAAACCTCCAGAGGGACAGAGGAGGACAGAGGAGGACGGGGGAGCACCGAGTTGCAAGACTGAAGGGGGAGGAAGAGGAGGGTGAAGGACAGCAGATGAAGAGGTGGAGTGATGTCATCTCATGTTTTCTGTCTATCTGAACTTTGATGAGCTGCACTCAGAACAAAACCACTTCTGTTCAAGAAATAATGATTCAAAGAGTGTGTAGTAAAGTAATACTACATAATACTACACAACACTACATAATAATACATATTAATACATAATACTACACAATACGGCATAATACTACACCATACCGTCAGTACCACACAATACTTCCGAATACTTTACAATACCACACAGTACTCCACAATACTACACCATACCACATAATACTAACAATACTACATACGACTACATAATGCCCATAAACCAGCTTTACATCCATCAGAACATCTGGACTTTAAACGTCCTTCTGATGGACTCTGGGTGGATTCTTCTTGTTGAAATGTTTTGTCTTTTATCCAAAGGACTTCTTCAGTATGAGAAGCTGCAAGCTGAGAAGAAATGTTTCAACAAAGAAGAATCCGTCCATAAGACCTGACTCAACCGTGTTTCAAGAAAAATAAAACGTAAACGTGACTTCATTGTCGTTTGTTATTTTGGGGCAAAAGGAGAATGAAACAAGCAACATCACCGTTTTTTTTATTTTATTTTTTTTATTAAACTATATCCTATCAAAAAATAAATAAACTAAAAACAGAGCTTTTAAAAATCTACACATTCCTATTTATTACTGCAAACTCTGAATGAAGTTCAACTGCAGCAGAACATGAGGTTTTAAAACAATCCAGAGTATGGGTGGGGCCTGAGGTGCTGGTTACCATGGTGATACCCGCCTTTTCCAGAGAACAGGGGGAGGGTGTTTATTTTCAGGCTGTAGCTGAGTTAGTAACTTTTAAAATGCCTTACAGAAGTTTGTATTTTATTACATCATAGATTCTTACTAAGTAGATGAAAGTGTTAAAGAATATAATTAAGATATTTTTTATTTAAAGTTATGTCTAAAAATAAATTAGGTTTTGATTAATGTGAAATTGAACTTTTTTCTTTTTTTTTTTTACTAAAAATATGCACATAAATGAAACCAAACTGCGACACGTTAGGCAGAACAGCCTTACTCTTAAACAGATCACCTTTATTGGTTGTTATAAAGAGAAGAAGTCCAAAGACATAAAACCCCCAGAACGGTTCTGTTGGACCGGATCAGGATGGGACATGAAAAGGAGTTGGAGGATCTATGTCAATGATCTGGATGAGAGGATGAACGTCAGAATTTTCATCTGAAGCAGGAACTGAAGAACATGTGGTTCTGACGCTCCGGAGCCTCCAGGCCCGGTCAGAACCCACTTCTATGATGTTTTGTTCTCTGTGGCTGGAGTTCATGTGTAAATTGTTGTTGAGTTATAATTTAGATTTAAACAGTTTAAAATGCAGAGTCGATACTTTAATGTTTATTAACTTGGATTAGTTTATTTCATCAGTCCACAAGTCCACAGTGAACAAACTGATGATGTTTCTATCAGGAGTGGATTGTGAGCCCGGGGGTCCATCATTGGTTCTGGACGGTGGATCAGTGTCACAACTCACTCAGACGAGTCTTTGATTATCTCCCCCCGGGAGCACGATCGATCCGCACTCAGACCTGGAGCCGCATAAGAACTTTATTTACCAGACACCCTGAAACCCTGAGGCGCCGGCAGCCTGGAGGAGCCTCCATGACGGGGTTCTGGAGCCACATGGGTCCTCAGACCCTCTGCAGGCTCCTCTGGACCTGTGGACCTCTAAAACAAAGACGTGCAGTCGTTTCTCTATCGACCGAATCAAAGAGCAGAAGTGAAATCAAAGCTTGTTCTGATGAGGTTCTGTTACCGCCCACGGTGTTCAGGAGACAGTTCTGTGGTCCGGTGTGGTCTGGTTCTGTGGTCCAGTTCTGACTGTTCTGTTC
Organism: Hypsolebias longignatus; assembly: GCA_031762435.1. Classification (NCBI taxonomy): domain Eukaryota; kingdom Metazoa; phylum Chordata; class Actinopteri; order Cyprinodontiformes; family Rivulidae; genus Hypsolebias; species Hypsolebias longignatus. Next base: position 5,762,086 of record JARVGV010000280.1, on the reverse strand, counting down.
ACAGTCTGAGCAGTGACTTCACTGCAGCTCAATCAGAGCGGGCAGCGCCGCCTGCAGCAGCGTTTTAGAAGCTGCTGAAGCACAAACTGACGATCGAGGACCTCCGAGGTTCAGGGCCCGTTCTGCAGACTCGGGTCCGACTGCGGCCCGTCGGCTCCTCTGGGCCGCAGCTGATGGCTCAACGGTGTAATTGCCCGTTAATCCTTTCGAGGATGTCAGCGGCGGTTAATTCAGGACACCGGGTGTCTCGGGACGCACGGAGGTCTGATGACACAAAGGAAGCTGATGTAGGTCACCTCCAAGACCGAGAGGAAGACAAGGAACACGTGCAGGACCAGAACTATCCACCAGAACCATCTGTCCACCCACCAGAACCGAGGTGTTCCATTTTAGCTCGTTAAAAGAAACAAAGCCCGACGCAGCTCCTGCTGTCACCTTCTCCTCCAAACCAGCAGGAATTTCAGGCTTCCTTTGTAATGACAGAGCCAGGCTCTTATTTTGAAAAGTATTCATGACCTTTCCTTTGAAACTTCAGATTAGAACCTATTCCTGTCTGACTTTGAATCTTTGTTCTTCTGAGTCAGAGACGACATGAAGTCTGATCCAACGGGGCGGCCGTGATAGAAAAACAACAGATTTAAGGCCAAATCGAGTTTGTTTTCAAGATGGCCGCCACAGCTATATCTTGTGTGATGTGTTAATACTCAGATTATGTGTTGAGGATGACTCTCAGCTACCACCACACCAATTTGGAGCTCAATACCTGATGAACTGACTGAGTTATTGCTATTTTTGTGTTTGCTAAGGTCAATGAACTTGGTGGCCATCTTGAATGGGGCAGACTCTTAAGAGTTAATCAGTTATAGATGAACAGGAGATATTTTACTAACAGAACAAATTAACACAAACATGAGCAAAAACATTATCACGCTCTTCTGTGGCGGGCAGTGAAGAGGATGCTGGGTAATTTAAATCCAGGGACTCAAAGTTGGGGGCCGGGCCCAACTGTTGGTCAACAAACACCAAAACGAGCCTCTTCAGACGTAAAGTTATTTCTACAAAAATATTTTTACTACGATTGTTACAAATGACAATAAGAAAAGTGATCATTTAAAAAAAACATCAGTATAAAATGAGTTTAGGCTCTTTGTGATCTCATTTAGCTCTAATTTGTTTGGTTGAACAAAGAATGGTTATGATATCTGGAGTTGGGGTTGAGAGAAGAACACAAGAAACTACATTTTCTGCAAAAATGTAGTGTGAATGCTTGTTGCAGAAGAACTTACTAAGAAACAGCTGAAATTTGCTTAAAAACATGCTTCAATGTAGCTGAAATGGAAGAACAACCTAAATTAGCAGTAGAAAGAAGAAAGAACACATATTTGCTGATTTAGGTTTAAATAAGTAGAAATGAGCACAAAAATTAGAAAATCAGCCGAAAAGGCAAAAGAAGCTTAACTTGCAAGAAGGAAGTAGGAGCTGAAATGAGCTAAAATTGTGGAATTAGCCGAAAAAGCTCAAACTAGCACAACAAAGCTGAAAAGAGCATAACAAGCTGAAATGAGCATAAAGAAGTTAACCAGGTTGAAAGTAGCAGAAATTGCTAAGAAAACTTGAATTTATCTGAAAACAGTTGAAATTAGCTAAGAATTTTTTTTAAAACCTAGCTGAAAATGTAGAATAAACTTAAATTAGCTAAAGAAAGCAGAAAGAACATGTTAGGCTGAAGGAAGCATAAATGAGCACAAAACAGTGGACATTTTTTGAAAAAAGCTGAAATTTGCCCACAAAAACCCCAGCTGAAAAGTAGCTAAAAGGCAAAAGGATGCTGAAATCATGAGAAGGAAGTGGAGAGCATATTTTTGTTGAATAAGGCTGAAAAAAAGATTAAATGAGTTTAAAAAATGTGGAATTAACTGAAAAAGCTCAAATTAGTATAACAGCTAAATAATAGCTGAAATAACTGAAACTAGCAGAAATAAACTGAAAGGAGCACAACAAGCTGAAATCAACAGAAATAAATTAAAAGAAGCAAAAACATTGTTGTAGTTAGTAGAGACAATCTGAAAGGAACACAAAACAGCTGAAATTAGCTGAAAAAAGTTTTAATTTGCACAAGGGAGCTGAAAGCAGCTGAAACAGAACTACACATGAAAGGATCAGTAAAAGGTTGTAAACAGATCTAAAGATCTAAAGGATGTAAAACGAGTTCAATTCTTTTTCTATGAGAAAAAAAAACGTCAGAAAAGGCTAAACATTTCAAAAAGCTAAAGTTGCACCAACACCAAAAGTCATAGCAGGATTGTCCTGAAAGAGCTGAATGTTTTATGATTTGCTGAAATGGCACAAAAAGTGTGGGACAAGAAAGAAGCTGAAACACGTGCAGAAGAGAAATAATCACAGCAGCGTGAATGCTTCATAATGTGCGACAGTTTGAGACCCGTGGATGTGCAGACCATCCGTCTCCGTAAACTTCCTGCTCGACTTGATTCTGATGACCTCACTCCTCAGGCAGCTCTGTGATGTCACTGGACGACCAGGAGAAAACAGTCTCTGTTTTCAGAGCAAGATAAGCGTCAGCAGCCAGCGTTACCATTAATAGCCTCCAGTTCGTTGTTCCTGAGGACCAGCATGCGCAGCTTGGCCCTGGCGCTGGGGCCGAGCGCCGGCACCCTCTGCAGGCAGTTGTAGCCCAGGTGCAGGTGCTCCAGCTCGCTCAGGGGCTGGCAGAGGAAAACAAGGAGCAGAATGATGTGCACGTTTTGACGGTTCGGGCCACACGTGGAGGAGAGAATAACAAGGTACCTTCAAAAACTCGGCACAGTCCTGGATCTTGTTGTGGCTCAGATCCAAACACTTCAGCACGTTCAGTAAAGTCTGAGAGGAAGAGTTCATTTCAATCATCAACAAACACGACGACTTCATTTTGTTTCATTCAACAACATCGATTCATATTTAATAAATAAAGCGGAGTTTTAATTGATCTATTTTTTTGTCTCATCTTTATCAGACTTAAACTTCAAATACAAAGTATTTATGTACTGTACAGTATATATTTATGTATGTACGGTATATGAATGTGTGTGTGAATTGCTGACGAGTAGGAGCGCCCTCGTCATAAACACAGTTACGCAGAGGGCGGTATGACCAAACGGCAGACTTATGACGTGTTGGGTTTGAGAACCTGCCCGGACCGACCCAGATTAGAGCCAGGCCGAGCCATTATAATGTGATTAATGGGTGGGCCGGGCCTGTCTGGGGCTTTTAATTAGTTTAGCATCAGCCGCAATCCAATTATATGATAACATGGCCTGCCATACTTCCACCAGCCACACGCGGCTATTTCACCGAGAGCTGACCGGCTTTGGAAGAGGTAAAAAGTTCAGTTAAGCTTCAGATGGGACTGTTCTGCCAGGCAGCGATCCATCGCCCAAATGGACGTTCATTCTGATGCTGCACTCAGCGGACGCGCGCGGCCGATGATCCAAACAGGTGAGATCCCAAAGCAGACGTGTGTCAGAGCGCGTCTCAGTAGTTCAGAAGAACGCAGGCAGAAACGGGTTCTAAATGTTCTTTTACGGCCATGAAATGACAAACACACCTCAGCTCCGAATCTTCTCCCCCTTCTACTCAGCTGCGCGTCCCCGACCGTTAACAGCTAATTAAAAATGTCAGGTTGTTTTCCGGGTTCGGACGTGTAATTGCTGTTAATTCGTCAGGTCGGGTGGGGTTCGGAAATTATGACTGCGAGCTGGAGCCGGGTCGGATCAGATGTTTTGGGCCCGAATGAAACTCTACTGTGGATCGGTGGAGTCCAAACGGTTTAGAGACGGTTCTGTAACATTTTCCAACTCTTTTTCTGAGCTGCTCAGAAACCTGCTTTGTTCCTGCCATGATCCACTTCCACAAACGTTGTGAAGAGCAGACTGTGATAGATCCTGTTAACTCAAACAGGGTGTGTCCACTCACACCTGATCATCACACCTGACTCTAATTTCACCTTCAAATTAAATGCTAACCCTAGAGGTTCACATACTTTTACCACTCAAATATGAAATACTGGATCATTTTCCTCAATGAATAAATGACCAAGTATAATAATGTAGTCTCAATTGTTTAACTGGGTTCTCTTTATCTACTTTTAGGACTTGTGTGAACATCTGATGTTGTTTTAAGTCAGATTTGTGCTGAAATTTAGAAAATTATAAAGAGTTCACAAACTTTCCAGCTTCACTGTACGGGCACTAAAAACCGAGATGTGATGAGCTCCTCTGTTAGCGATCGATGAACCGAGCCTCGATCAGGTTCCTGATCTATGACATCGGCTCCGGCACTTTAAAAAAGTATTTAGTAAAGTATTTCTCTTCAGCGTGAGTGTTGTCGTACTATGGACTGATCGAGGCAGACGATGCTATTGTAGCTGAAATTCAGGGTGTGAAGCTCGAGCCAGGGCAGTGCAGAGCTCAGGTCGCCCCCACACGTAGACAACAGCTCCTAAATGTACAAAATAAAACAAGCAAATCAGCCACAAAATTCATTTGTTTGCCGTTTGACTCGTGGGAATAGAAATTATAAAATAAACTGCACGTACTTCCAGGGAGCTGAGGCTTTTTGTGCAGGTAAAAACCTCCAGCTGGGAATAAACTCCCCTCAGCCCCTCCAGGAGGTGTGGGGGGATTCTTTTCAGCTGGCAACCAAAAAGAGGTCATTTATGATTGACTCCTTCATAAAACTGAGAAAAAGATGTAGAAATATTTTCATAATCGACAGAAAAACTGTTCAGCAGCTACCTCCAAACACCTGAGAGACTTGAAGGGGAAGATCTTCACCACAGAGTCCAGGGTCACTCCTGGAGGGCTGATGAGCTGAATATAAACACAAGCAATATTATTACGTAATATGTTGTTTCAAAATTTCATGGCGTCAGAAAAAAATAAAAATAAAAATCCAGCAAAAATAAACTGAAAGGAAAACAACAAGCTGAAATTAGCAAGATAAAGTTAATTAGGTTGAAAGTAAGAAACTACCACCAAAAACTTAAATTTATCAGAAAACAGCTTAAATTACCTAAAAATGCTAAAGAGGGTAGCTGAAAAGGTATAACAAGTAGAAGAAAGCAGAAAGAACATGTATTTGCCCAGTTAGGCTGAAAGAAGCAGAAATTAGCACAAAAAAGCAGAAATTATCTGAAAAAAGCTTAAATTAGCAAAAATAATTTGATGAAAAGTAGCTAAAAAAGATGAAAGATGCTGAAGAAGAATTACAAGAAGGAAGTGGAGAAAGCATAATTATGCTGAAAAACATTGAAATGAGTGAAAAATGTAGAATTAGCCAAAAAAAAAAAACAACTAAAGTTAGCATAAAAAAAAACAGCTAAATAGTAGCGAAATGGCAACAAAAAAAAAAGCTTAATCTTGCATAAATAAGTTGAAAGGAGCAGAACAAGCTGAAATTAACAGAAATAGGTTGGAAGAAGAACAAAACTGTAGTAGTTAGCTGAAAAAAAATCTGAAAGGATCACAAAAAAGCTGAAAAAAACAAACAAACAAACAGCTGAAATTAGCTGAAAATGTTTAAATTTGCTCAAGGAAGCTGAAAGAAGCTGAAGCAGAACAAAATGTGAAAGGAGCAGTAAAATGTTGTAAACACCTAAATATGTGAAGGATGTAAAATGAGCTCAGTTCATTTTCTCTGAGAAAAAAGTGGCAGAAAAAGCTAAATATCCCAAAAAGCTAAAGCTGCACAAATACCAGAAGTCTTCTCCTGAACGAGCTGAACGATTTGATTTATGATTTGTTGAACTAGCACAAAAACTGTGGAACTAGAAAGATGCAGAAAAACACAGTAAAGAAGAACAGTGATCACAATATTTGTACACAAATGAGCGAGTTGTACTTTGACCAGAGCAGTCGATGCAAAGGTTCTGCATAAACAACAAACCAGCAAAGATTAAAACATAAAGTTTGTTGCTTTCTGAGAAAATAAAAACAACTCACATGAGCTGTTAATGACGACAGGAAGCTTTTCATTCAGACTCGATCAAAACACTCGTTTGTTAAACGTTCTTCTCAAACACAATGAAACGCTCCAATTTAGCTTCAGCTACTTTAAAATGCAACCACTGTCTTTATAGTTAGCTATTTTTACTTTTGTTTGTTTATTTATTTTGTTTTTGTTTAGTGGCCTATTATTATCCACCTGACGAGGGTTCGTTAACTTTATATCTTACTCTTCCGTCAACTTTAACGTAGCCCGAACCACAACGTGTACCCCCATAAATGTTCTGTCAAAATGACCGGCTCGGCACCGTGATGTGTGCTATTACTTTTAATGGTGTTTCCAGTTACCATGGCGACGTAATTCACAAACACGCACACCATTTTTACCCATTCAAAATGCCCGACGGGACTCTTAGCGTCTAATTGGAGAGGTCTCTGAAGAAAACGCCGATTAACGTTTGGAGCCATTTTGGTTCAAGATGGCTGCCACAGCTACCGCAGTAAACTCAAAACTGACTAAAACTCAGGCATCCTTTGAGATACTGCGCTGAAATTTGGTGTGGTCGTAGCTGAGACCAAGTTGTTATACATTCCTGGTGCAAATTAAAAATCCAAGATGGCCGCCTTAGCTAAAAGAGGAACAATATGATAACTCAGCTATTTTAAAAGATATTGAGCAGAAATTTGGCGTGGTGGTACCTGACAGCGATACACAACACATTCTGAAATCAAATGTAAAAATCCAAGATGGTTGTCGAAGCTAAATTCAAATGGCTACAGCTCCAAGATTTTTGGAACTATTTAGCTGAAATTTGGTGCATTTGTAGTTGAGCGCAATCCCCTATAAAATGACTGAAAATCAAAAATTCAAGATGGCTGCCTGAGCTAAAAATACTATAAATCAGCCATTTTTAGAGATTAAGCTGAAATTTTGTTTGATGGTAGCTGAGAGCAATGCCCAATAGATATTAAATTCAAATTAAAAAATCCAAGATGGCCACCAAAGCTACATTGAAATGATTTTAACTCAGCTAGTTTTACACATATAGAGCTGAAATTTGGAGATATTATAGCTGAGAACATTTCTTATCACACATTGAATTCAAATCAAAAATCCAAGATGGCCACCATATCGTAACAGAAAAAAATTACGATAACTCTGATTTTGTTTTTGCCGTGTTGAGCTGAGATTTGGTGTGGTGGTAGCTGAGACCGAACCCCAACACATGAGACTGTCAAATTTTATTTTTTTTTAAATGGTCGCCACGTGGCAGTCCCATCAAACTTTCTCCAGGAACTTTCAAGTTTCACCTAAAATCTTTAGGTCTCTTTAATCTAAGACACATTAGGTAACACGATGAGGCGGTCCACGCCGCGGTCTTGTAATCCTGAGGTTGTGGGTTGCTCGCTGTGGCAACAGCGGAAGAACGGAGCAGGGCCGTACACATCGCAGCTCATAAAGAGCCCGCCCATTCTCTCATGGTCACCGCTACGATGTGCCGCGTCAATAAGACAAACCTGAGCAGCGCCATGCCACAGTAGGTTCATCAACAGAGCTAACAGCTAGCTGTAGAGAACAGCTAACAGTTGTTAGCAAACAGTGGACCTGTACAGGTTAGTTCATTTCTAAAATACTTTATTCATCCCAAAGAGAAATTAAAGCAAATCTGAAGAAACTGGTTGCAGATGCCGATCCCCCGGACCCATCGGGCTTCTGGTCCTCCTGGGCAGCAGGACCACCTGAATGCTGGGCAGAACTCCTCCCTGAGTGATGACCACTCCTCTCAACAGCTTGTAGAGCTCCTCATCACTGCAGACAGCCACATGCAGGTGTCATCCTGGTCTTCTTCTTGCCAGCTCCAAGGATCTCAGCCGTCACTCGAGCACCTCTGCCAGGTAGACGGAGATGATCCACGGCGCCTCCTTTACAACTCATTTGGGATTTGGGGCTGTATTTTGAGGTAATATTTGAGCTTTGAGATGTTAATCAACTGCTCCCGGTTGTAAAAACCACCTTGTTGTCACGGTTACGCATCATAACAAATGTCCAAAAGTAAAAAGGGTTCAGTAAAAATCCTTCCAGCTGCACAGCATCCAATACCAGAGGAAGTGATCATCAGAAAAAAAAAAAGTCATTTACATCCAGGAAAAGATGAAATATCCCAGAATAAGTAACAGAGCTACTCCAACATGAAGCCAGCTTGAGCCGCGCAATCCTTAATTCATTAATTCAGCTAGTCCAGAGACGTTTCCAGAACGTGACATCTGGCTGCTAAATGTTATACAGCCTCAACACGGAGTCCTGCTGAACCTCTTCAGTCAACCACATGGGGGCAGTGTGGCGCACGAAGACAGAGATTAATGTTTTTCATGTTAGCAGACGGTGTCACTGGGTGGGTTTTAATAAACATTCAAGCTCGCACCGGTGCAACCTGTCTATGCCATTTACCCAGAATGCACTGCAGTGTAAAAAAAAATGCTGAAGTAATTAAATGAGGTCTTTTGTTCCAAATAATCGGGGATTCAACACCAGTCATTTTTCTTCATTCAATGCTTGGTCAGCTGTGGCTGCCATCTTAAAAATTTTGCTAACAGGCCGGAAAAGTTTATTATGATAGTTATATATATTATAACAACTGAAGAGCTGAAAGCGCACCTTGAGGGAGACGGTTTTCTGCAGGACGTCGAACAGGAACTGCAGGTGCAGCAGGGCGGTGGTGTCGGCAGGGTGGGAGGGCAGCGCCAAGAAGCCGTGCTGCTGGCTGCGGGACAGCAGGTACTGCTCGAAGAGCCGCGTGAGCTGCTGCAGGCTGGAGGCCGGCAGCGTCAGCGTGCTGCTGCCGTCCAGAACCACGTCACCTGCGCAGACCAGAGCCGTGACTCACAGAAAACCGATGTTCGATCCGAGCCTCTGTCATAAACTTAAACACGAAAATGAATTGAGTTCATTTTTCCTCATTCAAATATTTAGATGTGTTTACAACCTTTTACTGCTCCTTTCACTTTTTGTTCTGCTTCAGCTTCTTTCAGCTGCCTTGTAAAAATTGTAGCATTTTTTAGCTACTTTTAGCTAATTTCAGCTGTTTTGTGCTTCTTTCTGCTAACTACAACATTTTTGTGCTTCTTCTAACTTCTTTCTGCTCCTTGCAGCTTATTTATGCAAGTTTCAGTTTTTCTGCTATTTCAGCTACTATTTAGCTGTTTTATACATTTTTTTTAGCTTTTTCAGCTAATTTCAAAGTTTTTGCTCTCATTTCAACTTTTTTCAGCCTAATTCAGCAAAAATGTGTTCTCTCCACTCCCTTCTTGTAATTGCAGTTTCTTTCTGCCCTTTTAGCGACTTTTCAGCTATTTTGTTAATTTTGGCTTTCAGATAAGTTCCACTTTTTATGCTCATTTCTGCTTCTTTCAGCCTCATTGGGCAATGTTCTTTCTGCTTTCTTTTGCTAATTTAGGCTTTTCAACTACCTTTGTATGATTTTTAGCTGATTTCAGCTTTTTCAGATTAATTCAAGTTTTTTTGTTGTACTTTCTGCTACTTTCAGCTTGTGCAAATTAAAAAAAAAATTTCAGCCACTCTCATTTACTTTTAGCGGATTTGTGATGCTTTAGATTCTTTCTGCTAACCACAACATTTTTGTGCTTCTTCTTACTTCTAATTTCAGCTTGTTATTCTCCTTTCAGCTACTATTTAGCTGCTTCAATGCTAACTTTAGCCTTTTCAGCTAATTCCACATATTTTGCACCAATTTCAACTTTGTTCAGCCTAATCCAGCAACAATGTGCTCTCTCCACTTCTTTCTGGTAATTTAAGGTTCTTTTGGCTGTTTTAGCTACTTTTCAGTTGTTTTTTTTAATTGCTAAATTCAGCCACCCCCCCCCCCCCCCTCCAATAATTTTCACTTTTTTGTGCTTGTTTCTGCTTTCAGCCTAAGTGGGCAAACATGTTCTTTATTCTTTCTTCTGATTGTTCTAACTTTTCAGATAGCTTATTAGCATTTTTAGCTAATTTCAGCTATTTTCAAATAAATTCAAGTTTTTTTGTTGTAATTTCTGCTACTTTCAGACTAATTAACTTCTTTATTCTAATTTAAACTTATTTTGGTAAGTTTCAACTATTTCAGCTGC
>JARVGV010000280.1:5710545-5722124 GCA_031762435.1 Hypsolebias longignatus | reverse complement strand
TTTATTTTTTCTTTGGCAAAAAAAAAAAAAAAAAAAAAAAAAAAAAGAAACTGTCCAGATGACCTAATTGAGAATTATCAGACTTCTTAATAAATGTATTTTGATAAGACTGTTGCATAATGGGAGTTGTAATTTAAAAAAAAAAGCATTGAATGAATTAATGTACTTTGTACAAATTTAAGTTGTAACTAAATGTTTTATAGGACCTAAAATAAAAACCGGGACAAATTCAGGATTTTCAAGGCCTAAAGTTGAAGTGATTAAACTTAAGACTGTAGAAACCTGGTCTGAGTCTCTGTGTCTATTTACGTTTCCCTCTGACATATAAAGTGCTGCTGTAGGCTCCACCTCCTCCCTCAGCTCCCCTGAAAAGGCGGGAATCGCCATGACAACCAGTGATTCAGCAGGTTCTGTTACATTATTCTATCAGGAAAAACTACAATGTCAGACTGAGTGAATGAATGTGGAAAAACTCCAAGGTTCTGGTTCAGTTCTGTCTTAACGCAGAAATCATGACTAAAACATATTAATTTAATCTTTTAGCAATAATCTGCTTCCTCTTGTGTGTTTGAGCAGTTTACTTTATGCTTATACTCAAGTGAAGCCTCAAGAAGACATGTTCGAAATGACCGCAGATAATCGAAGTGACATTGTACCGTACGGTAGTTTTTTTTTATTTTTTACAGGATCAGGAATTAAAGCTGATTGCCACAGTTTCCAAGTGGCTTTTTGGCCTCTATAAAGTGCCGGTGACTCCTCCAAACCAGCTGGAAAAGGTCAGGCTCTCTCGGTACCTGCAGCTTAGCGCTCAATTAGCTGAAGATTGCCTTTTGTCTGCAGGGAGCAGGTGATAATTGCTGTGGGTCACAAGTGATAATTGTGAGAAAACCCCTCTGAGCCGGAGCCTATTAAAAGGAGTTATTTAAATCACATCACCTTCGGGGTGCTTCTCTCTTTTAAGCTCGTCTTTAATTGGGGAGCAGATTTATGAAACTGTCCTGATCGCCTGATCCGATCGGGCCTGCGGCGCCGTTTGTTGGGAAAGTTAAATTAGATGGAGAGAAACTTTGTGGGAACAAAGAGGAGACAAACTGTCCTTAAACGTATTAAGTTTGATCCTTGACGATCTGAAATCAGCTGTTCAAGTCAGGCCTCAGGAGGCGGAGTCTGTCTCATATTTTTTGATTCAGATCAAAAGAGGCGGGGCCTTTTTCTTTTTTTCTTCTTCTTTCGACTGCTCCCTTCTTCAGGGGTCGCCACAGTGAACTAACTCACACAAAGACTTGGCGATTGTTTTTATTACGCCGGTTGCCCTTCCTGACGCAACTACAGGCCACCGAGCTACCACAGCCCTCTTTGTGGAGCAAGGAGCTGCTATCTAGGTGCCCGGGGGAGCATGTTAGGGGTTAAGGGCCTTGCTCATGGGCCCAGAGTGGAGTGGGGCAAATGAGGGTGGAGGCAGGTGTTGGTGTTTCACCTTTCCCACCCACATTTTGATGCTGTTGGTCTGGGGAGTTGAACCGACGATCTTCCCTAACCTCTGTCCTACCACTCCGCAGGGAGGCCTATCTCATACTTGTTTCAGTTTGGGTCACACGAGCAGGAGCCTTAAACTTATTTGGTTTTATTCCCAACACAGCGGGTGGGGCCTATTCCATGTTTGCGTCAGTTCAGATCACGAGGCGGAGCCTAACCCATATTTGTTTCTATCTAAACCACAGAAGTCAGACCCTTTCACATTTGTTTTTATTCTTCAGATCACATGAGGCGGAGCCTGTCTTGAATTTGTTTTGATTAAAATTACAGGAGGCGGGGCCTAGCACATGTTTGCATCAGTCATCTCGTCCCCCCCCCACACACACACACACACACTCAGGAGTCCAGGAAGTTGAAGTTTGACTAAATGTATTAAAACATATTAGGGAAAACAAACACCCTTCAACAGACTGTCGTCCTTTCAGCGTGAGCCGCATCTCTCAAAAAAACAAATAAAAATAAAATTAACACAGTGATGTAAACAGTTATAACTCCAAGCGTACAAGGACGGGGATTTTCTCCGGCTCCACATTCAGCTTCACTTGCCGTAGTTTTGGCTGCCTGGTTGGAAAATATGTTTAGTTTTAATGAGTTGAAGCGTGAAGGAAAGTAACGGACCAAATACTGTGACTTGATGGTTTCCCTGCAAACACCTGTAGACTAAAGCTTAACACAGTAGAAGGACATTCTGACAACAAGAGAAAGAAGAAGACAACAGAGAGACTCGAGGGCGTTTGGGTCCGATTCGTTTCCTCACGAAGAGAAAGTACTGAGGAGGAACCGAGGTGGTTCCATACGGGACAGAAGGACCAAGTTGCAAAGGAGGAAGAGATGAAAAACGGTACGACTCATCGGAGCAATTAACTGGGTGTTTAACGGCGCAGAGGGGCCAGAACTTCTGGGAAAGAGTCCAGTAAGGCTTTTCTAATTACCACCGGAGCAGAATCACAAAATCTGAGCCGTAAAGTTTCACCCTGAGCAGCTTCTGAGCGAGCGGTCGCTGCGAACGCCCGGCTGTAAACACGTCAGCTGATTTAACACAGGAGGCCCGTTTATGGTTTTGTTTTCATCTAAATACAGAAAGAGGAGAAATTTAAAGGTCAATACGTAATTTCTCTATTTATGATCAGTTTCTCTTTATTTCACCTGAAACTCAAGAAATTTAACTTTTTCAAAATCTTAAGTCATTTCTGCCGATGCGGTCGATAATGTTCATATTCTGGAACGATGGGATGGATGACTGATGGAAGAGAGATGGATGATTGATGTATAATGATGGATGATTGAAGAATGATGGATGATTGATGGATGGACAGGTAATGGATGGATGGCTGATGGAGGATTGATGGATGGAAAAATGATTGATGGATAGACAGATGATGAATGATTGAATGAATGTATGATGGATGAACATATGATGGGTGATTGATTGATAAATGGCTGATGGCTGGTTGATGTATAATGGATGGATGATAGATGGATGATGCCAGATGTAAAAATGAATGATTGATTGATGATTGAAGAATGGATGATTGGTGGATGATTGGTTGATGGATGAATGAAGAATGATGAATAATTGATGGACAGGTAATGGATGGATGGCTGATGGAGGATGGATGGATGGAAGAATGATTGATGGATGATTGATGGATGAACATATGATGGATGACTGATTATATGGTAGATGGATGTATAATTGATTGATGGATAGACAGATGATGGATGGATTATTGATGGATGGATGGACAGATGGATGATTGATGATGGATGGCTGGATGATGATAGATCGATGGATGGCTGGATGATTAATGGATGGATGGATGATTGATGATGGATGGCTGGATAATGGCTGGATGATTGATGATGGATGGCTGGATAATGGCTGGATGATGGATAGATGGATGGCTGGATGATGAATGGACAGATGACGGATGGATGGATGATGGATGGATGGCCCATATAAAATTAAACTTTAAATAAAAAGAGGCGGTTGATAGTGATGGAGGCAGGTGTCAGCTGAGCACGACTCAAAGAAAATAAAGTGTAACTCTGGTGGTTCTGGACATCAGGAACAATCAGAACCTTTAGTTCATCTATGATGATCTAATATTAACTCATCTTTAGTGATGACATCATCAGCAGTAAATAAAACGAGGCAGTGAAATGAACTCCAGAGTGAACAGAACCAGAACAAAGACCGATCCGTACCAGGAACCACACTGCCCCCCGGAGTCCGGACTTGGACCCGTCTCAGTCAGAGGACTAGAGACCGTCAGCTGGTCTCTCTGTGGTTCTTCGGCTGTCAGTCAGCTGTGATCCTGTCAGAACCCCCCTCATCTGCTGCCCGTCTCTCTCCTCCGGCTCAGTAGAACTTTGTCAGAACCTCCGGAGCGTCAAACCTCAAAGTTTGATTCCCCGAGGATCCAGAGGTTCTGATCTCAGCCCGACTTGCTCTTTTAGCGTCTGCTTCCTGCAGGTACTTTTCCTCACCTGTCCGAGGTTCTGTTTGTTCTGAAGATCCGGTTTTTCACCAGAATTTTATTTATTCAACAGAAACTAAACGTTCAAACTGAAAGTCTGGTTCCAGTCCGGCTGCTTCCACGGGAGGTTCAGGATCTGAAAGTACTGATCATCTTCAGTTGGACCATCTCTGATCTGCAGCTGGTGGGTTAGCACAACGCCAAGACGGAAAGACGTCAGCAATGACCTCAGAAAGGCTGCCTGTCAATCAGGGAAGGGTCAAAGGTCATTTCCAAACCACAAGGAGTCCATCGTTTTACAAGGAGAAAGATTCTTCACAAGATGAGAACATTTAAACAGCTGACAGTCTTACAGCAGATTCACCCCGAAGGTCAGACCGTGCAGTGACTCAACAGGCCTCAGTCAGCAGGTCAAAAGTCAAAGGTCATGAACTCTTCTTTCTTAAAACATGGCAGCTTGACTTAGTGTTGGAAAATTTCATCTGAAAGAACCACAAGACTTCTGGACCAGAGCCAGACCAGAGGACAGATGTTTACCCAGAATGCACTGCAGCTATCAGCTCCTCCCAGCTGTCAGCACGGTGGTGTAGGTTGATGGTTTGGGCTCCTGTCAGTCCCCGAGTGGACCAGGAACCCTGTAGACTAAAGGGTCTCCATCATCCTTTCTCTCTGCTCCGTCCTCTGGTCTCAACCGGTCCCTCTGGGCTGATCCAGAAGGAGAGAACAGTCCAAGACCCCGTTCAGACCGGGTCCTTCACGAATCTCAATACAAGGATGTGAGCTTGTTTTGGTTAAGTCGGGTTTTTATTTGTGAGTTTTTATGAGTTTGATTTGCTCGCTTTCTTTCTGAATTTTTGTTTTAACTGAAGGAAAATCTATTTTATTAACCATCAACAAACATAAAGACTCACTGAATAAAACAAACAAACAAAACAAAAAAACTTTACCCTCTTTTTTTTTTAATTAAAAGTGTTAAATGTGACTCAATGGATAATCTGCTGCTGGGATCTGGTTTAAAACTGAGATTAAATGGCTCCAAGATAATCTGATCATTGTCAGCTTCTTAAAAAAGCAACAAAATAATGCAGTTATTAATCAACGGTTGAATAATCTTAGTTTTAATGTTAATGTTAGTCTGCCTTCAGGCTCAGGCCTCCCTTGCAAGCGATCTGTGATCTCAATGGGATTTGCCTGGTTAAATAAAGGTTAATAAATAAATAAATAATAATCTAACTGAACTAATAAACAATAGGAGTTAATGATGTATATTGTTATTTATTAATCTTTATTTAACCAGGCAAATCCCACTGAGATCACAGATCTCTTTTGCAAGGGAGACCTGGTCCTGAGTTGCAGGGTATACATTTATTTTTTAACACCTCTTGACTAATGAAGACAACAGGAAGCAGCTCTGAGGATAAAGTTTCAATGTTTTGTGTAAAGATAAAATGTTTTAGAATAAACGTGAGTCCAAACAGTTTGTCCAGACTGAACTCTTGTTTTTTTTTGTGGAACAACAGCGCCTCCTGCTGGACGGGGGAGGACCTCCTACAACCAAAACAAACCCAGCAGAACCAAAGATCCTCCTGCAGCCGGTAATGAGTGAAACGCAGCAGAACCGGTCCGATCCAAACGTTTTCTCCTGCATGAAGGGTTCCCTAATCTGCTTATTATGTGTGAGCGCGCGAGCATCAGTGTTCCTCATTTAGCAGCACAAACAACACATGAATTATTCCCAACGCAGAGTTGCAGTCGCTCCGGGGCCCTTGAGTGAAAGGCACTATTGGATATTCAGAGCACGGTGTTCGGGAGGTTTGTACTCCGTGTCTGCTGCGGTTCTGTTCATCTGCACACAATGAGGAACAACCCAGCAGCTGAATGAGGCACGTTCCTGTTTGTTCAGCTAAGAGGCTGAGATCCGTCTGATTTCTGTCTCGTTTCAGGCCCGCGACGCCTCAACACTCGTATTATTAGCACCTCCAGTTTTCAGAGCTGGGTAATCAGAGGGTCCGGAGGGGAAACGGATTATTGGCGACCCATCTGTCACTGCCAGGTACACCTATCGACTGTCGGCCTCCGGCGGCAGAAACTATTGGTATTCAGAAACCGGTGCACAGAGGGAGTCGTATCGTCCGACGGTGAAGTGTCAGAGCCGAAGGAGGCGTTTGACTCAGAATAACCCATCAGAACATCGGACCACGACGCTGCCATGCTTCACTCCTCACCGGTTTTATGTAAAGCTGATTATTTCTGAAGACAACAATCTGATTTATTGAAGAAGCAGCAAAAACTTCAACACAACTCAGCCTTCAACTACGAAACAAAACGATTTAACACGAGTTTGATTCACGCACCGAGACTTAATTGATTAAAATACAGCAAGACTAACTGCTCACTGCCAAAAAGGTTTAACATGTTTTAAAAATGATCAACAGTTTCGTAAAACCTGAGTAACAAATTAAAAGAATTACAAAGAAAATGAGGCGTAGGGCACAAAGAATAAAGCTGCCAACAGCAGATGTGTTTAAATCTATTTTTCTAGAACATAAAGAACAAAACAAATTATTTATTCCCTCTATTATTAGATTTGCAGCTTTTTTCAGTTTCAGAATCATCAGAATCAGAATAAACTTTATTATCATTGCACCAAACGAGAACATGTACGCATAGTCGCCAATAGAGGCAAAAAATAAAAACCGTTACTGAGATGAATGCATTATTTTATGATTTGATAAATCTGTATTGACCCCCGTGACACAAAAAGGGATAAGCAGGTAAAGATAATGGATGGATGTTTTAAAAGTTGTATTTCAGTGCATTTTAATGAGGAAGGCTGTTCCCCTCAGGAACAAGAGAGTTAAGTAAAGTGATTGTGAGATTATGGGAATGTCTGAAAACATTCAGACAAAAAATTTTTAAAAGCTGAAAGATTTTTAGAATTAGTCAGAAAAAGTTGTGTTTATTGACGACCAGAGTTTGGCCGGTTGGTCCGTCCCTTGACTACTGCAGAGTTCTTTTGGGGGCTCTTTGGAGACAAACATGCGGTGGCCCTAAGGTGTAAATGAACAACATTAAAAAAAAAATTTAAAAAAAAAAAACAGAAATACATTTGAAAAAACAAAATTACATTAGGCCAAAACGGAAGTGGCCGAATCACATTAGAAAAAAACTGAATCACATTTATTTGAAATAAATAAAAAAAAAACGGAAATACATATAAAAAAAAAAAACAGACTCACATTTGAAAAAACAGAATCACATTTGAGAAAAAAAATGGAATCACGTTTGACAAAACGGAATCGCATTTGAAAAAAAAAAAAAAGAATCACATTTGAAAAAAAAAATGGAATTACATTAAACCAAACAGGAAGTTTTTTTTTGTTTGTTTTTACTTTATTAGCAGCATAAAACCAAAAAACAGAACAATATACTGTATGCACACAATTAGCAGGCTATCTTTTTAACTCTTCTGTTGTTCAGTTTTATGACGTTAATGAAGTAATATATATACAGTATATATATATATATATATATAACGTTAATGAAGTAATATGTATATATATACTGTACAGTATATATATATATAATTCCTGTTTAGCTTAATGTATATTCATTTTTTCAAATGTGATTCTGTTTTTTCAAATGTTGTGATTTTTTTTGTTTGTTTTTCAAATGTGATTCTGGTTTTTCAAATGTAATTCAGTTTTTTCAAATGTTGTTGTGATTTTTTGTTTGTTTTTCAAATGTAATTCTGTTTTTTCAAATGTTGTTCATTGACACCTTAGGGCCACCGTACAAACAGCCCAGCTCATCAACAATGTTCAGAAAATGTTTTTTATTATTTAAAAAAGATGAAAACTCTGTGGGATGAAAACAGCATCTCACGTCTTCATTGTAAAAATATCACACGTTTTGCCTCTTTTTATTTTTTATTTTTTGGCCTGTTGGCTTTATTGTGATTCATATTTCTGCACTTTTACTCCTGGGCCGTGCTGATAATTCCTTTATCTTCTGCAGTTTGTATTGGGAGCAGAAAAGCGCTGAACTCATGAATCAAATTAACATAAAATCATTTCATTTGTCCGTATCTGTGAGTGTCTCGTCCGTGTTAAAGAGGAAGGGTAAGCAGATAACTGCTCGGGGTTCTGCAGCTGCAGCTGGAGGCGTCAACACCACCCACAAACTGTCACAACCCCCCACCCCAACCCGACCCTCAGACCCGGTTTCACTCCGGGCGATGACAAACAGATGCTGGGTAAGAATATGAGGAGATAAAGAACGGATCTCAGGACCGTGCCATAAACCAGGCGTGATCGATCACTATTATTTACCCTCCCTCAGACGGTTCAATTACAGCTTCATGACGCCTGAACGCATCGTTTCTGATCTGTAAGGCGTGCAGCCAAAACTAATCTGAAACCAACGGGGAAAAACAAACAAAACAAACAAGATGCAGGCCATGAAACAAGCAAACTGGTGTGAAAGAAGCTGATCTGGAACTGGTTTGATGAACTTCCAGTTTACGTTTATTCAAAGATCAGAGAACAAAACGACAACAGAACAAACTTTAGACCCGTCATCTCGTGTGATCCAACAAGGATCTAAAGCTTAGACCAAAGCAGGTCCTGTCCTGTACCTTCGATTACTCCAAACCAGAACATGTCCTAACCTTTGAACCCCAATACCAAAGCAGGTCCTGTCCCTTACCTTTGACACTCTACTCTCCATCAAGACATGTCCTCTACCTTTGAACCCCTTCTCAAAACAAGGACCTGTCCCCTACCTTCAGCTCCCTACACAAAATCCATGACCTGTACCTTACCGTTGACTCCCTACTCCAAACAGTTTAGGTCATTGAACTGATTCAGGAAGAACCACTGAAAAACACCAAACACGTCCAACCCTGGCTGAAGGCTTCAGATCTGGTGGTTCCATGCCTCAGCTGCTGTGGATTTGTCTCTTCATTGACCTCAAACAAATCTGAAACAACTTGTATCAAATTATCTTGCTGTTTTGGACCTTTAGTAGATAGAAGGTCCTAAGGAAACTTCCCTGGTGCTGCTTTAGTGGCTACAAACATCACCAGAGTCCACAGGAGCTCTCAAAGTTTTCTCCACTGGAGTTTTGGTTCTGAATCTGTAGCTCTACTTTAAAGTGTAACATCCTGGTTCAGCTTGATAAATTAATCTGTAAACATTTTATTCTAAACTTACTGAGTAACACAAGCCATGGTTCACAATGGCTCTGGAGGACCACTATCCTGCCTGTTTTAGTTGTTCTCCTGTTCTTCATCAGGTCTTCAGCTTCTTCAGAAATCTGGTTATCACCCATCGTCTCATAGAAACCAGGTGTGTGAAAGCAGGGGAACTAAAAGTGGCCCTCAAGGACCAGGACTGGGAGCCACTTGTGAGATCAAGGATAGTACCAGCGGTACTCGTACCCCAGTTTGAGAACCAAAAAGTTACTTTTTAATTACGTTAAATGTGTAACTTTTACTGTTATTGTATGAATTTATAATAAAATATTTAGAAGGTTCAGCCCAAGTTTTAATATAAACTTATTTCTGCTGTGAACCTCAGATCGTCTCTCCCAGAAACACCACAAGTATTTATAGGGGCGAGCTTATATTACTATACATTATTATATATTATTATATACAGTATATTATAAATGTTCCCATACACTTTCAACACTGTGTCTCATTAAATATCACTGCTGGGCATTTCATGTAACAAAGCTCTTTGTTGTTTTAAAAAAAATACCTGAACAGTTTGAAGTTCTCAGATTAAATTAGTCCTCCCTCCGTGGACGGAGCAAAGATCCAGAACTCATTGCAGAGACATGGACCCAGTCGGTTCTGACACTTTAGCAAGTTGTTGGTGTTCTTGCTGTTCTCACCAACTTCTACTGCAGATTCTTAATGCGCCTGTCGCCGCGGTCAGGGCTCGGCCCGGCGCTACCACGAAAACGCTTCCGTGCACCCGTCAACCATCTGATAATCTGAGAAATTATCTGCTGAATGTTCATCACAGAAAGACCAGCCGAAGGCAGCTGAAGTCTCGTGGTTGGCGTTTTCTGAGACCGGAGCTAATAACCCAGACTAAAAAACCAGCAAAGACCTGGGACTTTACTCTGGGAGATTATCAATCCTGTTTCACCACAAACTGACTCCAGGTCTGGTGGAAGAGGAAGGTGTTATAGATTTACACACCTCCTAAAAAAAAAAAAACATTCATTACAGAGCAGAGTTTGGAGATCAGCTACCAGATCAGATTATTTTAATCTCTTCAGATTGCAGCTGACTCGTCTCTTCAGCATTTTGTTCAATATTTGGACAAAACGTTGGATTTAACCGAACCAGTTTCTTAAATCCAAACATGAAGTGACTGAACTGAAAAACTCCCTCCTCTTTCTTTAATCCAGATTAAGCTGTTTACATTATTCAGTTTATAGTTTGTGTCCAAACATCAAATCACGAGAACACCAACATCCTTTAAAACATTTTTTTTAAATATCAAACAACCGAGTTATGAACGGTTTGACTCTCAGAAACATTTATATTTGGTGTAAATCATTTCATGTCTGTTTCTGAGCTGCATCTCGATGAATTAACGACTTTTTCCTCCTCTACAAATTATAACAAAAATAGAACTTCTTACTCACTCGGTGTTGGCGACGCCACAATAACAGAATAAAAAAATAAAAGACCTCAGTTAACAGTTCTATAAACGCTTTATTTATTTGTTTGTTTCATCTTTGTTTGTGAAAACTGCTCCACGTGCGCAGAACGGGCGTTGACCCCGTCCACACAGAGGTTTTTAAAATATCTACGCCCGTACGAGTTTTAAAGTTTCTCCTCGACGAGAACGTTGTGGACGTGGAGGCGAAACCGCAGCAGCAGCTGAGCAACGAAACAAACGCACTCAAATAAAAAGCACGACGTGCACGGTTCAGCTCTTCCTCCGTACAGTTCAGGATCTACTCAAACGTTCGGTCACAACTTACAGTTTTTTCTTTTTTATTTGCCGTCATTTCACTGCTGAAGGGACAAGTAAAGGATCGTGGTCCCTGGAGGAACGTGCACCAGCCATCGTGCACGTTGGAGTTCACAAAAAAGATCTCGTGTGATCAATTAGAGCTCAGAGCTGATGTTGAGGATGATTCTTAGCTACTACCACGCCATGTTTCACCTCAGCATCTGTTTAAATGACTGTCAAGACCATTTTCATCAGTTTGAGCTCCTGACCCGCCTCAGCGAGGCTGCTCGACGCTCTGATGTCACCGGCGACACCCATCAGTGGAGGTCACGGTACGCCTGGCGCTCGCTCTACAGTTAGTTGAGGTTAAACTGAGGCCGGCTGTAGAAAATGGCGCTCTGACGCTTTGGCTGCTGGACCTGTCACGATAAACAATAAATCAATTAATCGCATTATAAATTAAACCTCCGTCTTGTCGAAGCTCCAAAATTCACGGTTGAAACCTGTGACTTCGTGTAAAAGTTGTTTTTCTCTGCAAAAAGAAACTGAGAACTTGTTTACTGATTTTTTTATTAAAAACTTTGTG
>JARVGV010000280.1:5687201-5701176 GCA_031762435.1 Hypsolebias longignatus | reverse complement strand
AACACAGACATAGTGCAAACAACATTTTACACACATTCTAGGGAGTTTATCAGTTAAAAAAAGTTAATTTTGGGTTTTGTTCCTCTTTAAGTAGTAGTTTATTAAGTATGTATATATTAAGGTGTTTTAAAACATTGCCACTCTTGCAACATTCTAAACAATGTTTCGAAACTCTAAACGCTCTAAAAGAGACAGAATGTCATGATTTCCCTCTCTGTGCCTCCGCTGCTCTCAGCCACCTGCAAGCCACGCCCACTTCTCCGCACTGCATGCAGATCAGCTGATCAGCAGGAAGTTTATTCTGGGCTACACAAAGGTTTAGCAGGTGATAAATAATTTAAAATAATTGATTAAAATAAAAATCCCATGCTGATCGTGCGGCTCATCCATCAGTCAGACAATTGTGTGTCATGCCCCATCTTATTTTGAAAAACCGCAATAGAGCGAATCCACAATAAACTAATTGCGAAGTAGCGAGGGACTACTGTCCCTGGAGAAAACTCTCGCATGCACAGAGAGAACATGCAAATTCCACCCAGAAGGGTCCCTGGCTGGGGTTTGATCCGGTGACCTCGCTGAGAGGCGGCAGCTCTACCAACTGCGCCACCGTGCTGCCCAGTCTGAGATTGATATTATAATTAACTCTTGACTGAATGAAACATCTCTAGCATTTCTTTTTATTGTTTGTTAAAATAAATTGAACAAGTGTAATTTTTCACACTTGGTCTTCCCTTTGCATTCAGATTTTAATTTATTCTTTCATCTGTTCTCTGACATTTATACAAACTGTCCTGACATTTCAGATCCATCCCATCCACCCGCCCTGCTCTGACCCCAACAATTCCTGGCTTTTCAGATCTTCGTTCCACTTACAGCTCAGGTCACCTGTTTCAGGTTTCCTTATTTAATCGTTGCCTGTTTACGCACAGGTATGAAAGCCTTGACCGTTTGATGCAGTTTCTCAGGTTTTCCTTTAACTGTGCTCTGAGATTGCCAATGTTCTTGAGCTACTCTCAGTTTAAGGGGTCACAACCTGGATTGCTCCAATCACTGGAACCACTGTGACCTTATGTTTCCACTTTCTATTGTAGTCCTCGGTGTGATTTAAACTCATTTTTTCTCCTTTTGTTTATGTTGTCTTATTCTTGTTTGTTCAGTCACACTGTCTTTTTGTTTCTCTAACACCAGTTTAGCAATCTGGTTCGTGAAGGACCAAAGGATCAATGGAATGTAGTGAAGGAGTGGGTGGGGTACAATATCAGCCTCCCCTCCATTACAGACATTTACACCTCCAGATGCAGGAAGAGAGCCACCTGCATCATGAAGGACCATACTCACCCAGCACACACACTTTTTGTCTCGCTCCCCTCAGGCAGGAGGTTGAGGAGCATTAAGTGTAGAACCACTAGACCAGGGGTGTCAGACTCACTTACAAAAGGTGCCACATTTTTTAAAACCTTTTTTCAAACTAAGGGCCAGTTTCAGAATTAACTTAAGTTAGTTTTGTTGGATGTAACTGGGACCCTGTGTGCACAATTTCGTTCCACCACATGTACCACAAGTGGTGTGAATGACAAAGAACCTTGAATCCTTGAAGTACAAAGTTACTTTAGATTATTTTTAATCTCTTACTAAATGTGTGGACGAAAAACAAATATTGGTAAAGTCAGTTTACCTGAAGAGTTTATTGTTTCATAAACGTACAGAATTTTTCAGAAGCTTATTGTAAACAATCAGAAATTATCTTTTTTTTAAGTATATATTTAGACACGAACAAATTAAGCTCTTGGAGGAAAACAATCATTGAAGTAAATGTTTGATTGAATCAACATTTTTTAAAATAATATTCTATGCTAATTATTTTAACATCTGAAATTACATTTCAAATTAAGTATACATAAACTAAAAGGTGATGTGTAAAATACAAATATTTTATTAGTGAAAATACTTTAGATTTTCTTTTTGTGATGCGTGTTCAGTTTGTTTGTTGTGCCAAAGTTCTTTTGTTTAAAATGATTAAGAACCTTCAGGTCGTCTCCCTGAGATGAGCAGGTTATGAGATGAGCAGGTTATGAGATGAGCAGGTTATGAGATGAGCAGGTTATGAGATGAGCAGGTTATAAGATGAGCAGGTTATGAGATGTTTTGCTCTGAGTTATTTCTAGATATAGTTTAAGCCCTGAAGCTTCTCAGTGGATAGACATTGTTCATCAGGTTTCAGCGTTTGTTCCCCGCAGTTTCTCAGATTCAGGTGTCAGATGCCTCACGGTCATGACAAACTGAATACGTAGGTGAGGAGAAGCTCATCTCCTGACAGTCGGAGTTTGGAGCTGAAAACAGGATTTCAGATGTGCACTGAATCATTGTCCTGATGGTGTCTTGTATTTTAGAACGTAAGAGCATCAGTGAGAACATGTTTACAACAAGCTGAGCTGCCATGCTGTGCAGATGCTCTGACCATGTTGCTGATCATTAAAGTGACAAATTCACAGTTTATTTAAAAAAAAAAATGGCGTGGCCACATCAGAACCTCAGATTCAGGAGGAACAATGTGGGTTCTGCCCTGACTGAAGAACATTGGACCAGCTCTTTATCCTCATTATGGTCCTTGGAGTAGTATGAAAGTTTGCCTATAACCAGTCTACGTGTGTTTGTGGACTTGGAGAAGGTGTTTGACCGTGTTCCTGGGGCGGCGTTTTGTGCGTATGGGATTGGAGGTGTTTGTTGCCATGGGCCATTCAGTCCCTACAAACAGTGCGAGAGTCTGGCTCACCTTGCGGGCAGTCAGTCCTCTTCAGGGTGGGAGTTGGACTAAGGTGGTCATTGTCACCAACTCTGCTTATAATTTTTATGGACAGAATTTCTCGGTGCAGCCAGGGACCAGAGAGAGTCCAGTTCAGGGCCTCAAGCTTCCGTCTCTGCTATTTCCAGAAGATGGGGTCCTGTTGACGTCATCGTGCCGTGATCTCCATCTCTCCATCAGCCGAGTGTGAAGTGATGAGAATCAGCACTGCCAGATATGAGGCCATGATCCTCAGCTGGAAAAGGGTGGACTACCCTCTCCAAGCTGGGAATCAAGTCCTGCTACAAGTGGAGGAGTTCAAGTACCTCAAGGTTTTATCCACCAGTGAGAGAAGACTGGAACGTGAGACTGACAGACAGATTGTGCAGCTTCAGCAGTATTGTGAACTCTGTGTTGGTCAGTTTTGTTGAAGACGGAGCTGAGCTGCAAGGTGAAGCTCTTCGTTTATCAGTCGGTCTGTGTTCCTACCCTCACCTGTGGTTATGAACTCTGAGCAGTGGCCAAAAGAACAAGGTTGTGGATACAAGGTCAAAATGAGTTTCCTCTGCAGGGTAGCTGGACTGTCCCTCAGAGATAAGGTGAGAAGTTCAGTTATCAGGAGAGACTCGGAGAAGAACGCTGCTCCTCCACATTGAGAGGAGTCAGTTGAGGTGGTTTGGACATCTGATAAGGATGAAGGAAGGTTGTCCAGGCATGTCCAACTGGGAAAAGACCCTTGAGAATACCCAAGACACACTGGAAAGACAATGTCTCTCAGCTGGCGTGGGGCCACTGCTCACACACGACCCGACTCTGAAACAAGCCATGAGTGGATGGATGGATGGATGGATGGATGGATGGATGGATGGATGGATGGATGGATGGATGGATGGATGGATGGATGGATGAATGGATGGATGGATGGATGGATGGATGGATGGATGGATGGATGGATGGATGGATGGTTCTTTCTTTTTTTATTCAAGTGAATTAATTGCTAACTTTTTAACTGCATGATCACATTAAACAAATAAATAAAATGTACATTTTTCTGACCACTGGAACATTTTATAGATTGTCTGACGGTGACTCCTGGTTTTCTTCATCGTTTTTTTTCCCTTTATGTTAGAGTTTATTCGCTGAAGTGGACTTCAGTGGAGTTCCTGGGCTCATGCAGTGATCTCCAGCACATCACATCTGTTTTTAATGTGGTGCTGTGTGAGGGTCTCCAGATCAAGGTCACGAGTGCTGGGCTTCACCACCTTTTACAGAGATCCAAATCTTTTAATCAGGTCTTGCACAGAACATGAAGAAAAGCCTGTTAGCAGATTTTGTCCAATACTTTTTATTACTGTTGCTCCACATTTTCATGCTGTTTGACCTATTTAAATTTTCAATGAATATGAAGTTTATATAATTGTAAAACTTTACATTCTTGTGTAGTTTACACAGTACTCACACAATTAGAAAATATTGTCTCAAATTTTATTTTTTTCTAAATTTTGTTACTTTTTAACTCAAGTGCATGATTTAATCATATGTGGAAAAGTGTTGAAGGGTTGATCTTTAACTCGATCCACCCCAATAAAAACAGACCTTGCGTGCTTTGCGTCTTTTTTAGTAAAAACAGTAAAACAATGATTTTTGTGATGCTGAGGAGAAGCGGAGTTAATTGATGCACCAGCATCTTCTGAGCCTGTTCCTGGTGCAACAACAAGCCTCAAACATGGACGAATGACTCTCGACTGCAAACGCCCTGCACAAAAATAGGTTTCAATTTGTTTTAAGAGGCTGATTCAATGAAGAAAATGTCATTACATGCTCTCTTCAAAATTATATTAAGTGATGTGTTTTGTTTATGCATAAATAAATCCTCTGCTGAGCTGATGAGGAACTATTTGGTGCAATAAAGCTTCACACATAGTTTTGCAACATAATACACTGCTGTGAATTGTGTGTGTGTGTGTGTTTATTTTGCTCTGTTTTAATTGTTTTTGCTCTATTTTAATTGTCTTTTAGAGGCAAAAATAGGGAATCTGAGCAGGGAGATTAACATACAGGTATTTGAGATCTTTATGAAATGTGTGTGTATTTTGTACTTTGTACTGAATTCAAGGTCAGGGTGAATTTGACTTGTCTGTTAATACTTCAAGATTATTATTTTGTTCTTCGTCCCCCCCCCCCCTTTTTTATTTTTATAAAAGACAACTTTCTAAAACATTTTATTTCTTTTCTTTTCTTTCTGACCCCATTTGATGTTGGTTTAGCTGTCAGGCAGGTTTTGTCACAGAGGCCTGTTGCTGCCATCAGTAACAAGCCAACAGCGTTTTGTCTGCTTGGCCTGAGGTACAATTCAGAGCTGTGGAAAAATTCCCTTGACGTGCCTTTGTGGGCCATCTGTGCCATGGAGATAAGAGCTGTGCTGTTTCACTTTTCTGCAACAAAGTACAGTTTTGGAGCTAATTATATATCTCAGTACGTTTCTACTGGAATAATAATTCAACCTATACAGAACAGGACTACTGAAGATGTGAATCAGAGCAGGATGTAAAGTTTTTTTTTGATTTTTCAAAGTGATGGAATATGTAAGAACACGTATGTTCTTCAGTTACAGGCCTGAAATAGATCACATGATGAAAACCATTTATTTATTATTTTTTTATTTACAGTGAGCTCAGTTTGTCAGTTCATTCAGTCAGGCAGCTTCAGTTTTCTGCATGTTTCTGCTTTTAGTTTTCTACATTCACCTTAAATTCTAGCCGTTTTCACTACTATTTTTTACCATCTTATTTTTATCTTGTTAAAAAAAATCTGTATGCCACTTTTATGATTGTCTATTGTTGTCGCTGTTGTCATCATTCTTTGTTTGTAGCCAGGTCTCTCTTGTAAATGAGTCCTTGAGGCTCAATGGGATTAACCAGCCTAAATAAAAGTTGAATGAATGTCGTGAGGCTCAACGTAGTCCAAAAATCTTCAGAATCCAATATCCTCAATGAAAAAAAACTCCGATACTGCAGACATTTTGACTTCTTCCTCTCCGCCGTGATCAGATCAGGTAGGTGCACGTGACGTCATTGCGTTGTCACTGGGTGGTCATACAAAAACAGCGTCTTTTAAATCGGTGATCTGTTTTATTTTTTATTTATTTTTTTTATTGATTATTAGCTGTATATTGACAAATATAGTACAAAACCATGCATAACAATCAATTTTTTAACCCAGAAACAAATCCCCAGACAGCAGACACACCCACATATATTTAATGTAAAATAAATAACATTTGCACAAAGTAAATTTAAAAAATAATAAACCGGTGATTTATTTTGATAGAATGGCTGATGTCCGATATTGAACTTTAACTCTAATATCAGCCGATACCGATACCATGCCGATAATATCACATATCTCCATTATAAATGGTGGCAGCCATGTTGGATTTTGATGTGGCAACAACATTTTCAATAAGAACATTTCTTGCAACTACAGGCCACACAACAAATTAGAAGTCAGTAATGATTCTATTTTTCAAGTTGTGCTCACAGCACGAATGGACGCCAATTATTTTCAATTCTTCCTCTTTGCTCCGCGATGGGGCCAAGAAGAACAAAAGCTAAAATTAGTACAACTATAGGTAAAATGTGACAAACTAATTAATATGTTTAGCCACAAAGTATCTAAAAGCTAAAGCAAAGTAAAATGAAATAAAGTAGATAAATTCATAAAGGTCAACATGATAATACAATAATCAAAAGATAAAGGTTGCAAATTCATGGCTAAAAGCTAAATGCAGCTAAACAGTAGCTAAGAGCTTAATGTAAAGCCAGAGCTAAAACTAGCAAAACAGTCAAAGTCAGAGTTGGCTGCTGAAATAAAAAATACTTTGCTCTAATTTATTTGGTTAGAGGCCTGAATTTAGGTTTAAGGAGGATTCTTTGCACCGTTATTATCTGTGATGACTGAAGGTGGAAACATCTGCAGGTAATAAATTATGTTCTTTGACAAACGTATTAGTTTTGATGCTGAAGTGTGGAAACAAACCTCTTCAGGTTTGACTGCAGAGACTTTCATTTGTTTCTCGGAGTAATTTATGAAGCAGAACCGCCGGTTTTATGAGCCGCGCTGCCGTGTCCAATTAAAGACTCCGTGTGGCTTTAATTTCCACTCCCGGGCTCGTGTCACCCTGGTCTCTTAAAAGTGATTGAACTATAAAAGGTTTGGGCGTTCTGGATGTCACGTGTTCCTCATCTCATCATGAAATCTGGATTTCACTGACGGATGTTCAGATTATTTATTTTAAACAAGTCAAACTTGGCAAGGAGTCGTAAGTCTGAAAAGTTGCAGCACAGCTTGATGAGTTTAACACCTCCTCTGTCAGAAGCTCCTGTAAATCTGCACGTGGGTGGACCCGACGCCTACGAGGAGCGGCGACAAAACGGACCAACGTGTGGCCTCGTTAAACTCAGCGTGACCCCAGGAGTTTGTCAGGTCCACAGTTTCTTACGGACAGACTCCGCTCCGACACTGAGCCGGGGCATTTAAGAGGATAACAGACGTTAAGTCCTCGTGGCAGATGATACGGGCCACGCAGAGATTAACAGGGGTTTGTGCCGCTCTCAGGAGTTCTCAAAGTACTTAATCCTGACGGTGAGCCATGCTTGTTTCACTCATCTCTGGGACTATGGGGTGCCGTTTGTAAAGTTACACCGTCAAAATGAACAGCAATATTTTTGGTTTATTGAGCCTTTCATATGAAAAAAACTGTTTTTTTCTCAAAGTCATATTTTCATCGTGTTATTCATACATGTATAAATGTCATAGTTGCAAACTAAATATTTAATTTACAAGCTAAATATTTATTTACAAACTAGATACTTGCAAGTTAAATATTTAGTTTGCAAGCTAAATATTTAGTTTACAAACTAAATGTTTATGCCCAAGCTAAATGTTTAATTTATAAACTAAATATTTAATTTACAAGCTAAATATTTAATTTACAAACTAAATGTTTGTCCAAGCTAAATGTTTAATTTACAAACTAAATATTTAACATACAAGCTAAATATTTTGATAGCAAATTAAATATTTATGTCTGACCTAAATATTTAGTTAGCACATTAAATATTTATTTTGGAAAATAAATGTTACGTTTGAAAAATAAATAATTAGGTCTGAGCTAAATATTTAGTTAGCAAATTAAATATTTATGTCTGACCTAAATATTTAGTTAGCACATTAAATATTTATTTAGGAAATAAATGTTAAGTTTGGAAAATAATTAGGTCTGAGCTAAATATTTAGTTAGCAAATTCAATACAGTATTTAGTTTAAGAATTTAATGTTTGGCTTAGAAAATAAATGTTTAGTTTGTAAATTAAATATTTAGCTTGGAAAATAAATATTTAGTTTGAAAAGTAAATGTTTAGTTTTGAAAATAAACATTAGCTTGGAAATTAAATGTTTAATTTATACCTAAATATTTAGTTCACTAACTAAATATTTAATTTACAAGTATTTAGTTTGTAAATTAAATATTTGGTTTGGAACTATGCCATTTTTAAATGTATGAATAACATGGTGATTTTTTTTCTTATGAAAGGCTAAATAAACCAAAATATTGCTGTTAATTTTTGACTGTGTAACTTTAAAACAGCGCCCCATATGGGAGGGGTTGCAGGTGCAACCGGAGACTCCGGTTGTTCGCTGCCTCAATGTAATGTTTACTGCTGGATCGGCACAAAGTGAAAGTACAACTCCGGCTATGATTGACTGAATTAAAGACATCAATAGACGAGACGTGCTGCAAAGAGCAAGAACAGGTTCTGTTTTCAGACGTAGACAAGAAACACCAATTTACCGAGCCATCCACCGTCTGACGGCACAACCGGAGATGGATTCAGCCCGGCAGCTGGCACCAGATTTGCCCTCCAACAGATCCTTGTTAAAGGATTTAACCGAAGTGATGAGGGCTACGGTTCGCCTTTTTGTTTTTTATTCCTCTTAATACAGAACAGCGCTGTTGTGAGGAGAAAACTCAGCTGAAAGTCAACATGTGACCGAGGATTAGGTCAAAATTGGTCAAAATGGACTCAGCACATTTTGAGATTTAACTTTTTAAGCTGCATTTGGATACACAGATCATCAAGAGTAGTTCCAGATATGTGGTTTGATTTGTTCTGCTGATCGAGATAACTCCTGGAGAATGGGTCTGAACCCTGTTTGCACAAGATAATTTCTTGACATTATTTCATAGAGTAAACCTCAAGCCACATTTAGGTATCGGTATTTCCCTGCTGGTGTTAAAAAAAACAATTGTCTGCTCAAAGTCATGAATAGTTGTTGGTTCTGCTCAGAGAAGTGGTACAAAATAACTGGGGCTGACTAGAAGCCGCCTTTTATTATCCACCTGACAAGGGTCTGGCTCTTCCGTCAACTTTAATGCAGCTCAAACCGCCATGTGTATACCCCCCACAATCGTTATATTAAAATGACCGGGTCGGCACTGTGATGTGTACTGTTACTTTTGTTGGCGTTTCAAGTTACCATGGCAACGTAATTTGCAAACAAAACTATATTTCTCATTGAAAAACCCTGAGAGCTATTCCCAGCCTCTAACAGCCACAGTGAGGTCACACGACCTAGAGCGGAGAGGTCCCTGAACAAAACACTTATTAATTTTTGGAGCCATTTTGGTTCAAGATGGCTGCCACAGCTACCTCAGCAAAGACAACATTTACTATTACTCTGTCATCTTTTGAAATATTGAGCTGTAATTTAAACATTCCTAATGCAAATCAAATATCCAAGATGGCTGTGTATTCTAAAAGAGAAAAAAAAAACATGATAGCAGTTTTTAGAGCTATTCAGCTCAAATGTGGTGAATTAGTAGCTGAGAACGATCCCTAATAAATCAAAAGTCCAAGATGGCGACCTGAGCTAAAAAGGAAAAAATACTACAAATCAGCCATTTTTAGAGATAAGCTGAAATTCAGTGTTGGAAGCTGAGAGCAATGCCCATTAAATACTGAATTCAAATTAAAAAAAAAAAAAAAATCAAAATGGCCACCAAAGCTACAATGAAATGGCTTTAACGCAGCTATTTTTACACATAAAGCTGAAATTTGGAGTTGTTATAGCTGAGAACATTGCCAGTCACAAAATGAATCCAAATTTAAAATCCAAGATGGCCACCACAATAAATAATGGCTTTGAAATTTGGTATAGTGGTAGCTGAGAGTACTGTCAAGTCAAAATGCTAAATTGGCAGCAGCCCCGTCAAAGTTTCTCCTTCTAGTTTAGATAAACATTTCATTCAAGGGACCCATAGATATTAATCATTGTATTTTGACAAAATCCAATTATTGCTTATTTTACAATGAATGGGAAGTAATTATAAAGTAATTGGGATGTAACCCTGGGCTCGACGTGACGGGTCACACATTTGAGTTGTGTAAGACAAACAACGATGCTAACTAGGGATGCACGATATTATCGCCGTGGTATCGGTATTGGCCAATATCAGCGATAAAGTTAAATATTGGACATTGACCATTCCATCAAAATAACTCACCAATATAAAAGGCTTCTGTTAAGTTAATCTTTAATTTAAGAAATTGTCAAGTATATGCACTACTACTTATGCGACGCAGCTGCGTTGTCACTTGTGAACAGGTTGAGTTTAGCTTTGTGAAAATTTACAAATTTGCACTGTTCCGAGTGTTGTTGACATTAAACATACGTAATCCAAGTTGACGTGTTGCATCATTTTCCGCCCCCTTTTTGGCATCTGCATTTGTTAACAGGCCAAATTGACAAAGACCATGCAGAATAATGTGGTATTTTAATTCCACAGCAGAAAAAGCTATGTAGTCTCTAAGCAGGTCTAGGGGGGGAAAAAATATCAGTATTGGTATCAGTTATCGGCCAAATAAGTTTTAATATATCGGCATATTGGCCAAAAATCCAATATCGTGCATCTCTAACAGATAATGTTCCTTTACTTTAAGGCAGGTGTTTGTGATGCTCAAAGACAAGAACACAACTGGGACCATCGATTCTTACATACAAAGACTAAATAAATTAGAACTGTAGAGAAAGTCCCGTCCTCTCCGGTAAAATCCTGGATTCAGAACGAGCAACAAGAATTAATTTTCGTACAAAATGAGGCTCCTGATTTTAGATTGTGTCCCACTCTGCAGGCTGCGGGAAACGAGGTGGGTTTAACAACCCCGGTGGAGGTTTGGTTCCATTAGGTCCAGGTAAGTCTTGCAACAGGATGGACAATGAAGCAGCTTGAACAACAACAGGTTCCCCTGCCTCCTTAATGGGATTGTTATTCACAGGTCTGTTCTTCCTGCTCCGATACTTCCAAACATAGAGAAATAAAATTTAAAAAACTGTTCGGTACCATCCATCAGCACAGCTTTGGTTCAAAGCGCAGCTTTTTAACGGTTTGATTGTTTGCTCCTGGAACATCTAAAAATCACCCACGAGCTAATTAAAGAGTAAATGTGTGATTAATTTATATCTGGTTAGTCATAATGAAACATTTAGACCCAGTTCATGCGACTCTGCTGCGTTTTAAACAGGTTTCTGCTGATTTCATTCGACAATGAGAAAATTAACTAGTTTAACTTTTTTTTCCAAAGTTGAGTTTTTAAAACCTTTTCAAGCTGGATCCATGTGGACAAGACGTCTTTTCAGGAACAATGCCAGTTTTACACACCCAAACAAAACTTTGTGTCCTAGAAACAAACAAACAAACAAGATAGTTGTTTCTATCGTGGACTTTTACGTCTGTTTCCATTCGTCTTGATCTCGTTAAACTTTAATCATGTGCTGAAACTTAATAACTGAGAAAACTGTCAGAAATATTTTTAACAACGTGTAGGCCTGTCACGATAAATATTGCTGGGTGATTGTTTCAGAAATTATTGCGATAAATGATAATATTTGACAATAATTAGTAATTCTTGTCAAATTTAAGAAAAAATGTTTGATCATTTGTATGTGTAGTACCTGTTTTTGACCACTGAATGGCAGTATAAGACTGTTTGAACTGAAGGATGGATAGTGCGGGAGCTAGCAGCGAGTCTCTAAGAAAAATGGGAGGGAGGACCCTTGAAGCGACATGGGCTGTCTCTCCTTCCTTTCTTCGGTTCTCAAAATGGCGGCTGCTCTGTGTGGTTTGAGCTCTTTAGCGTAGCATTTTTCACACCAAGCAAGAAAAAGAAACGATAAAGCCGATAAATGAAAATGAGGTCGATAATTTTCATTTATCATGAGATTAATTGATTTATTGTTTATCACTACAGGCCTAACAATGCATCAACTCTATTAAAACTAAATGTTTATTTATGCTGAGGGGGCGGGACTAAACTTGGTACGGACTAGCTTTTTTAAACTAATGCGCCGTTTAAAGTCAATATTTTACATTGCTTTGTGGTTTAGAAATATTCACGAATACTTACGGTTCTTTCACATCAACTTTAATTTGTTTATTTGTTGCCGTCACCAACTTCCTTATCTGACAAAAGATTATTAGACATTATTCTTAATTCTGACGTTTTCTCTTTGCATTTATGTTCAAAAGTTGTTCCAAATTCAAACATCTCGCACGGACACGTCACAGGGACACGTCAAAGACATTTAGCTTTCCCGACGTAAAATACAAACACAACTAATTTATAATTGTTTTTATATAAAACTCAATAAACAGCAGACGTAAACCTCCAGAGTTGAATGTCCTGGTTCCCACTGGCTGTCTAGATTTTATTAACAGTTTATGAGTTTTTCTTCAGTGCTGTTGTGGATGTTGCTGCCACCTGGTGGTGTGGTACTGGTATTTTAGCATTTTTGTTAGATTGCAAGGAAAAAACAAATGAATTAATAAAAATTGTAATTTTGTGTTCAGGTGTCTATAGTTTTAGGAGTAAAAGCCATTTCTGTCACAACTCTCCAGGAACCAGTTGAAGACTTTCGTCACCAGTTTAATTAATCTAGAGTTCACCGGTGAAATGAGTCAGATTCACCCAAAACCAACTATTTAATCCATTCTTCAGTACCTTTGCTGCAAACAAAAGTTTTTATTGTTGCACCTTAAAGTTAAAATTATTACAGAAGCACCCCATAAGAGAAATAACTGGTTCTTTGACTTTAAGGCCTTTATTTTTTATTTTATATGTTCTCAATCAAACTAATTGTGACCTCATTCGACATCACTCCAGATATTTCCTGCTCAGCACAGATCACATGTTCATTTACACCTTTATGATAAAAAATACAAGCGGCCGCTGCAGAGGAACTAAAGACCCGCATGTGGCTCCAGAGCCGCAGGTTGGAGAGCCCAGGAGTTCATTCAGCTGCAGAAATGTGAAAGCACAAAAATCAGCTGATCTGACACCAGGATCCAGAAGAGCCAACAGAACCTCCTCTGCACAAAATGAACTCCAGAATAAAAACCCAGGTCCCTGCTGGGACTCTGAGGGACAGAACCGACTCCCCAAACCTGTTCAAACAGGGACAGGAGCTGCGGTTCTGGTTCAGAATCAGACCCTCCATCCTTCAGACACCCCTGAGGACCGGTCTGCGGTCCGGCATCTGGACCGGGCAAGTTGAACACACAGATGTTTCCAGATGTTCCCGCGGTCCAAACGGGTCTGAGCGCAGTCCGGGTTCGGTTCTAAGGAGCAGGACGTGATATGAATGAAAAGTCTCCGCTGCGCCAACAGCAGCTCCGAGCCCGGTACCGGTCCAGAAAACCCGGTTCAGACTCAAGTTCTGCCCAGTTTCACCCCGAAGGTTCGGCGACACGGAGATCGTGCAGGATCCAGACCGTGCGTCAGTGCGCAGACACGGTGTCACCAGAACCAACCCCGAAGTTTGGACCGCAGCTGCTGCGGCACAGCGACACCAGAACCCGGCAGAACCAGAACCAGCGCTTACCTTGATGGTCTTCGTGGACTGGCATTTCACCTGGTGGGATACGGTGGCCGTTTGGTTCATGTTTGGACCCGAAGTGTCCTCCGGTCCGAGCGGCACCGAGCAGCTGGATAGAAACCCAAATCAATCCGTGAGGGAGAACCCAGAAGGTTCAGGTATCAGAACCACAGAAGGTTCGGGTATTAGAGTCCGGGTTCTGTTCTGTGAGCGCGCAGCAGAATCTGACAACGTCCAGGGGCGGAAACAAGAAATTCG
>JARVGV010000280.1:5670429-5680903 GCA_031762435.1 Hypsolebias longignatus | reverse complement strand
CATCAACACTCTGAGGCGACCCAGAAACAAACAAACAAACAAAATGTGTCAAACGTGCAGCAGAGACAAGAATCAGTCCGGTGGTCTGGAGACATCTTTGTGTCAGGACCAAAGACTTTTTAAAAAAACGATTCCGTCTCACACGTTCACGTCTTTTTATTTTTACACAAGTTAGTTTTAGTTTTTTACAAGATAAACACTTCTGCAGACTTTGGGCTAATTTAGCTACTCATACATCAAACTTACAGCTCATTTAGACTCTGTTTTAGCCATTAGCATTTTAGCTAGCCTTTTCTTACTTTTAACTCCTCTACTGCTAGTTTAGCTTTTAGATAGCATTTTGCTACTTTTCCTTAATGTTAAGAATGTTAATTCAGGTCTCTCTTGTAAATGAGTCCTCGAGGCTCAATGGGATTAACTTGTCTAAATAAAGGTTGAATGAAAATTAACCTTTACCTGCTATAAGCTAGTACATGTATTTTTTAGCTTTTAGCTAGCCTTTTGCTACTTTGAACATCCAGGCACTGTTTTGCTTGTAGCTAAGGCTACTTTTCGTTTCTGGCTAGCCTTTAGCTACTATGAGCTTCTAACCTGTTTTCATTACTTTCACTACTTCACTGTTAGATTTTAGCTATCTGTTTGCCACTTCTACCTTAAAGGCAACTTTTACCTGCTATAAACCAGCAAATTATTTTTAGCTTTCAGCTAGCATTTTGCTACTTTGAGCTAGAGTTGCTTCTTCTGAAAATGTCAGCTGTCATTCAGCTCTCAGCATCAGGCTGTATTTTTGCAGAAATTGTGTTTTTTAGCCTTAAACTCATTCTGTCTGCTGCAGGTAAGACACTGACTGCACGTTGAGAGCCTGCAGGTCAAACTGCTTTCCTGTTGTTGTTTTGACAGACGAGAGAAAAGCCATCATGAAAAACACATCTTTAGTCGCCAGGACTCGACGCAGCTGAAGACGGAGCGAGCTGAAAAAGCAATAAAGTTGTTTAATGTGGGACGCCGACTAACAAGATGGAAGACGGAGCGGCACGCAGCGCCTCATCCGTCATCCTGAGACAATTAGAAGTTGTTTTGTTTCGCTCTGCGGGCAGCTTCCTCCTCGCAGTAATGAACGCTGCCGATGGAACAAAAAGACTGGTCTGAAGGAGCTCCCGTCCCTGATGGACCCAGAACCACCTGCAGATCTGGGGACAGACCTGAAACCTCCTGATTATTCACCCCCTCTGTCCCTAAGTGTCTCATCTGTCCCAAATGGTCTCATCTGTCTCTAGGTGTCTCTACAGGTCTCATCTGTCTCCACATGTCTTATCCATCTGTCCCTTAATGTCTCATCTGCCCCAAGGGTGTTTTCTGTCCCTAATTTAAGGGTGTCTTCTGTCCTTACATGTCTCGTCTGTCCCTGCACATCTCATATGTCCCTACATGTCTGTCCCATCTGTCTCATCAGTCCCTTAATGTCTCATCTGCCCCTAAGGGTGTCTTCTGTCCCTAATTTAAGGGTGTCTTCTGTCTTTACATGTCTCATCTGTCCCTGCACATCTCATATGTCCCTACATGTCTGTCCCATCTGTCCCTACAAGTCTCGTCTTTCTCTTAATGTCTCATCTGTCCCTACATGTCTCATGGCCCATCTGTCTCATCTGTCCCAACATGTCTCATCAGGCCCTTAATGTCTCATCTGTCCCTATATGTTTCATCAGTCTCTTCATGTCTCATATGTCCCTACAGGTCTCATGGCCCATCTGTCTCATCTGTCCCTACATGTCTCATCAGGCCCTTAATGTCTCATCTGTCCCTACATGCCTCATCAGTCTCTTCATGTCTCCTTAGTCCCTACATGTCTCTTCATGTCTCATCTGTCCCTATACATGTCTCATGGCCCATCTGTCTCATCAGTCTCTTCATGTCTCATCAGTCTCATCTGTCACTATGTCTCATCAGTCTATTCATGTCTCATATGTCTCTACATGTCTCATCTGTCCCTACATGTCTCATCAGTCTCTTAATGTCTCATTTGTCTCATCTGTCCCTACATGTCTCATCTGTCTCTTAATGTCTCATTTGTCTAAAGATGACTCGATTTTATCGTTCACTTCCACGTCGTCTATCTGAACTTTATTTTCCGCAGGTTTCGTCCTTGACAGAGACAAACGTTTTGATTTAGTTTTGTTCTCAAAGCTGCGGTGGACATGCCTAAATGTCATTAATAACCCATCCATCCATCCATCCATCCATCTGTTCATCCATCCATCCATCCATCCATCCATCCGTCCATCCATCCATCCATCATCTTTACGCGCTTCTTCCTTTATGGGTCACTGGTGCCCATGTTCAGCCATCACTATGCGAAAGGCGGAGGACACCCTGGAAAGGTCTCCAGTCCATCACAGGGACACAAAGACAAATGAGACAAACAACCATTCACTCTCTCACTCACACCTAGAGACAATTTAGAGTCACGTCAGTCTAACATGCATGTTTTTGGTCTGTGGGAGGAAACAGGAGTACCTGGAGAAAACTCATGCATGCACGGAGAGAACAAGCCAACTCCACCCAGAAGGGTCCTGGGCCAGGATTTGAACCGGCGACCTTCTCGCTGAGAGGCAGCAGCTCTACCAACTGAGCCACCGTCAATCTGTTTTGATTCATCATTTTATTTTAAATCACGTCTGATTAAGAAGAAGCCAAAAACCCTCCAGGCTACAAAGATACGTGGACTTCCTGTCTCAGCATCAATTTGTATTTTGTAGATTAAAGATGCTCCGCTGGTTTTAAAGCACCAGCCATCATTTGATCAAAGCAGCTGATTGTTTCAGCGTTTGATGGAAAGATTACTCAGATTAAAACTAATCTAAGTGCTTTCAAAGTTTAATTACTAAGCGCTGCCCTGGTGTTTAAATCTAAACTCATCCTGCACGTTTGCATCGCAGTAACACGTTTGTTTTCACTTCACCCTCTCCGAACGTTTCTCCTAACCTCGGTGATCCACGCTGACCTGAAAACAGATGATGAAATAATCAACGGGGGGAGAACACGCGCAGACATTCAAGTATTCAGCAGAGCCGAGGAATTCTTGAGTCTAATTTGCCGGCGGTTCTGCATTATTTATAGATAAGTGCGCTGCGGCCTCATTACGGTTATTAACTGTAATAAATACTGGTTGTTAGCAGCCCTGGGTGTCCTCCTCCTCTCACAGACCATAATATTCACCGCAGCACTGACAGAGACGAACAGTTTCAATAAAAACACTGACGGTGGTCGAAGCACGGCGATCCATCTGATAGAAAAACAATCCGCTCTGAGACGTTTGACACTTTTTTTTTTTTTTACAACAATAATCAGTTTTGTTTCTATTTTTTTTTTTGATCTGATGAAGCTGAAAGGTTTAAACTCTCGGTAACCACAAGAAGCTCGAACCCCGTTAGCAACAAGCTAACCTGCAGAGATGCAAACAAAATGAACCTCACGGAGAAGACGATGTTTAAACGTGTCTGCAGCGTGTCGGAGCACTTTCAAAAACACTTAGGTTTCACTTTCCTGTAGCAGGAAGAGACCGAAAGCCCAGCGGACACTGAAGTCAACCGTTTAAATTAATAAAATTATGTCTAATTTATTCCACTTGTGATCCAATTTAACACAAGTAAACTCAATAAATTACTCATCCTGAAACGTGTGAAAATCTGTCAACAGAAACTGTCCATGACTAAATAAACAGGGACGGTAAATTCAATCATTACTTCATTAAAATCCAAACACTGATGCAATATTTCTTCTGAGTATGTAAAATAAACTCTTGTCTGAAAGCTGAGTCAGCATTTTTCTGTTTTTATTTTTCTAAATTTATTATATTTTTTGCCCATCAAATGACTTCTGCAGAGTTTGTGCTATTTAAGCCATTAATACATCAAAACGTTTGAGATGTGACTTCAGGTTTTTGTAACTTTTATACTTTTTTTTAAATATTCCCCTTCATTTAAAAATACTTTTATTTATTTACTGAGCTAACATCACTTTAGCCAACATTTACTTTTGCTTCTGTTAGCTAGCTTTGTTAAATTCAGCATCTAACAACCATTTTACTATTTTCGGCTGTTAGCTAGGCTTTAGCTAGCATTAACCAGGCTTTTGTAACTTTTAGCTTTTTTTTTTCCAGCTTTTTCAGCCATCATTTAGCGCTCAGCGAGCAGTTTCTGGTGTTTTATGGTTCTGACTTGGTGTTTCTTTCAGGTTCTGTTCTTTATTGGATCCAAACCTCCTGAACTCTGAGCAGCTCTGAGACCTTCAGCCAACTTTCTCTGCTGTCCGAGGAAACCCCATCAGCCGCTGCTGCTGTCAGTAGCATGCACGGCTCGCTGCCGAAGATGATGTTCAACTTGCCTACCCAGCGCTGCTCGCTGTGTAACCATGGCAACAGCAGAAACTACAGCGAGGGAAATGGTGCTTTACAGGTGCAGAGTTTCCTGATGGACACAAATCCTCGCCTGCAGAGAACATTAGTTTCAACTATGTTTTCAAACTAACACTTCTCCTGTTTTACCTGCAGCTGTTTAGCAGCTTAACAAGGTCAAAGTGCAGTGAGGAGAAGTTTAATTAGGTCATACTGCAGTGAGAAACAGCTTAAAGAGGTCATACTGCAGTG
Source organism: Hypsolebias longignatus (assembly GCA_031762435.1). NCBI lineage: Eukaryota > Metazoa > Chordata > Actinopteri > Cyprinodontiformes > Rivulidae > Hypsolebias > Hypsolebias longignatus. Next base: position 5,676,258 of record JARVGV010000280.1, on the reverse strand, counting down.
AGGAGCAGCTTAACGAGGTCATACTGCAGTGAGGAGCAGCTTAACGAGGTCATACTGCAGTGAGGAACAGCTTAATGAGGTCAAAGTGCAGTGAGGATAAGCTTAATGAGGTTACAATGCAGTGAAGAGCAGTTTAACGAGGTCACACTGCAGTTAGAAGCAGCTGAAAGGGTCATACTGCAATGAGGAACAGCTTAATGAGGTCACACTGTACTGAGAAGAAGGAGCAGTTTAACGAAAATCAAACCGCAGTTAAGAACAGCTTAATGAGGTGTGAGGAGAAGCTTAATGAGGTCACAATGCAGTGAAGAGCAGCTTAACGAGGTCGCATTGCAGTGAAGAGCAGCTGAAAGGGTCATACTGCACTGAGAAGCAGCTTAACGAGGTCAACATGCATTGAGGAGCAGTTTAATGAGGTCAGTCACTGGTTAAATAGCATCAAATCAGATGTAAAGAAAACTTTATGGCGATGGATTTGAATAAAATAGAAATCGTTTAAGATTTATTATTATAAAAACAAGACAAATGAGGATTTTTTTTTTAGCTCTTATCTTTTGCCACTGTAAAACACGGGTGATTATGTAATGCCTTGAGCATCTGTTAATTGTTGATTAACTGTAAAAGACAATCCAATTAAAGATGGCTGCCACAGCTTATTGACTAGCAAAAACTAAAATGTATCTAACTCAGACTGTTTTACGGATATTGAAGTAAAACTTGATTTGGTAGTAGCTGAGAGTCATCCCAACACATGCTCAGAGCTTTTCTGATTAAAAATTTGATGTAAAAAGTGGCGGGCGATATGCATTCCTTAAAGGAACGTTAAGTTTTTAATGCATCCTCTGAGCAAAGAGTAATTATTTATTTTGTTAAATCAGAACGTGTTCCGTTTTTTAAGGAACTTTATTAATAAAATCACTGTTTAGTTAAAAGTAAAAACAAGTAAACTGTAAAAGGGTTTTACTTCAGTTATTGAGCCTCAGTTATTATTTTATCCAAACGGTGGACAACAAGAAGTGATTGATGGCTGAGCTGACGCTCCGCACCGGGGGTTCTCCTCACTTCCACACTCACATCATTTATTCAGGCCGACCCGTTGTGAGCCGTGGATGTTCTGGCAGGCCTCTCCCTGCTGGACGTGCAGCTCATAAACAGACCGTATCGTGCACTCCATCAGACAGCAGGTGAGTGCACCTTGGCCAGCCCCTGCTCTTGTCACTGGGAGACCCCCTGTGTGTGCATCATTTCTCTGCTTCCTGTTTGATTTCTGCCTCTGCAGGAATCAAATATCTGTCGGCTCATCGGAGGAACATTTGTTAAATAAACTGGAGTTTGTCGTTGAATTTAGTCTTTATCCTCCGGTTTAATGAGTTTGGAGCCATGATGTTTGTTTGTTTTGTAAACAAAAGGTGGTTGGTTTTCCTTCCTTTGCGTCTCAGATTTTCTGCTGTTGGTTCTTGGATTCTGTTACATCTCATTTCTTCATCCCTTCTCCGCCCCATTTACTCACTCCCCTGTTTTCAATCACCTGCCCCAGTAAAGAGATAGTTCCAATATTTTGAAGTTAAAGTAATGAAATGCCTACATGTTTGTTGTAAATGGAGAAATAGTTTAATTCTGACCAGTCTAATCCATACAAATACTATTTTACTGCCGTCAATGTTGCATTGCAAGATTACTCCTGCAGAAATAAGATGATCTTTCCTAAAGCTACTCCAAGCTGAGCCAAAAGTGCTACAGCCAGCTGCTGCTGTTTGAGCTTGCAAATAAACAAAATATGATGTAAATAACAGTAAAGAAATTCAAAACAATGCTAATGACCTTCTTTGTATTTGGAAAGATGTTAATCTTGACGTGACTCCACCTACACATTTATTATCTTCATTATTATTATTATTATGCATTTTCATCTGAACATAGGTATTAACTTTTAAGTAGAAAGAGAAATACTTGAAGCAGCCTGTCACCCACATCATTTTATTTTTTAACCTTATTATTATTATTATTTGACCCTTCCTGTGCAGTTACGCAGACAAAAACACAACAAGAGCTTTGAAGTTACAAGTAAAAAGAGCATGGCTAATGCCTTGAACGTGGCCTAAAGAACTTGACTTTAAAAATGTGAGCATCAAAGACAAGCTGCAGATAAACTCCACAGCTAAAGTACAAACGTTTGATTAATGTGAACGGTTATATTTTCCCTCACACAATGACCTCCAACATCACACTTGACAGATGTGAGACTTTTAAATAAGCTTTATTGTTTGAATGTTTATGAAACATTCACATTGTTGTGATCCAGTTTTCTTCTGTACGTTTTTCAGCTTCTGTCTCGTTCCACTTTTTTCCTCATAGAAAATGAATTGAGCTCATTTTGCAGCCTTCATATCTTTAGATCCGTTTATACAACCTTTTACTGCTCTTTTCACATGTTGTTCTGCTTCTTTCAGCTTCCTTGTGCAAACTCAAATATTGTTTCAGCTACTTTCCACTAATTTCAGCTGGGTTTTTTTTTTTTTTTTTTTTTGCTGTTTTCTGCTCCTTTCATTTCAGATTATTTCTGCTACCTACAACATTTTTGTTCTTCTGAGTTCTTTCTGTTAATTTCAGCTTGTTATGCTCCTTTCGGCTTATTTTTGCAAGTTACAGCTTTTTCTGCTATTTCATCTACTATTTAGCTGTTTAATGTAAATTTTTAGCTTTTTCAGCTAATTTTACGTTTTGCACTCATTCCAGCCTCAATTTTAACCTTTTATCTGCCCAATTCAGCAAAAAATGTGCTCTCCACTTCTTTATGCTAATTTAAGCTTTTTCTGCCTTTGTAGATATTTTTAGCTGTTATTTCAGCTTTTTATCAGATAACTTCCACTTTTTTGTGCTCATTTTTGCATCTTTCAGCCTCATTTGGTAAACATGTGTTCTTTCTGATTTCTTCTGCTAATGCAAGTTTGTTTTACATTTTCAGCTACATTTTTAGCATGTTCTAATTTTGGCTGTTCTAAGATAAATTCCAGTGTTTTGTGGCAATTTCTGCAACTTTAAGCCTAATAGACTTTTTCTGATCATTTCAGCTTGTCTCCTTTTAGCTTAATTACCGGTTATATTAGTTTCAGCTTTTTCTACTATTCTAGCTACTACTTTAGCCATTTTATGCTGATTTTAGCGTTTTCACCTAATTCCAGCTTTATGAGCTTATTTGAGCTCTTTCCGTTTCCTGGTAGTTTAAGCTTCTTTCTGCCTTTCAGCTACATTTTTAAGCTACGTTTTTGTGCTAATTTCAGTTTTTTAGCTAAGTTCCAAAATTTTTGTGCTAATTTCTGCTTATTTAAACCAAATTCAGCAAATATGTGTTCTTTCTGTTTCTGTTTCTAATTTAAGCTTGCCCCTCTATTTCAGCTACATTTCAGAACGTTTTTAGCCAATTTCAGCTGTTTCTCAGCAAGTTTTTCAGCGACAAGCATCCACACTATATTTTTGCAGGAAATGCAATTGCTCTAGTTATTATTAATGTTGTTTTGTTTACATCTCTTACTGGCTTTCACACAGTCCTGACACACATCAAGAATTTGTACATGGTCATAATGTTGTGGCTGATCGGTGCAGACTACTTCAGGAGAACAACTGAATTTGTTCTGGTTTGATGTGGATTCGTTATAAAAACATGAATGGAAGCTCCTGTTCTTGTGACGTTCTGATACGAACCTTGTTGGTTTCACTGATTAACTTGTGGAGGCCTGAAGGCAGAGGATCCGATCTGCATAAAGTTCAGTCAATTTTCTCCTCCCATCGTCCAGCCGAGCGGTTTCTCCTCATCATTTTGGTATTCACGATGGTTAAAACTGATTTAAGCTATCAGGAATCCCATCAGCTGTAAAATGATACGATAAAGACTTTATTATCTCGGGTATACGTACTCTGAAGACGTGTTTTTCAGCCTAACTCAACCTTTTTTAATATTAATAGCTTCTTCGGTAAATGATGAGTGGTATTGAAAGGTTTTATACTCCACTGATTCAACACAGGAGTTCCTCATAAAACCAGTAAGTACCAGTTCTGGTTCAGATGATTTCATGTATGTATGTATGTATATGTATGTATATATGTATGTAAATATGTATACAGTATATGTATGTATGTATGTATGTATGTATGTATGTATGTATGTATGTATGTATGTATGTATATATATATGTATGTATATATGTATGTATACAGGTAGTCCTCGACTTACGAACAGGTCTAAGGACCGTTCGTAGGTCGATTTTGCCGTAACTCAGAACCGAACGCACATGGCGCCGTAAGTCCGGATTTTCGGCCGTAAATCGAAACCGAAACTAAACGGCGATCGGTAATGTCTTTTTAAACACGTTTTTTCAATGTAAAACAACTTAGAACTGCCGTTTTAATGTGTTTCCAAGCAGTTAGCTAACAAAATACCCTAAAAAAAATGAAAAAAATATAAAATGCTGCATAAAAAAGGCAACGTACGGCGTGATGACGTCACTGGGGGCGGCGCCATAAGTACGGAACGCCGTAAGTAGAGACCGCCGTAAGTCGAGGACTACCTGTACAGTGTACAGTATACCGGTATATAAATACTAAAATAAACCACTACTTACTACTTGTAGTACTATTGCTACTTTGCGGGTTTTCACCTAACTCTGAGATTGAGGTTAACTATACCACTGCGGGGCTACAGGGTACAGATCCCCTGCAATAAACGAGGGCCTACTGTACTCACAACTGCTTTTCTGGTTTCTTGTATTTGGTTGCGTCTCCTTGGTGTTTGTTTAGTGTGCTGCACTTTATCCAATGGCAGTTTTTAAACATGCTATACAAATAAATTTGATTTGATTTAAACTTTCTTTTCCTCCCATGATTGTGTGTAACAATCTTATTTATGTTTCTACATGCACAAACTAAATGTTTGCCACATTTCTTATTATTTTATGCTTGTTCCTTGTATGTAAAATTGCTTGACTGTGGTCATTTTTAATATACAAGGACAATATGTCGTGGAGAGGACTCCGTCCTTTCAAAGCTTAGTGAGGGTGAGTTTGTCTCTTTTCTGTTTTGTTTCAATTAAAACATTTACTTAAAATCACACACACAACACAAATGTGATCCTTCCTTAATAATTCTTTAACTCAAAGCTGCTGGTTCTTGGTATCTTCTTACTCCTCTTTAAGTTTTCCTTGACTCCTTCAGACACAATCCACATAAATTCCTTTATAAAGCTTTAAGGTTTTTATCAGCTTTAAGTAGTAAAATTCAGATTGTCTCCCCAGTTAAGGACCAGTGGACAGAGTACATCACTTTCTGTGGACTCAGAACGCACTCCAAGCTCTCCGGGTCACATGTCACTGAGCTCATCTACGTTCACAGCAAGACACTAATAGCTGACGACCGCTGCTACATCATTGGTGAGACACCGCCTGTAAGATCATTTAGGGGGTTGTCACTGACTGATTCAACGAGCTTAAAGCCACAGGTTTGTTTTCTCCCTGGTGTTTCAGGATCAGCAAACATCAATGATCGTAGCATGCTGGGTGATCGAGACAGCGAGCTTGCAGTGCTTGTGGAGGACGAAGAGAGAGTCCCATCCATCATGGGAGGACAGAAATACGAAGCAGGACCCCTCACACTCGCTCTGCGCAAAGAGTGCTTCAGGTCGGGCAAAACATCTTACTCCCTAAGTGATTATTTTTGGTATTGAGCTTAAAATATTAGTGTGTAACAAAGCTGACTGTTGCAACAAACACTGATTTATTTTTTGTGTGTGTGTGTGTGTGTGTGTGCGTGTGTGTGTGTGTGTGTGTGTGTGTGTGT
>JARVGV010000280.1:5649580-5670329 GCA_031762435.1 Hypsolebias longignatus | reverse complement strand
ATACATGTATGTATGTATATGTATGTATGTATATATATGTATGTATACATGTATGTATGTATGTATGTATGTATATATGTATGTATATATGTATGTATGTATGTACATATGTATGTATATATGTATGTATATATATATATGTATATATGTATGTATATATGTATATATGTATGTATATATATGTATGTATATATATATATATATATATATATGTATGTACATATATATGTATGTATGTACATATATGTATGTATGTACATATATATGTATATGTATGTACATATATATGTATGTATGTACATATGTATGTATGTACGTATGTACGTATGTATGTATGTATGTTTTTGTAAATCTGATCCACTGGTTTCCTGCAAATTCAGCACAAATCATTCAATTATTTATTCCAATGCCATTGAATTATTATTTTTAATAACTTTAGTCCAAATATGATTAAATAATTCCAAAGAAGCAGTCTATATAAAGCATGGTGGAGTTTAAAATCCAGTTCAGTTTTATCTACAGTAACTTTATGTTATGAATGTAAAGTCTATTTGAGCTCACAAACCCAACAGAGGCAAACACGTTTTTCTTTCCTCTGTAGAAAAGTTAACGTCTCTTGTTTATGCTGCCAGGAATCTGCAGCGCAGGAAGCGCCTGCCTCTCGGCATCTCTATAGCACACAACCTTGTCGGTCCTCCCCACATATGATGGATCCATGTGGAGGTGACGACCCGTTATTCTTCTGGGCTTGGCCCGACCAAGCCCCAGGATCCAGGGCTCGACCACCAGGTGCTTGCCAGAAAGCTCCACCCCCCAATGCCTGTCTCCAAGGAGGTGCCCCGGTTTCCCTTTTTCCAGCCAGGTTTCCTGATGCGACCGCTCATTTATCAAGGGATTCAAATCGTTCAGCCTGACCCATCCCACAATGCCCTTTTGCCTTGGGGGACCAGATCAGAGGCTGATACCCAAAACAAAACACCCCCAGGAGCACTGGGGTACTCAAATCGTTCCACCACGTTAAGGTGGCGATTCTAGAGGAGTTTGTGGGGGGGAGGGACCTCCTTCCTCTCCTCGTCCTTCCTGCTCTTCTCCACATCGTGTGAGCATACTACAGACTTCTGTGAATTTTGCATAAGTCTGAACGTCAGTAAACATCTGAAGGGGATGACGTGTCATACCAGCAGTAACTGCAAACTACACCTGAACCGCCGTTTCCTCTGATTGTTGAAGAGTCTCGATTATTTGCTTAAGTTTTTTCTAGTTTTCTAGTTCTAGAGGCGGATGTGGCCGAGTGGTTAGAGCAGTCGTCCTCCAATGCAAGAGTTGTGGGTTCGATTCCACCAGCAGTCACACATGTCCAAGTGTCCCTGGGCAAGACACTGAACCCCTCATTGCCTCCGATGTGTGTCCCATCGGTGTATGAATGTGACAAAGCTTTGATTAGTCTTTGTGCAGATCTAGTAGAGCGCTGTATGAATGGGTACACAAGAGCTTTGAGTATCTTGATAAGACAGAAAGGTGCTACATAAGTAAAGTCCATTAGATCAGTATGGACGCTCCAAAAACAGTTTCATGGACCAATGACGAGGTCAAGACCTTTCTGTCTTTTTTGGAGGATCAGAGGATTCAGTGTGAGCTGGACGGCGCTACAAGAAACTGTCTGCTTTGCATTGACAAACCCACTCACCTTCAACTGAGAAGAACCGATGAGACAAGAGCCGAGGTAAGTCGCACTTGACGATAGCAGAGCAAGTGTCTCTTAGCTGGTCTGGGAACACCTCATTTATCTTTAGTACCATTTTCTTTTATTTGTTCTTCTCAATTTGTATGTTTTTTTATGATTGTCTACTGTTGTCTTTGTTGTCATCACTCTGTTAAAACCAGGTCTCTTGTAAACAAGTCCCCGAGGCTCAGTGGGATTAACCTGTGTAAGGTTGAATGAGTCCTCCAGAAGACCAGGAAGAGATGGCTGAGGAGAGAGATGCTGGACCTCCCAGTTAAAGATGTTGCCCCTGAGACCTGAATCCAGAACCAGATGATGGATGGATGAAAGGATGTAAACTGATTTGATAGCTAAGGTGCAAAGTGTTTGTGGGCATAAGCGAGACAGGCAGCTGCCTCAGCGTTTCTTTAAAAAAAAGCAGGAGCTCAACTTAAATCCTCTAAAATTAGTTTTTCTTTTCGTCTCCACTTTGAAGTGATTTTAAAGACACAATATTTTCCTCATCAAAGACACTGGAAGTGGACAAGACGAGCAAACGCAGCAGAAAACATGAGTTTTAAAAAATATCTGGATTATTGTGGATGAGGTCCTGGCTGCCTCCTCCTGCTGAAGGCTTTGAGTAAAACACCTTCATTTACAGCAGATTAACAGCTCAGAGTCTGAGCATTAATTACTGGAGAACCAACCATGAACTGTTTATTAAAGACAGACTTCTCCACTCTGTTCTATGAAAGGCCATTTTAAAGCCAACGTGTGTAAATGGGTCCAGATTTGAACAATACGGAGCTGGAGGGCGACGTTTTCCACTTGCCTGGACCAAATGTCTGCCTTTCAGATCAGACATCTTTATACTGGATCCACTTTTTAAAAAGGCAGATCAGACAGAGTCTTTTGGAAGAAGAGGCAGCGTTCTGTGTTCGGACTCACAGAACTCGTGAATCTTCACCAGACGGTTGCTGGTTGGGGTAAATGTGCTCATTCCTCCACTCTGCCCCGATCAGAACTCTTCATTAAAGACAGCTTCGGGCCAAGAGACATGACCGCCCCGGTGTTGCTCGTGTGATGGAGCGTTGGTGAGTGGGAGGTGAGAGGCCGGGGAGGGAAATCGTCTTGAAAGGAGGCAAACGGGACAGATGACAAACGGTGGAGGCAGCGTCCCCTTCCACCCTGAAGCAACACCACCTGAGTTGTGCCCCCTCACTTCCTGTTTTAAAACCAACCGTTATTAAAAGCACGTCGCTTCACCCGTGGGGATGATCTCAGACTCTGCATCAGCCCACTCACTCGGGGGGCACAGAGAACAGCTCTGATGAAAGTTAGTGTGTCTGAGCGTGGGCGGCTGGGAAGCTGGTATTTATAGTTTCTTTGGCATTTCCAGTTGATCCAATAAGCCGTTTAATTACTGGGTTTGTGCTCGTTCAGCAGGTGTGAAAACATCAGGCAGGATTTCTACACGGAGACTTTCTTTCAGGGTTTAAAGTCGACCCGCTGCTGAAACAAAGGAATGCATATCGCCCGCCACCTCATCTCAGAGTTTACGTGGCGCAGTTGTTAAGAGCTGCTGCCTCTCAGCGAGCAGGTCGCTCCGGTTCAAAACCCGACCGGGGACCTTTAGTCTGCATGTTCTCTCCGTGTTTCCTTCCACAGACCAAAAACATGCATGCTAGAATGATTGGCAACTCTAAATTGTCTCTAGGTGTGAGTGAGTGAATGGTTGTCTGTGATGGACTGGAGACCAGTCCAGGGTGTCCCACGCCTCTCTCACAGTGAGGGCTGGACATGGACACCAGTGACCCCCACGACCCGAAAAGGAAGAAGCAGTAACGATAAATATTACACAAAAGCTAAACCAGTTCTGAAGAAGCTTCATTAAAAACTGCAGCAGTTCAAGAAACTTTCATATCATTTAAGTTCTCCAGACACACATTGATGTGTTCACAGTTTAAAACCCACCAGGTTCTTCATGACGCTACTTTTACCGAAAGCAATTTCACTCATAATTTATCGGACAAGGAAAGCGTTGAGTGGAAAGGAGGATGAATTATGAACGGAAGGGCAGCCTTGTTGAGCGTTGAGCGGGATGATAAATTGCCAATCAGAAGAACGCGTCCAAATGTCAAACAAGCACGTCTTTGATGGTCTCTGGGCCGTTAGCAGGAGCTAATAAAATGTTTATTAAGTGTTCTCCCAGGTGACAAGACATTCATCACTTCACGTGTTTCCTCATGGGAGCCATCTTATTATCCTCACCAGATCAATACTGTCACTAAAAGTCCTGATGCTTTCCTGGTGTCTTTATGCTTTCCCCACAATCAGCCAAATGTTCCTGAAATCATTTAATGAGGTCTGGATCAGCAGGTCTCCAGACTTTCTGGAGGTCTTTCAGAGGTTTTCTTTGGACTCTGTCAGCCTTTTTACCCAGTTTCTGTTGTCATACCTGGTCATGAAAGCAAAGAACGGAGAGTGGACAAGAGGAGGACAAAAGAAGAAGAAGGTGGTGAGGAAATGTTTCCAGAAGATGAATAGAAACTGAAAATCAAGTGTTTAGGAAACGGGAAAGAAAGATCCAAAACACCCTTCATCTTTCAGCTGATCCTCCAGTTCCCTGAACTCCAGAAAAACTGAACATCCACTCTTCATGTGATGAACGTCACATTATTGTTTAGACTTTTAATGATTCATTTAATCCATTATTATTTCCCTAGTTGGAATAATTATACACAACGAGCAGCAATGTGCCAGCAAAAAAAAAGAAACCGTCCAGATGACCCGACTGAACATTTTTAAATTTTTACCTGGATTATTGAGCATGAACTTTGATACAATGAGGACTTTTAACCTTTAAATCAGGGGCGCACGTTTTGATTTTTTGTGGATTTTCTCCAATGAGACTGATTTACAAATATAGATTCATATTAAACTGTTATGTGGTGCTGAAAGATCTAGAAGGTATTTTAACAAAACCCATTAACTTCCTGTCAGTGATCATGGTTGACTGAAGCTGGTAGTGTCTGTTTGCCAGAGTAAAAAATGATTTGTTTGATTGGATTGACCAGAAACTAAAGGTGCCCCTGAGATGGAAAGAAATTGGTTTAATGTTCAGGAAGAAACGAGAAACCTGCTGCTACACCAGTGTCCCTGTGCACCAGTGTCAATGTCTACCAGTGTCCTTGCCCACAGTGAAGACAGTTTTAACATCACTGTGTACCGACGACCAGGAAAGAAGCTCCAAAACGTTCGAGTTGGACAGAAACCTGCGGCTGTCTACATGGAGAAATGTCTTCTGGTGAAAGGTTTGAGGGTCAGACAAGACAAAGACTGAGTTGTTTAGACTCAAAGACAAAAATGACAATTGGAAGAGTAAAGATGAGGTTTTCGGGCCTGAAAACAGTGAACCAGCTGTCAGGCATGGTGGTGGGAGCATCATGCTGTGGTACAAAGCAAGGATGACTACCTCGAAGTTCTTCAACTTCACCTCAGTTCAACAGTTGGGACGGTTGACACCTGGACACGGTTGGGTCCAAGAGGACACTGATCCCAAACATGAGAAGTAGTTTCTGATTGGATCAATCAGTCTGATGTTAAAAGATTAAAAGTTGGGTCTGAATCTAGAAAACCACCCAGTCTAACTTCACTCTGCAAACTCTGTAAAAAGACAAAGAATACAATGAATAATTATATTAATCATCATCAAAAATCAGCCAGAAGCTTGTTGACGGACACAAAAACCCTGAGGTTCGGAGACATTTACCCAAATATTAGCTTATGGACATATTTTATTTATGAAAATCCCCAATTAGTTCAAAAAAAAATTTAAGGTTATTGTAGTTTTTTTTTTGTTGTTGTTGCTGTGTAATCATTTAATTCTGAAGATAAATATGGTTAAAAATAAATAATTAAAAGTCCTAAATTAATTCAATTCTGACATTCATCCAGCAAATGGAAACTTCTGACCAGAACCTTGGAAGTCCAACAACTTTCCCACAAAATAAACAACTTGCAAGTTGCAGCTTAAAGTTTTTCTCATTGGAGCATTTAAGACGTTCAATAAACTTGTAGGAGTTCCTGTTTCACATCTATCCTGAGGTCACTAGATGGCACCAAACCACCACACCCACGAACAATCTCCCTCATGAGGCGCCAAGCGTATAAAAGGCTTTTAATGACTTCTCTTCGACGCTGGAGCATTACCACGCCAATGGTTCGTGCTTCTACCCATTAATATTTTCTTGACTAGTGTTCACTTACCTTTATTGATGTTTCCAGTGTACCTCCTGAGACTTACCTGCTCCTGGACTCCCCTGGGAAACTCTAGAAAAGTCCCTGTGTGGGAAACTCTAGAAAAGTCCCTGTAGCCTCAGCTGTTCTTCCTGGTTATCCTCCGGGAAAGCCCTGGAGATCTCCTCATGGTCTCCTCAGCTGTTCTCCTCGCCTTCCAACCACACGCCTACCAGAGACTGCATTCCACTCTGGACAACTCGTTTGTACAGGATGTTGGAACCAGTCCTCCGACAACCATTGTCCAACTAGTAAGAACCAGAGACAATCTAATTAATCCGTTCCTGCAGTACTTCAGATCTGACCCTTCTCCTTGCTCCTCAGGGTTCCTCACATTAAAATCACTGACCTTGCCTTCTTGTCGTTGAGATGTTCATCTTTTCACTCTGGGTGTTCTGTTGTCGTGCCAAAACTGAAACAAACCAGAGCTTCTTTTACAAACAAACAAAACTTGACGTGTCGTGGAATAACCGTCTGTTACTGAATCAACTCACGTCCATCCATGAGCTCAACGCGCCGCCTGATAATGAAACATTTCCATATTTTATCACGTCTCTGCTCTCGCCTCAGTCAGGTCTGTCCACGGTCTTTAAAATGCCAATCAGTCTGCACTGACATTTATCTACAAACTGTACAGGAAACAAGTTTTTCAAAGGTCAACCAGACAAATATTACACTTACAGGAGAGAATCACTACCTGAATCAGTGCCGCCATGTTTTCCCAGGACATAGTCACGTAAATGGTCAAATTCAGTTCCTTATAATACTTGTTTTTTTTTTAACTTTGCGATTTAAATTGCATCTTGTACACAGGAGGTATAAAATATGTTATGGCTGTTTTTTATTCAAGGCATTCAGAATCATTTAGCTGCACCAACACATGTCCTATAAACTATTACAAACTAAAATGTAATTTATTTTCACACTGCCTCGCTCCGTATGGAAACTGATGTTTATCTGTCTGCAAATTAATATCAAGACACATTTCAGAGAAACAGTCCAGTCTCACAAGAAAACGTGTCAATGCTGCATATGTTGGAATTTATGGTTAAAAATAGTACGTTGGTGACGTGAAGGCCTTGTCTACACTGGATATTTTAAAAACTGATGTTCTAGTTCAGTTTTTAGACCAAAGCTGGGCTCAGATTACAGATTTATCATCTTTACTTGTTTTTTTGCACATCTAATTCCCAAACCCATCAGAAAATAACATGCACCTCAAATTCAGCTGCAACAGCATCTCTCGACGTGTGCACGATTTGTCCGCATTTAAATGAGGTTTCATGAGAACGTGTAGAGTATATGTGTCAAACTCAAGGCCCAGGGGTCAAATGTGGCCCTCGTTGACATCTTATCTGGCCACCAAGATGTTATTTTAAACGTAAAATACTTTTATCACTTTATTTTTTTCATTAATCTTTAATTATGATGTCAAAAATGCAGAGAACGTCAAATGAGACCAACCAAACTCTTGTTGAGGAACCTGCAACCAAGAAAAGATGTTGGGTATCTAACTTGACAATGTAAATTTTGAAACTGTCCTCTAGTTTCAAAAATATTTTAATTTTGGCCCCCTTTTGTAAGGGGGTTTGACACCCCTGGTTTAGAGGAAAGCTCACTTGTGTTTATGAAATTAATGTCCAAGACAAGAGGCTTGAAGACAAGTGCAGCCGGTGACACAAGAGTTCATGGTATTTGCATCTTGGATGAAGGAACAGAGGAAGAGGAGCAACCTGCTGCCTTTGAAAAGAAGAGGGCACGCAAGTCCAGAAAGGGATCACTCGTCAATCAACTGTTCAAACTGGAGTCAAACTGGACCCAGAGGTTATTGCGGTAGGAAGAGAAGGAATAGTTTACACCATCTGATCCTCAAAGATCCATTAATCTTAAGAGAATGCATATCGTCCGTCGTCTTGCAAGTACAGTACGTTTTAAATAACAGATCTCAGCTCCATCGATCTCCACAACCACCTCTTCCAGCTATTCTGAGATTCCAAGGTGGTTCCAGAACAGCCGACAGACAGTGTCCCCATAATGTCCTGGGTCTTTCCAGGGTCCATCCTAACCAGATGTGTGAACCTCCTCAGCTGGCTCCTCTGGATGTGGCGGAGTCTCTCCTGGAGAATAGAACTTCTCACCCTATCTCTGAGAGTCCATCTACCCTGCAGAGAAAACTTATTCAGACCTCCTGGATCCAGGATCTGGTTCTTTCAGTCTCTACCCAGAGTTCAGGACCACAGGTGAGGGTATGCATACCTGTAGACCAACTGGTAAACAGAGCTGCTCCTTGCAGCTCACCTCCCTTTTCTCTCACAGCTATCAGCACACCAAGTCAGGTAAATATCAGTAAAACTTTGTCATGGTCATTGTTGTGTGCACTAAAGGTGATTAGGTGGGGTGGCCATCTTGAATCAGGCTGACTAAAGGGCCTTGCATACTCCATTCAAAGTGGCAAGATCAGCTCTCGTTGGCATAATTGCGTGATGAAAATCACGTTATTTTGTTCTTAGGGTAGCTCCGCCCCTTCTCAACATAAGGCCCAGGCCAAACTTTTTTCAACATTCAGCTGTACGACTCTTAAAAACACAATAAATTAGTCAGATGGACAAAAACTCCTGGATGGAGATCGTGCAGATATTGTGTATGGAGGAGTCTGTCTGCTGAAAACGATGGCGCTTGCTTCAGATTTGTGGCCAAACAGCAGATGTGGGGACGGAGTGGTGGGAAGAACCCTGAGGTGACGTATACTGCAGCAGGAGGCGTTTCCCAGGAGATCTGCGCTGTGCACAATGAAAGGTGCGCACGAAAATGAATGCCCAGCATTCACGTGACCGCAAGTTGACTGTTCGGCTTCAGATGGTGTAAGCAGGGTCCCTAAGTTTTCAGCTGAAGATAATCATCAACAAATGCTTCTGTCCAGTGGTTCACCATTAAAAAAAATAAAAAACACTGTTTTCTGAAGCAATCACAAATTTCCTGAACACTCCATTTGTGTTGAAACGTCTCATTTTCCGTCTCTTCAGTGGCGTCCACACTGGAAGGACATCAGTGAGGAATATCTGCAGATAAATTTAGTCTTCATCGAGTACGAAAGCGCTCTTCACCATCAGAACGATCATTTCCGTGAACGTGTGGGTCATCGCTGCTCTCCAAATCTGTCAAAACACTCAGCGTTCACTTCTTCTAAATCACAGCCGCGCATTTCATGAATATTATAACACTGTTCACCAAAACATGGAATAATTCACAGGGATGACGCGGTCATGTAATAAATATGCTAACGGAGGAGTCTGCCTCATCTGTAAAAGA
This sequence comes from Hypsolebias longignatus, assembly GCA_031762435.1. Lineage (NCBI taxonomy): Eukaryota > Metazoa > Chordata > Actinopteri > Cyprinodontiformes > Rivulidae > Hypsolebias > Hypsolebias longignatus. The sequence continues at coordinate 5,661,019 of JARVGV010000280.1, read as the reverse complement.
GAGGGAGAGACTCGGAGCGATGGATCACGCTGAGAAATCATCTGGTGTAAACCAGCAGATGCAAAAACATCCATCAGGAAGCTGTAAAACATGCAAATATGCAAATCAGCTCGTCAGACACAGCTCCAGCAGCAGAGAGGAGTATCGATGTGAAACCTGTATTTATGTTCTGGTCCGAGTGCCGGCTCTAATCATCGGGAGCAGAACCGCAGAAGAAATATTGAGTTTTTAAAGCAGGCCTCATCGTCACTGAAGCTCCATCCCTGTTCTTTTTTCTGCTCTGTAATCTGTGTAAATCCAGAATAAATCTGAGACCGCCTGACACCCTGCAGATCGGTTTGTCCCTGGGCGGGGGAATCAGATGCTCCGCGAGCGTGAAGAGGATAAGAAAACTGCCACGGAGCTGCCGGGGAAATCCCATTTAATTAGTACAGTGACCCGAGCTGTGGAGGAAGTGGATCAGGAAGTTCTGCCTGACTCAGGTCATTTTAGGACCATCCATTACCTCAACATTCATCAAGATTTTACCGTTTCCTACTAAACCTTCAGCAATTAGTCAAAACATACCAATCATTCACTCCTAACTGCACAGCTGTGATGCAGGAAGCGAGATCTAATAAATGCTCGTTGAACGCTGACTCAGCATTCACCTGTACTTTACTTACAATCTAACCAGGTGCTATTACCATTAGCAACGACTTTGATCCATTTTAGCTGTTAACATATTAAAATATTCAGGTCATTCGTAAGATGGGTGCTATGACTTTTATATTTTACGTTACTTGCTACTATCTGCACACAGGATAATAAAAGTAATCCTGCACCACAATAAACACTTTGATGTTTTCACATTAAAACATTTCACACCTCTGCACCGGACCTGCTTGGAACTTAATTGCTGGTATTTTTATATTCTTTGCTATTTTTATATCTTATTCCTTGTGTAGACGGCACGGTGGCACAGTTGGTAGAGCTGTTGCTTCTCAGCGAGAAGGCCGCTGGTTCAAATCCCGGTCCGGGGGTCTTTCTGGGTGGAGTTTGCATGTTCTCTCCGTGCATGCTTGGGTTTTCTACAGGTACCCCAGTTTCCTCCCACAGACCAAAAACATGCTTGTTTGACTGATGGTAACTCTGAATTGTCCCTAGGTGAGTGAGAGAGTGTCTCGTTTGTTTCTGTGTCCCTGTGATGGACTGGACACCTGTCCAGGGTGTCCCCTGCCTCTTGCACAGTGATAGCTGGACATGGGCACCAACAACCCCAAAAAGAGGAAGAAGCGGGTAATGATAATGGATGGATGATTCCTTGTGTATGCTCCTTTGTACTAAAATTCTGGCGCAACAATTTCCTGCAGAATCAATAAAGTTCTATCTTACTTTTTAATATATTTACCTTTAACAAATATTTTCCACATAGACACACAAACAAATTTCAGCTCTTACAAAATAGTTGTCTTTAAGTTGGTGGAGCTGCTAGCCCGGTTGTTGTTATATAGCATTTAGCTTGAGGCTGGCTTTGAGCTACTGTTGGATAGCCTTTAGCTAACCTTATACTTCTGTTTAGCGACCTTTTGTCACTTTCAATTCCTTTAATGGGCTTTTTGCCACCTTATGCAAGCCCTCTGCCACTTTTAGCTTCAGTTAGCCAGCCTTTCGCCACTTTCAGCTTTAGCTAGCCTTTTGCTACTTTTTCTCTGAGCTAACCTTATGTTACTTTACTTTTAGCCTTCTCAACAGTTTTTTTTTATTACTTTTTTTTAATTCTGGACTTTTATTTATAATCACAAGATGCATTCCTTCAAAAAATGCTAGACCATGACCTCACATTTTAAACCTCAGAGTAAAATATTGTAAACAAACTCAGCCTTTGTTGGTTTGGTTCACCATCATTTACAGCTGAATGATCAGTTTTTACAGTTTTTAATTGGTTGAAAATTAAGTACTGTAAAGTCTACAGAGTTTACTTTGCTTCTAAATTATGTAAAGTTTATGTTGAGCAAAGTGCACTTTGAATCCAAATTATGTAAAAATGTATGTTCAGCAGTGTACCTTTATCCTAAATTATGTAAAGTTTAGGTTCAGCAGAGTGTTCTTTGATTATAAATTATGTAAAGTTTACAATCTGGTAGTTTACTTTGAATCTAATAAAGTTTACATTCAGCGGAGTGTACTTTGAATCTAAATTATGTACAATTTACATTCAGCAGTGTACTTTGAATCTAAATTATGTACAATTTACATTCAGCAGAGTGTACTTTGAGTCTAAATGATGTACAATTTACATTCAGCAGTGTACTTTGAATCTAAATTATGTACAATTGACATTCAGCAGAGTGTACTTTGAATCTTACTTATGTAAAAAATTATGTTCAGCGGAGTGTACTTTGAATTTAAATTATGTAAAGTTTACTTTCAGCAGGGTGTACATTTATGAGAAATTATGTAAAGTTTACGTTCAGCAGAGTGAACAGTCCTGTTCTTTATCCAGAGGGTTCTTTAAACAGAGACATCTTTTTTTTCCTTATAGTTTTTTGTGAGTGCTGCAGGATTTCCAATGAGGCAAGTTAAACAAACCAGGTGTGACATGAACACTGTGCACTTTACCTTCAGGGTTGTGGTTTTAGCTCAACAGATTCTGTTTTGAAGCACAAACAACACCCAGTCTGAAGAAATTAATGCCATCAGCACCTCAGCGACCGGATTAATGAGGAGCTGCGGTGCTGAGCCAGGCGAAGGCTGCTCATTTGTTTGGGAACCCATCTCCATTAAACAACAATAAGGAGAATTCATGGAGCTCCATCAGAGCGTGGGGGAGGAGGGTGCTGGAGAATCCTGCGAGAGGGGAACGCAACAAAGCTCATCACGCTCACTAAGCTCAGATGAAATTAAAAAGCTGCAAACAGCTGCAGAAAACAAAAACACTTGTTTCATCTTCCTTTATCTTTCACTTGTTTGTTTCTTGATAGTTTCTCAGCTGCAGTCAGGGAAAACTAAAGCAACAACTGAAGGACAAAATGTCACAAATATATGGAGACACATGAAAGATACAATGAGAAAGGAGCGGAACAAGTGCAGAAAACGACAAACTGCTAAAATAAATACAATATATTTTCTTAAGAAAGAAAAACCACACAAAGGAAAAATCCAGTGTAAACACCTAATGACGGCTGAAATTTATTGTACAAACTAAAACAGAATAATTTAAGTACAAAAACAAACAAGTGGAAATCAGTGAGACAGTTGAAAGACAGCAAGATACAGTTGAAAATTAGCAAGACAGTTGAAAATCAGCAAGACAGATGCAAGTCAGCAAGGTACAGTTGAAAATCAGCAAGACAGATGCAAGTCAGCAAGGTACAGTTGAAAACAGCAAGGCAGATGAAAGTCAGCAAGATACAGTTGAAAACCAGCAAGATAACAGTTGAAAACCAGCAAGATAATAGTTGAAAACCAGCAAGATAACAGTTGAAAACCAGCAAGATAACAGTTGAAAACCAGCAAGATAACAGTTGAAAACCAGCAAGATACAGTTGAAAACCAGCAAGATACAGTTGAAAATCAGCAAGATACAGTTGAAAATCAGCAAGATACAGTTGAAAATCAGCAAGATACAGTTGAAAATCAGCAAGACAATGGAAAATCAGCAGAACAGTTGAAAATCAGCAAGATACAGTTGGAAATCAGCAGAACAGTTGAAACCCAGCAGAACAGTTGAAAATCAGCAAGATACAGTTGAAAATCAGCAGAACAGTTGAAATCAGCAAGACAGTGGAAAATCAGCAAGAAAGATGAAAATTAGCAACAAGATACAGATGAAAATCAGCAAGACAGGGAAAAAAAATCTAATACAAAAGTCAGTCAGTCAGGCGGTCAGTCAGAAACTGTTAAAATTAGAAAAACACCAGAAAATACCAGCAAGACCAGAAATAAAATAAATAAAATTTAGCATGACAAGTGAATTTCAGCAAGACATAGCAAATTGTTTGTGTTTCTTTTTGTTTTCACTTACCTGTTTCCAGTGTCTGGAAAAAATAAAAAATAAAAAAAAAAATTAAATTTTTTTAAAAAAAAGCATAATTTTGCATTGATCAACTTCTTTTTATTTATTTTACCTTTATATTTTTAATTAAATGTTCCTTATTTTTCACATTTACTTGGCATTTCTGTATTGTCATATTTATCTATTTCTGAAGACAGTCGTTATTTAGTTAATTTAAAATGATTTGTTTTTAGTGGCACTCATCACTCCATAGGGACATAAATTGGTTACCAAAGCAACAAGTTTATTTCCATTTTTAATTTCAGTGTTGATATTTATTCTTTTAATCTCCATGTTTAAGGAGAAAATTATTTATTTTTGGCAATTTTTAAATGTATTTTTAGAGCTTCAGCACTGGCATTAGCTTCATTTATTTATTTATTTATTGAGTTTCATATAAAGGCTGGAAAAGCAGATTTCATAACTCCTGCAGTCGTATTGATTCGTATGTCTGAGCGACCTCTGAGTGAATTTTGGGTTCTTCACGGTTCGATGCAGATAATGGAACCAAAGCGAGGAAAGGTGCCGCGGCAGAATAAAAACCCATTTAAAAACAATTAGCATGAATCATTAGACAGAAGGAGAAGAAAACACCTGGAGGAGGAGAAATGACAAAGGAGGAGACTCACCGGGTCCGAGGATGTCAGTGTTCTGGCTCCTGTTGATCCGATAATGACTCCATGGCTCTCCTGAAAAACGTCTGATTACTTTTCAGGTTTTAATGGCTTTAAATTAGTTTATGGTCCGGTCTAATTACAGTCACACCATAATAGCTCCCACTTCATTACAGTTCCAGGCGGCGATAAAATTACACCTGAAAAACAGACAAAACACTTTCAAAGCCAAACTCACGTGCACATAATTAAAACTATTAATATAACACAAATTACTTCTTATTTGAAAAACATCTGGCCCAGAAAGATTTATTACAGTTTTCAGGAGAACTTCTGATATTTTATGTCTCTGTGAACCAGAACAGAGTTTCGAAGTACATATGGCGTTTTCAATACAGGTGGACAGTGTGAACATGAATTACTGATCTTAACAAGGTGATTATTTTAAATTGAACCTTTTTTTATTTATTCAAACTGGAATAAGAAAATAGATAAATGAATGCTAGTGGAAAAAAGCCCTCATCTACATTACACCAAATAATGTAAAGACTGATATTTTCTGTAGTATTTGCACGTGTCATCAGCGCAAATACTGTTGTTTTTTGTTGTAAGTAATAAAAACAAAAATGTAGCTGCCATAATCACAAATGACATCACTTGGTGCTCTACTAGTACAAAAACACAGACCTGCTTATTGGACGAAATTTAAGTAAAGTTTACTTTTAATCTAAATTAAGTAAAGTCTACATTTAGGCAGAGTTTACTTTGATTCTAAATTTTCAAGTTTACGATCAGGCAGTTTACTTTTATTCAAAATTATGTAAAGTTTACGATCCGGCAGTTACTTTGAATCTAAATTATATAAAGTTTACATTCAGCAAAGTGTACTTGATTCTAAATTACGTTAAGTTTATGATCAGCAGAACGTGCTTTGATTCAAAACTGTAAAGTTTACGATCAGTCAGTTTACTTTGATTCAAAATTATGTAAAGTTTACGATCAGGCAGTTTACTTTGACTCAAAATTATGTAAAGTTTACGATCAGGCAGTTTACTTTGATTCAAAATTATGTAAAGTTTACGATCTGGCAGTTACTTTGTATCTAAATTAAATAAAGTTTACATTCAGCAAAGTGTACTTTGATTCTAAATTATTTAAAGTTTACGATCAGCAGAACATGCTTTGATTCAAAACTGTAAAGTTTACATTCAGGCAGTTTACTTTTAATCTAAATTAAGTAAAGTTTACATTCAGGCAGTTTACTTTTAATCTAAATTAAGTAAAGTCTACATTCAGGCAGTTTACTTTGATTCAAAAATTTGTAAAACTTATAATCAGCAGAACATCCTTTTATTCAAAATTATGTAAAGTTCACGTTCAGGCAGTTTATTTGAATCTAAATTATGTAAAATTTACATCTTTTTTCTTTTTGTACACCTATGTTGTCAACATAAGAGAGGAAACTGTAAACAGTCTTTTTAAAATCTTTTATTATTAATTTAAAATTAGAGGTTTTTTTTACATTGTTTTGGTTAATGTTAACTTTAAAACACTGCATTTGATCTTAAAAAAAAAAACCTCTGGCATGAAAAGGTACATTCCTTCAAGAGGCATTAAATTTATAAGCTCTTCATGAAAACTGTTGTTTCAGCCTTTAAATTGGTTTTGTGGTTGATTTGCACTTACAGTATTTCAGCAGAATTATTAGGACATTCCTGCAGAAATTAACACCCAGCCCCACAGGAAGTGCTACAGTGAGCTGCTGCTGCAACAAACACTTGTGAAGAACAATTAAATGTTCATGTAAAAATACCAACGTGTGGAAGCGAATAATTACTGATTATTTATTTTTAAAGATATTTAGGACAACATGAATCCACTTTGTTCTTGGCCTCGCATGGATCAGCCAGCTCATCATTCTACAGCAGGTAAGATAATAACTGTTCAGAACTTCTCCAGAGAACACCACTTTAAGGTGTCCTTTGAGAGCTTCACATGAAAGAAAAGCTTCCAGGTGAGCATATTTTTTATGGATTTATATTGTTAAATTTTTCATTTTGACATCTTTAGTCTTTCAGTCAGCATGGCAGAAAGCTCCGGTGTCAGCAGAACCGTCCTGATGGATTACAGCGCGCTTCGGCTGACGTTCTTTAAAAGATGTGAGCGGCACTTCTTCATGCATTCTGGTGCAACCTGACCCTCAGCTGAACGTGAACCTGCGCCTCCCCGAGCTCCTGCCTGGATGACGGTTTTCACTACACGTCAACAGATGAAAGGAGCCGGACTCCTCTTCCTCAGATATTGTGACTCCCCCGGGCTGAACCTTTTGTTCAGATAACCACTTTCACCAGGCCGATGAATAAAATATAACTCATGAAACAATATAACCATCCACACACACACACGCAGTGATTAATTATGATTATTTAACAAGAGGTTCAGCAGGACATACACCGCTGGAGTGGTAAATTAAAATTATAATGAACTGCTATTTCTTGTGGAATTATAAAATCCTTAACCTCGAAGAGGTCAACTCGAAGGCACAACAGTTAATTGGCATTTTCACCTGGTAAAGTTATTAAACCAGAGCTCATTTTCCATAAAATCCCATTAGACTCTGTGCTTACCCAGAGCAGGAAATTGAGTTTTCATAATTAACACAATAAAACCTGTGCTGATGTTTAGTTGGATGACCTGTGGTCACCATGTATTAAAGCCAAATGTAAGCTAACATAAACAGAGCCGTTAGCATGCAGAGCGCATGCAGTCATGGATACAATTACTCAAACCGCTTTGTTCTCGGGTTTTAAATATCAGCACGTTCACAAAAGGATTTGTTCTTCAGCAGGTTCTAAAGGCTTTCTAAATTTGTTGGAAAATTAATTTATAATTGATAATCAGTGGGACCAGTTCTAGAAAAGAAGCAGTTTTGCTGCTCTGGAGCATCCAGGTATGTGTTACCACAACATCAAGGTGGAAAAACATCAGCAGTTACCTCAGAGAAGCAGTTGTTGCTGCCCATCAACCGGGAAAGGGTCAAAGGTCATTACTAGCCTGGAGTCCATCATTCCACAGAGAGATTCTTCCAAAGAGGAAAACGTTTAAACAGCTGACAACCTTCACAGCAGATTCACCCTGAAGGTCAGACTGTGCAGTGATTCTTCAGGCCTCAGTTGGCAGGTCAAAGGTCATGACCTCCTCTCTAAAAACATGGCAGCACCACTTGGGTTTTCAAAGCTTCATCTGAAGGAACCACAAGACCAGAGGATAGGTGTTTACCCAAAATGCATTGCAGCAAACAGCTCCTCCCAGTTGGCAGCACAGTGGTGGAGCCTGATGGTTTGGGCTCCTGTCAGTCACTGAGTGGACCAGGAACTCCTCTGTAGACCAAAGGGTTTTGGAGTAAGAGAGTCCATCTGTCATGATCCCAAACACAGCAGCTGATATACAACAGAACGGGCCAGAAAGACCAGAACCAAGGAGCTGCAACTGTCCAGAGTCTAGAACCTCAGCCTGCTATAGGAGGTTCTACTAGCTGCTGGATCAGGGGCTGGACAGTTATTCCCACATACAGCTTTTCCATTTTGTTATTTAATAAAGAATCTGTTGGGTTTTTCAAACACTTGAGGTTAGATTTGAATAATTTTAGAACCTGGTAAAAACCAGATTTTTTTAAATTATGTTCAAACATGTAAAAACTCTGGCACTGAAGGAGGGTGGACCTCCTTTCCCCATGACTATGCAAACAAAAACTCTGCAGAGCGCTCCGCATGTTTTTATTACCAGGAAATCACCAGGAGAGCTGGAGGTAATGGCAAAGAGGCAATAACAGTTTTAACTAATGGAATCTGCTTTTTTATGGCGGCTGACGTTTGTGACGAGAAATGAAGCGTTTTCTTGTGACTGCGGCGGGAAGAATGGGACGAAAGCTACAAAAACGTTGAAGCTCCGATTATTAAAGGTTTGCTGAATTTTACAACAGTAAATGTTCCTGTTTGGTGTCAGAAAGCTGCTTTAAAAGATTCAAACCAAATGGAAACCGCAGTCGAGGTTAGGAACACGGTGAGATTCATTTCTGTTGGACCTTTTGAACATTACACCCACAGAACGGCACTCAGACCCAAATTACTGCAGAAATGACGCCGTAATTCTGAATTTCATTACATTTTAGTGCTGTGGTGAGTATTTCTTCATACATAATTGTTGGGTTGAATTAAATCCAATAACTCTTTGATACATCAGTGTTACCAGAACAGAACTCAGAAGTTCATAATCACCCCTCTATCCCTACTGAATATGTAATCAGTTTCTATTTATCTTCATATTTATGGAATTATGCATTCATGAAATTCCTTCATATACTGACTAAAATAACTCTTTCCTTTGACAATAAAAGTGTGTTTGTAACTCGGCTACAAAATGTGTTGAGTTCATCATAATTATTTTTCCTAACTACTGTATTGCATTTTCACAATGTTTAAACTAACTTTAAGGGGTTTATGTAAGGTATGCAACTTTTTAAAGCAAGTTCTAATAGTGACAACAAACTGAGCATATTAGGATTTTATTAGGGAATTTTAAATATCAATTAAGAAAATGGGTTTAAAGAAAAATTAACAAAGTTGAAAAAGATTTGTCTCTGTGGTTTGCATTTTTGACAAAATAACAGTTTATACAGTATTATATTATAATACATTATACTGTACAGTATTATAAGACAGACAGACAGATAACTCCTTACTTTCAATAACTATAAAAATAACTCAATAATATTGTGATGGTACCCGCTTAAATTGTAAACTAGTTCCTAAATGTTAAAAATTCCTGAATCGCATTTGAATCTGGTGAAGTTTATAGAAAGTTGCACTGATTGCATTTAAAGAAAATAAATTGAATTTGACAGAACCCTATATAAAAATAAAAAATAAAAAAAAGTCTATATCTGACAATGAAAGTTAGAAGTTACAGCATCTTGGTTGCTGACGTTACAGTTTGTTTTATCACCGGATCATCCAGTGGTTGTGGGAATTTATGGTGCAATTTAAGAAATCTGCAGCGTTCTATGGATTTTTCTTTAAATAATAGTTAGGATCTAGTGTGGTAGAATCCAAAGTGCAGGCAGGACTCAGAGAGCTCAGGAGGTAAAAATAACTAAATGGTTTTATTAACCTACAAAGTGCTCAACAACCTAGCTCCATCTTATGTTAGATATCTTATTGTTCCATATTTTCCTAACAGAGCACTTCACTCTCAGGCTGCAGGTTTACTTGTGGTTTCTAGAGTTTCCAAAAGCAGAATGGGAGAAAGATCTTTCAGTTCTCAGGCTCCTCTCTTGTGGAACCAACTTCCAGTTTCTGTCCATGAGGCTGACACATTGTCCAGTTTTAAGACTGGGATTAAGACTTTCTTTTTGATAAATCCTATAGTTAGGGTCGGCTTGCTCCTGAAGGGTTAAGCGTTTCCCTTAGTTATGTTGCGATAAGCTTCTGACTGCTGGACGACAAACTGACCATCTCCTCACTCTGCTCTACTCCACCTGTTTATAATTATAATTATTTGCATCTTAACATTGTGTGTGTGTGTGTGTGTGTGTGTTTGTTCACAGCATTGTTTAAAATATACATTAATTAAACCTTTCCTGTCATGAACAGCGAGCAGCAGGACTCAGCGTTGTTTTCTGCTGGAATATTAAAGTGAGCATTCAGATGTTTTGTAGTGGGATTCTGTGAAATAGGCTACAGTTATTATCTTACCTGTTGTAGATAGGTCTTTGGATGACCTCAGTTTGGAGAAAAACTATATGTAATGAAGTGAAAGTGCTCTGATGTGATACAGAAGCACAGATAAACACACATCTACAGAAAGTCAAACAGAGCAAACCAAACAGTTACACAACTGTTTTAGAGTCCTGGACTCTAATCTGCAGTGAGCTGCTTTATCTTTGCAAACTGAGCTCTCATGCACATCTTTCTCCTTGCCCTCCCTCCTGAGGGTTGTTAGTAACTTGAGTTTTGCACTTTGCTGTTTGAACAGAGAAAGTCCATTTGAATGAGAAGCAAAAACATCTTCAATAATATAGTTATTTTAGTTTGAACCTATTCTTACTCAATTTACATAATATAATCTGGTAATCTGGAGCACTCCCTGCTGGAATATTACATCTATGCCCAAACATCTGTGTAATACAAAACTGATGGCAGTGTAAAGCTTTTACAGGGGTGTTTCACAAAACTAAAGATTTGGAAAGCACTAATAATAACTAGAGAAATTGCATTTCCTGCGAAAATGCACGTGTGAATGCCTTAGTGCCACTCCGGCCTTATTGTGGCGACCGTGGGAACTCCAGCTAGTCCACCCAGTCGCTATCTCAAACACTCTCGTGCCTTTCCCGTACCCGTTTGCCACCCAATTTGTTTATAAGTGCTGACAGATGACACACAACAAATCTGGAACAGATCGGATGATCTCTCAATGTGATATAACAGTGTGAATAATGTAGGAGGTGCATTTGAGTCAGATGTTAATCCACCATATATGTGTCCACAAGTGCTCACTGATTATGCATAATAAATCTGGTTCAGATCGGAAAATGTATCAGTGAGATGTAAATATAGAAATAATGTAGGGGGCGCACTGGAGTCAAAATTTACACAACTATATCAATGTGTTTAGAACTGCTCCCTGATGATGAACAATAAATTTGGTACACATTGGATGATGTGTCACTGAGATCTAACAGTTTGAATAATGTAGGGGGCGCACTTGAGTCAGATGTTAACCCACCATATC
>JARVGV010000280.1:5606817-5619490 GCA_031762435.1 Hypsolebias longignatus | reverse complement strand
CCCCCCCCACCAAAACCAGCTGCAGCTCTGTCTTTAATGTGAGTCCATTAAGTCGTTCATGAGGCTGCAGTTCTGTTTATCAGTGGGGACAGAACCTCAATAAAGAACCTAGCTAAAATCGTCTGGTGACCCAGAACATCAGAACCTCTGACCCAGCAGCTTCCAGAACCTCCTGCGGTTCTGGAAGCTGCTGGGCCATTGCAGCACCATGGTTCTATTCTTTCTGACCCGTTCTGTTGTAGAGCAGCTGCTGGGTTTGGGATCAGCCTCCACCACCGTGCTGACAGCTGGGAGGAGCTGCTCGCTGCAGTGCATTCTGGGTAAACATCTGTCCTCTGGTCTGGTTCTGGTCCAGAAGTTTTGTGGTTCGTTCAGATCATGAAACTTTTCAAACCTAAGTCGAGCTGCCATGTTGTTTTTAAGCGAAGAGGCCATGACCTTTGACCTGTTAACTGAGGCCTGTAGAGTCACTGCACGGTCTGACCTTCAGGGTGAATCAGTTGTTCAAGAAGAATCTCTCTGTTGGACAAAGGACTCAAGAGTTTGGAAATGACCTTTCAAATATTGATATGCAGCTTCTCTGAGGTCATTGCTGATGTCTTTCCGCCCCGACATTGTGTTAACGCACACCTGTATGCGTCAAAGCAGCAAACTGTCGGCCATTTTTATTTTCATTTTTTAAAACAAAACTGTTCAAACCGTCTGCTGCCGTTTTATTGTGATGTTTGGGATTAGATGTGAATCATTTCAGAACACGGTAAAGATTTTTGTTTGGTCCCGACCTGTCGACGAACTCGTGGTTCTGCTGCTGATCCAACAGAACACAGGGTTAAACACGTTGTTTCACCTCAGTCTGGGAGTCAGCAGAGCCTCCACCTCACTTCCTCCTCTCTGTACAAACGGAGTCTCACGTGTTAACCAGATGTGAAGCCTGAAGGACGACGGAACACTGAAGGCTTAACGGACCACTGCCGGGTCCAAACAGAACCTCCTTTGAGATCAGACTATTAAAGAAACAGAAGGAAACTTCAGCTTCTGAGGTCGCCTGCTGCTGCAGAGCAAACCGAGCGGTTTTCACACATTTCTGCAGAAAAATACGGACAGGAAGCAGAAAACGTAAAACCTGCAGAGCAACGACGGCTTCTTGTTTTAATTTATGACGCAAGACAAAAACAGAAATATAAATGAATGCTTGCACCGCTGAAGGACTAAATAATCAGAATATATGATATATGTCTGTTTGATATGGAACAAATTTAATCCCCACTGAAACCAGTTTGTTAAATTTGTTGAAATCTTTTTCTTTCTGCACCAAAGAAAATTTAACGTTTATCAGCAGCGCAGCTTCAAAAACATGGAGGGCAAAACTGACCACATGGAGGCAGAGCTTCTCAGAAGAATACATATCACCCGCCACACCATAACCAAAGCCCTCACTTCAGAGTATGAGCTGTTGCTGATGCTCATCTACTACCACACCAAGTTTGAGCTCGATATCCATCAATCTGACCGAGTCAGGGACGTTTCTGTCCAACTTCCATTCAAATCTGCCCACGGGAAAATAAACACATGCAGTAAAATCACAACAATCCATAAAAAATAAACCTTGCAGTGGTGTCAGACTTCAGATGTCCATATTTGAACATAAATATCACCCACAGCTTCTTTAGCTCATTCCACAACGGTCTCGGCACGTCGCCGTCAACCTGCCTGGACAAGCTGAAAGTATGTTGAACGTCACGCTCGGGCCCAACAGAACCCTCCTGCAGGAGTTTATCAGCTGCTTTAAGGTCCTAACGGGCTTCAGTTCACAAAATGAAAACTAAAACCTGCACGTTTTTGTTGTTCGAGACGGCGAACAAACCTCCAGCCGCACCTGAGGGCCTCAGCTCTGCAGGAGACGACCCACGCGACTCCACCCAAACATAGACCCATCTGAACCAAGTCAAGCAAGTCCAGTTTACTGCTTGGACATTACAACTCAGAGGAAGCAGCAGAATTCTCTCAGAACCTCCAAACATCTGTCCACAGCTGGCACTCTGACGAGCAGCTACACAACATCAGGGTTTAAAAAAAAAAAAGGCAGCTGAAATCTAAATCTGAACTCAGCTTCTGTCTTTTTTTAATTTCCTTAACAATAAACTTCCTACGTAATCTTTTGAAGTGGCTTTAACGAACAGTTGTCCAGACTTTCTCTGAGTTTCAGTCCTTGTATCTCGACTCCGACTGATGAGTGGTTCAAACATAAAAAGCTTTACATTTTAGACTCATTTGTTTAAGCTAAATGTAAAATAGCTTAAAGATAACCCAGCTTAAACAAAAACTAAGATTTTAGCTCCAACCAGGTGATGCTCAATGAGCTTTTAGCTGAAAACCTGATGATCAGCCAAAGAACGAAGCATCTCTCAGCTCGTTTCTCTAAAACACGACTGCTGCAGAACGTTATTTTGAGTCCAATCTTCTTTATTTCTGTCCTAAACTTGTCCTTTTGTTTCATTTTTAAAAGAAAAAACTGCACCCTTTGTAGGGACATCCCACGGTTTGTCTGACTGGACTGAAACTGGGTGAGAACACAGCAAAAATCCAAAAAAACTTGAAAAACTGCTGATAGGGATCATTTGAAAACATGACGAAATGTGGCTGCTCGGAAGGAAAATATAAAGAGATATTTAGTTAAAAACATGGAGATTATCTGACATCCAAGATCAGAGGTAGCAGACGGTTTTTTACCCTGTGGGCAAAGAGGGGTGTGTCTTTACATGTGAATTTATCTCCTTACAAACAACTACACACACATTTAACTCCAAGTGTTGTTGTTCCAGAAGCCTACACTATCAAACTATTTTCTGCCTTAAAACTCAACCTGCTGGTGGAGTGACAGAAACAGGGTGTTATGTTTTAAACGACCACAACTGATAAACTGTGGCCCAACAGGACGTTCAGGAGCACACATCCTGACCTTAAAAACGTTTTTCAGAACCATAATGGATCCCATCCGGGTTCAAGTTGAATTAATGTCTCTGTAAAGCTGAGAAATTAGAGAAGTAGGTTAAAAATCCCACTCGGATGCAGAGTTCGGACCATATAAGGACTCAAAAGCCTAAATGCGGAAGTGTTTTAGGTTGAGGAAGTACCAGTGCGCATGCTCAGAAAACATAAGCAAAGAAAAAGATTTATAAATGTCACCGTTTCTTGTATTTATGAGACGATACAAGTTAAACAAAACATAATTTAAAATTATACTGTTAATGCACCAATTATTCATTAAATGAATGAAACGGCTCAACTTAATTCAATCATTTCAGCAAAAACGAAGAATGCTAATAAACAATAATTGCAAATAACGCGCTAGCTGTTCGCCTCTGAGCAGCTCAAATTAATTTACTCGGTTCATTTAGGTGTAGAACCAGCAGACACAGCGGTAACGTGTGTCACAAAATGACCCAGAAACGACCGAGCTGACACCCGGCTCTGCCCGCTCCGTCTGCACCGAGCCGCGGCTTCAGCTGCTCACCCTGTGCCGCAGTCCACAACACATGCCGGTAACCGTCCAGCCATCTCTGGTCCCGGGTCTCTGCTGTTGGAGAGACGGTAGGTTCTGGTGGGGAAGAGTCGGCTGTGTCGGCTGGAGGATGTGGCAAGCCGTCCACAGGAGGAACCGTGAGCCCGCACAGAACCGTTTCCTCTTCCGCGGTGCTCAGCTTCAGGCAGGCAGGGAGAGGCAAGATGGCGGCGGACCGTGTTGTGTCGAAAAACGTAACTTGGTAAGGAATAGGACCGTGAAGGACCGGGAATAAAAAAAAAAAGGAATTCGAGTTCTTCTACAATATTTTCATTTAATGGATGGATGGATTTTGATTTAAATTGTATTAATTTTGTTTTATATTCAAGTCATATACTGTAGTTCTCTTTCAGGCTAGGCTGCGGGAATTATTATTAAATTGTTGTTTGTTTGTTTGTTTGTTTTTTAAAATAAAAACAGGCACTAAAAATAATAGTGAAAACATGTGTACGACTGAACAGCAAATGAACATTTAAAATGTGAACCAACACGACGAATAACAAAAAGAAACTAAAATAGTCACAAAATGAACTATTATATTCATATACAAGCTGTATTTTGTATAGGAATAATGCATCTTTTTTGAGACATAAACATAAATAATACGAGTGATTTTAAAAATATATATATGAATGTATTAAAAACTGTATTATTTCCCAACCGTTTTCCAAAGAGCTTGTTGTTTTATCATTTATTTATTTATTTACGGTAAAGCGCCTTGCACTGTACTTCCCTCCACGGGGGTAATATTTATGACACAACACCGGGCTGAGCTGCTGTCAGTCACAGCTGACGTCAGTGAAGGGTGGACTGATTGAAATCTGCATTTAAAAAAAGAAAAATGCTTCTGTACTCAAATACTGTACATTCCTTTAAGAAATTCTGGTTTTATTTCTTAGAATAAACTAGTTAATTCTGGTTTTATTTCTTAGAATAAACATGTTTTCAAAGTAAAAATTAAAAATGTCTTCACATTTGAAAATGAGTTCTCGTGGCTCAATGAGACTAACCTGTATAAATAAAGGGTAAATGGGAAAAAAATAAAATTAAAAAACATATCTCAGCTCTGAGCAAAGTGATTAGCAGGATGTTTTGTTTTTCATGTAAAACCTGTCAGATTTTTTGTTTGGCCATCATTTGTTGGACTGTTTGACATCTAAACAAATAGTTTAATATTTTATTTACTGCGATAACTGATGTGTTTGCTCTAATTGGACCGACGTCCAAGCTGAACAGTTTATTCATCAGAATGTCTGTTTTTGTTAAAAACTCTTTTATAAATTGTATTTATTTATTTATTTATTTATTTATTTATTTATTTATTTATTTTATGTATTTATTTATTTATTTATTACTGAAAAAGAGGCTCAGACTGCTGAACTCCCCCACAATGCATCACTTCTTCCTGTTTGCAGAAGAGCGAACGCTAAACGCTGATTCTTTGATCCGGGGTGTGTGAAACTAAATCACATTAAAGCTGAGTTTATCACAACCACACAAAACTAGCGAGGGAGAATCAGACAAAGTGTTTTATTTAGAGTAAAATGCACTTTTAATACAGATTAAACTAAATCACAGCCGTTAAACTGTGACGGAGCTCCACGACGTAAAACAAACAGGTTTGTTCATTTCTAATCTCATTTTGTCCACATGCTGGCTTCAGTTTATCATCATCATGAATCTGCATGTCTATCATAAATTCATGAAAATGTGAATGAGTTAACATGAATTACACATTAATCAGACACTAAAATAAATAAATAAGGTGTTTGTATCAACAGTCCTTCATACGGTAAGAAACTTATTTACAATCTGCCCTGAGGGAGCGTCCTGCTGGTTATTTCAATACTATGTGGTACTGGTCTGTGTTTTCACCTGAGAAAAAGAGAAAAACATAATTAAATGTCAAAAAGTCATCGTTTTATCGTCAAAGACCAACAACAACAATATTTACCTCTTATTGTGCTGATTATGAAACTCGCTTCATCCCTGAAGTTCTGTACCATCTGAAACAAAACAAATTAAATAAAAACATTAACTAAAAGGAATCAGAAGTGAAGAAAAAACAGTGAAAGGTCACAACATGACTCGTATGCAGATTAATCTCCCTCCCCTCCTTCCAGAAGGTCATTTGGGTCCATGCTTGGCCCTGAAAAGAGCCTTTTGTCCCTGAGATGCAGGTGTTTTGTCCTTGGGGGCAGCCAGTCTTGAGAGTTGTTACATTTCAAACCTAACAGGACCATCAGAGGCTGGTCCATCCTGAGGACAGAACCCCCACTGACCCAAACTGAGGGATATGAACCCCTATACGAGACAAACACCAGAGAGCAGATCTTCAGGACCAGACTCAGCAGTCCACCTGCATCTCAAGGACAAGGTTCACTCTGCTGAGGACCAACAGATCCAGATGTTGGACAGAGGACAGATGGTTTGAGAGTGGGGTGAAGGAGGCCATTTACATCAAAAGAGAAAAAACAACTTTGTGTAGATCTCAGATTTAAGGTTCCTACAACACAGCATTAGGCCTGATCCCCAGTCAGTTTCACTCTAATCCACACCTTCATGCAGGTGACAACATCTCTGTGACACAGGCAGAGAAGGACACTGATGATCCTCAGGAGAGAGGGGAAGGCAACAAAGACCTTAAGACCCTCAGCAGGGATAGGAGGAAGACAAGGACCCCAAAGACCCTCAGCAGGGAGAAGAGAGAGAGACAAAGACCCTGATGACCCTCAGCAGAGAGGGGAAGGAGACAAAGACCTTAAGGACCCTCAGGAGGAAGGTGAGGGAGATTAAGACCCTGATGACCTTCAGCAGGGAGGGGAGGGAAATAAAGACCTTAAATATCAACAGGAAGGGGAAGAAGACAACGATCTTAAGGACCCTCGGTAGGAAGAAGAGGAACACAATAACCACAATGACCCTCAGCAGGGAGGTGAGAGAGACAATGAACCTGATGACTCTCAGGAGGGAGGGTAAGGAGACAAAAACCTTAAGCACCCTCAGAATGGAGGTGAGGGAGGTAAAGACCCTGATGACCCTCAGCAGGGAGGGGAAGGAGACAAAGACCTTAAGGGCCATCAGGAGGGAGGAAAGAGAGGCAAATACCCTACTTACCCTCAGGGTGGAGGGAATAAAGACAAATACCTTACTGACCCTCAGGGTGGAGGGGCAGTGGATTATTCTGCATGTGAGTTTAGCTGCATAAACAAAGCTTCCACACTCTGCGGTTTTTAAGTGAGAAAACTTCCTGGATGGAAACGAAAACATCTTCATCAACCGAGCAGAAGTCCAGTTGTTTGGTTTTTAATGTTTTTTTTTTTTTTTAGGATTTGTCCGTTTGTGTTCAGTCCTGTGCTCAGACTAAAAAGAAGGAAGTTGATGGAAGCGTGATGATCTGTTGCCGGGTCTTCTTCAGCCTGACGGTGAGGAGCTCTGACCGGGGTGTAAAAAAAAAAAAAGAAAAACATCACTGTGTTCATGTTGGTACCTCATTAGAAACTAAGACGTGTATCCCGGAGCTGTTCTTTCTGTAGATGTGTGCGATTTGTTGTGGAGTGATGTTGTAGAGGACGGCGATCTTTTCAGACAGGTCCATCAGAGTCCGCTCCTCCAAATACAGAGCGTGGTAAACTGGAATAAAGGAGAGGACATATATACCTTCATATTCATGAAATCCTCCAGAGATAATTAGTGGGGGGGGGGGGGGTTTCTCGTTAACAAAGCTTGTTTTATTGTGAGGCCCATTTAATTTTCATGTTCAGATAAGAGAGCTTGTTTTCTCTACGATCAGTTGTTTCAACCTGGAAAATGTTTCCTCATATTCTATCTGGATACGAGAAATATCAGGAGTCAATTTAAGATGAACATTCCAGATGGAAGCTGAGGTCGTCACTGTGAGAGATCCTTTCTAAATGTCACGACGGCTCCACTGGTCAGGAAAACGGTATATTTTTACACCACAATCACTTTTTCTGAAGGATGAGGAAATACAGCCACAAACACCACATTTTAGCTCAAGATCTGCAAAACGTACAAGTTTTAGCCATTTTGGTGTTTTTTTAAGGTCAGCTGGCTGTAGCGGCCATCTTGAACCATCTAACACAGACGCATTCAAAAACATTATCACCTGCCTTCACCCTCTAGCAATGGGCAATAATTAATAACAGTGGCAACGGTTGACTTTTATACTTGTGTGAAATGACCGAGTTAAAATATATCTGAGGGTCCATGAAACATTTCTGGTTTACATGATCAACACTTTTAAAAATTCCGTCTGTAAATGTGTCTTATACGTCACAAATGTGATAAAGTTTTTGTGATTTAAATTGTGCCTTGGGGATGAAGTGAATTGAAGTTTAGGAGTTTAAAGACTTTTTGAATTAAATTAAATGTTAATCTAAAACAATGTTGTATAAATAATTATTTTGACTCTGCCTAAAGTTTAAAAAAAAAAAAATTCCAAGTAATAAAACTCATGCTTAGAATAGAGATTTGAAGAGGGACTCATGGATTAATCTCAAAATGCTTAGGGTCAGATTAGGTGATTCCAGTAAGATTTGATTATTACAATCAGATTACATGATTAGTCAGATTTTATGACTACAATCAGATTTGATGACTACAATCAGATTTGATGACTACAGTCAAATTTGATGACTGCAGTCAGATTTGATGAGTGCAGTTAGATTTGATGATTAGAATCAGATTACATGATTACAGTCAGATTGTATGATTACAATCAGATTTGATGACTACAGTCAGATTTGATGACTACAATCAGACTTGATGACTAGTCTAATTTGATGACTTCAGTCAGATTTGATGATTGCAATCAGATTACATGATTACAGTCAGATTTGATGATTACTGTCAGATTTGATGACTACAGTCAAATTTGATGACTGCAGTCAGATTTGATGATTGCAATCAGATTACATGATTACAGTCAGATTTGATGATTACCGTCGGATTTGATGACTACCGTCAGATTTGATAATTACTGTCAGATTTGATGACTAGTCAGATTTGATGACTGCAGTCAGATTTGATGACTAAAGTCAGATTTGATAACTGCAGTCAGATTTGATTATTACAATCACATTACATGATTACAGTCAGATTTGATGATTACCGTCAGATTTGATGACTACAGTCAGATTTGATAATTACTGTCAGATTTGATGACTACAGTCAGATTTGATGACTGCAGTCAGATTTGATGACTACAGTCAGATTTGATAACTGCAGTCAGATTAGCTGATTACAGTAATATTTGAAGATTACAATCATAATACATGATTACAGTCTGATTTGATGATTGCAGGTAGATTTTAAGACTAGTTAGATTTTAAGATTAGTCAGATTTGATGGTTGGTCAGATTTGATGATTACAATCAGATTTGATGATTACAGTCAGATTTGATGATTACAATCAGATTTGATGACTATAGTCAAATTTGATGACTGCAGTCAGATTTGATGACTGCAGTCAGATTTGATGACTACAGTCAGATTTGATAACTGCAGTCAGATTTGATGACTACAGTCAGATTTGATGACTACAATCAGATTTGATGAATGCAGTCAGATTTGATGACTACAGTCAGATTTGATGACTGCAGTCAGATTTGATGATTACAATCAGATTACATGATTACAGTCAGATTTGATGATCACCGTCAGATTTGATGACTACAGTCAGATTTGATGACTACAGTCAGATTTGATGACTGCAGTCAGATTTTAAGACTACAGTCAGATTAGATGGTTACAGTTAAGACTTGTGGTTGTGGACTCACCGCCTCCTCCTGGTTTGATGATGGTTTGACCTCTGCTCAGAGCCTGGCACACATAGATGGTCAGGCAGGGTTGTATTGACCTGAAAAACAGGAGAAAAGTCTTGTTTCTTCCTCTGCACGCTGATCACTTCGTCCCATAACTCAAACTGAGACATCTCCAGACGTGAGTTGAAGATTTAATCCTTAACTTTAAGATTAGACCTGTTACTGCTGCCTGCAGGAGCAGGTTTCACCAAAACTTAAATCACATTACATCACAAAATCTGATCAGTTGTTTTCTTAGAGAAACTCATTTCACTCAACTTCAGACATAAATTAGCTTTTCATCGAACAGTGGTTTGTGCAACAAAGACTACGTGAAGCTCTGGGTTTGTGGAGCTGATTTATGATAAACGTCACATTTATTTTCCAACTGGATGTTTGAGTCACTTCAGTGTTTGCACCTGTGGTGAGTTCAGGTGGAACGATACATCCAAGTGTCAGATCAGTGTTGGTTCGGTGAAAACAGGAAATAATGCCAAATGCTTGTGTGATTTTTTTTTAAATTCTCCCAGAAGCAAAGAGACAAAACCAACTTGTTAGTGCTGAGGCTCTGAAGTCGTGTACAGCGAAGTCCAATTTGTCAGCTGATAACTTCCCTCCAAGTCATATTTAAATAAAGTCTGAATAACGACTCTCCAAGTGAAAATATGAAAGAAAGAAATGTGAAACTCCCATTATGTGAGAAGTGTTGATTAAATAAATTAATGGCTTGCCAGACTACTTTCTCAAGCATCATATAAATGATACATCTTGCTGCCATAATGCACTGCTGGTTTCCCGTTGTCGCAGCGGCACCACAGAACCTTTCCGCTCTCAGCAGGTCTTCAAGCGTCTGTGTGGATTCAGACTTGTTTGGTGTCAAGTACTTCTTAAAGTATTTTAAATAAGTCGAGAGCAACATTTGTGTACCCGCCTGCACCGGCCCATCATGGTACAAATACACGTACTGTTACACTCCATGGACCAGAACAACTTCAACGGTTCCAAGTAACAGAACCAACAGTCAAGGCTGAATTGGAAGCGAGGAAAACCGAACCATCAGAGACCGGTGTGTGCTAATCTGAGCTCGCAGACTTTGTTAGCATATTTTCTTGTAATTCTTGGTTTAATGGTCTATTTTCAAATAAAGCATTACATTATTTCTAGGAGACACCTCGTGGAAGCAGATGAGATGGACCGAGTTGTAAAGCTGCACCTCAGACGTGTTCCTGCAGCAACGCCTCAATCAACGTGTCAACTTCTTAAAAGTTGGGACTGTGTTTAGTTTCCTGTTCCTGACGCAACCTTCTGTTGATGGAGCCACAGGGTTTCATGCCTCACCTTCTCTTCATGGTGTTGAAGAGACGAATTCCATCAGCCGGGCCACAGATCTGGATTAGATCCTCTCTGCTCGTCCTCAACAGATCTGCTCCTACGGCAGCACCAAAATATAAAAAAAAAAAAAAAATTGGACTCTGCCTTAAAGTCCTGATCATCTGTATCACACAGAACGAATCTCTTCCCTCCTTTTTTTGATCAAAGTCTTTTTATTGTTTTGTTTTTTTATATCAAGAATACAAATAAACAAAAAGAAACATACAACAAACAAGAACATCCCTTCCCACCCCACACTTCCCATTTGAGATCAGCTGTACAGGCAGGCATAAATCATACAGGCACTGACACATCTGCAACATACGACACAAACGGCCGCCAAGTGTCCCAACAGATCTCCCAACAGATCTCCCAACAGATCCCCTCACAGTACATCTCATCTGTTCCAATGAATATGACACGACTTCTCTTATCCAGTGTTCATGCGCTGGGGGATGCAGATCCTTCCATCTGCATAAAAGAAGTCTCCTGCCTTCAAGAGAGCCAAAAGCAATCATGTTCTTCTTGTACTTGCTGAAGGATGCATCCACAGGAGACATCCCAAATCAGAAAGAGTCGAACTCTGAGCTGGACTGGTTCTTAGAGGGGTGGTCCTCAGTCCTAGCCCTCGAGGGCCACCTCAAGAACCAGGACTGAGGACCACTGATACCAATGATTATCTGGCAGAACAGCCCATTTCCTGCACCTGGTTTCACATTCCCAGCTGGAACTAACCAGTGTGCTCCTAAACTCGTCAACGTGTGCGAACACCTTCCGCCGTGTTACCTGTGAAGCTGGAGAAGAGCCTTGAGAAAGGCATGAACCTGTGACGGTGCAGCCACCGCTGAGTGTCCTGCGGCGAGGACGACGGCAGGAGATGCTACATGTCAAAAAGAAGAAGAGTCCTTGAAATGAGTATAGCTGCACAGCATCCGCTGTCGCCAAATATTGTCCTAAAGGGGATAAAAGAGCGAGGTTAACACTTTGCACTGTTCTCCATTACTTACATCAGAGCAGCCAGGCATGAACACCTCCCCTTGCTGGTTTGGAGAACAGTTGCTAGAAACGTGTGCATGAGGGGGAAAAAAACAGATTGGGGTGATGATTTGTTGGACTATCTGTGAGACAAATCAGCCTGCTTCTCTAAAAATCCTGCTTCAGACTTCCAGTGACTTGATGTGTAACGTAAAACTGAACGAAAATGAAATAATTGAGTTTTTTTTTAGACATTTAAACAATTATATCCACAAACTGTGTTGCCCCCTTCAGGCCGTCCATCATCTTGCTACAGTAACCCAGAAGGGACAACCTAAAATAAAACAGCCCAGGAGCTAAACGAGAGACTTGGAAAGAGCGAATGGTAAATGGACTGCACTTTTATATATATGATCAAGAAACTCAAAGTGCTTTACCTGTGTCCTCATTTACCCACTCATACAGCGCTCTACTAGATCTATGCAAAGCTAATCTGAATCTGTAGAGACTACCGGTGCTTAAGATCATATTCAGACACTGGTGGGACCCATCGGAGGCAATGAGGGGTTCTTGCCTAAGGACACAAATCAGACTGTCAAAGACAAACAGTTCATTCTAAAAGGAACATGCTGAATAACTGTAGCTGCTGTAGAGGACGGAGGAGTTTCCCCAAGAATCCAGCTCAGCTCTCATCGTCAACCGATGAAGGCTCTCCATGGTGCAGGAGAGGACGCATGGACCAGACGATGAGCTGCTTCAGGATATCGTTGCTTTGTGGGAATAATCAGTAAATGATGTGAGAACAGCTTCAATGGGACTTCGGTCAAATTATTCTTCATTGCATTGCAGCACTTTGGTCGGCCTTGTCAAGTCAATTTTATTTCTATAGCACAGTTAAAACAGATAAACTGTTATCAAGGTGCTTCACAACATCAAAGAG
>JARVGV010000280.1:5595812-5606717 GCA_031762435.1 Hypsolebias longignatus | reverse complement strand
GTCAATTTTATTTCTATAGCACAGTTAAAACAGATAAACTGTTATCAAGGTGCTTCACAACATCAAAGAGGTATAAAGGAGGTATCAAAGAGGCCTTGTCGCTGTTTTAAGTGCTCTATAAATAAAATGATGTGGCACATGAGCTCACAGTTGAGCTGGTACCTTCTCCCCCTCTACTTTTCTTGTTTTTTTGAGTTCTGCTCGTGCGCTACGCTCAGAGTCCACAAAGTGATGTCGTCACTTTTCTGCAACTTCGGCACCAAGTTCGGCCGCCTTGTTCTGGTATTATTACATTTTGGACATATAAATGAATATTGCTATCATGAGTGATGACCCCTACACAGTTTAAAAGTAAAAATGTGTACAAATCGCGTCAAATGTCTTTTGAAGTTCACTAATGTTTATTTTAAGATTGTGGTTTGACCAAGACCATGTTGTTCCATTTTCCTCAGAAACAAGAACTCATACCTGGAACCAACTCAACGGCGCTCCATTTGAACATCAGAAAATTAGTATATTTTGCTAAACGTTCTGCTCATTTAGTTCTGCTGGAGGGAGTCTGGGAGGGCAGATGCTATGGTCCTTACTACCATGAAGCTGCTAACAGGACCTGCAAACGCTGCTACCAAGATCCTCTATCTGCCTGCCCGGACCGAACTCTACGGACCCGTTCGGTTCCGCAGGGAAAACCTTGGATGTTCTCTGTCGGATCTGGAGGGCATTCTGGGAGGGCAGATGCTATGGTCCTTACTACCATGAAGCTGCTAACGGGACATGCTAATGCTGCTAACAAGACCACCCTGCTAACAGAACCATGCTGCTGAAAGAACCCGTCACTTCTAACCAAACCACACTGCAAATTCATTTCTTTTTCCACTTTTGGCGTCTTGTTTTTGTATTTTTGTTGCATGCTTTGGTATTTCTTGTTTTTTTTTTTTTTGGCGAGTCGAGACGGTTCTTCTTGTCCTCATCGTTCAATTGTTGCAGCGACATAAAGGCTAACAGCGGTTGGCCGGACAGAACAATGTGTGAAACTGAGTGGAAATAAAAATCTTATTCCTGCAGCTATCACAACGTTGCACAGGGCAGCCATATTGGACTTTGAAAGCAGAGTTCTCAAAGGACCTCCAACTTCCAAGGACAAATGGAGCGCAACATTTAAATGAACTAGCCAAAAGGTTTTCATTTTTAAGCTAGCAGTAGCTGAAATCAAAACATCTCTGGTTCCAATAAAACCCCAAACGTAGAAACTTCTCAAAAGGTTAAAAAAGTCACTATTTTATCATTAGCTATACCTCAAAATACTAAATTTTAAAGAAAAGTAATAATCAACCCCACTATTTGTATCCAATTGCGGTAATTTCTGATTAAAATCTGTTATGAAAACAACCAAATGTTGAACCGAAGTTTTCCAAACAGGAGTTCAGAAACTTGTGGGTGACCTCCGGGATCCACCGAATCAAGGACGAGTTGGCGCTAACCGGAGTGGCAGATGGTGTGGATGCTAACTCACCCGTCAGGGAAACTGCAGGTTGTTGGTGAGCTGTGGTAAACAGGTGACGGGGTGCTGGTGCCGCTGTGGTTCGTAAGAATCAGGGCGTCGGGCCACGGCGAGCACTGACGATGAAGACAGAGGATAAAAATACTAAACATGAAGTGACATCGAAACGTCTGACGTATTAATACATTGTCTGAAAACTGAACAAGATAAAATACGCTGGATCAGTTATTACACATCTGTGCCAACAGGAGATTAAAACATGAACTTTGTCAAATATACTTTAAACAAACTTCTTATTTTTCTTATGGGAATTTTTTAGAAATGCTAGACTTTTTTTAAAGCTATTTTATTTCTATCCTTTATTAATATGCAATGACTAACAATTTAGCATCTTATACTGTACATTGTTTTTGTACAAAATACTATTTTATATTAATATTTGGGTTTTGAATGAGGCAGCACGGTGGCGCAACTGGTAGAGCTGTTGCCGCTCAGCAAGCAGGTCCCTGGTTCAAATCCCGGTCCGGTGGCCTTTCTGGGTGGAGTTTTCATGTTCTTTCCATGCACGCGTGGGTTTTTCTGCGGTTACTCCGGTTTCCTCCCACAGACCAAAAACATGCACGTTAGACTGATGGTGACTAACTTGTGTTGTGCAGTAGTGATATGTGTCAGACCCTTCAACACGTAGCGTAGCGTTCCTCGTCTAACATTTTGTAACGTTCAGATTTGATCTTCCTCCGGTAAATAACAAACCAGATACTGATGCACTCGGAGCTCAGAGACAGTGAAGTTACGCACAACAAAAGCCCCAGTCATTAACGAAGAGCAGCAGCGCAGAGCTGGGGCAGAACCAGTCGCCCATTAACGGGCAGTGATATCAGCCCAGTTTGAACTGGGCCGTGAGCAACGAGGCGGAGCAGAACTCTGATTTTTAGGATCTATGGGGACGAGCGTCCAGGCGACGCAGGAATTTACCACCGGGATCAATAAAGCCCCGGCCCTGGGAGCAAACAAAGGGCCCGTTCGGATTCGTTCACCTCTCTGAGCAGGGTGGTCTCGTGGGACGGCTGGTACTTCTCTCTGTCCTGAGGGTTCTTCTTCTCCATCTTCTCCCGGTCCGTCTTCAGTTTACGATCCGCTCCTTTGGGCTTGAAAACGACACAATTAGCTGCAGAGGTTTGAGAACAACGGACGCAGAGCGTTCCCCAAACGGGTCGTACCTTGAAGACCTTGACCTGGCAGCTGGAGGAGTGGACGTGCTCGACGTACTCCCCGTGGTCGTTGGTGGTGAAGGAGTCCACCTGGATCCGAAAGGGGACCCCCTTCTCCCCGCCATGCTTCCTGGGGGTGAATTCGGTGCTGATGCAGTTCACCTGAGGCGCCGGGTGAAGAGTGAAAACACAACAACGGCGCCAACGTTCTCGGAAGTGGAACCTTGTCAGTACCTGGATGAAGACCGAGGCGTTCTTCTGAGGATCCCAGAGGAACTCGATGGTGTTGAGGTGCAGAGGGTCCGCGTGAGGCTCCAGAACCCCCACCGAGAGCGGGACGTCTGCAACGACTTTCACTTCAGTTCGTTTCTATCATTTGCTCATTCTTAACCAACAATCAGAACAAAACCCTCTCTCCTTCCAGGTTCTGGTGAAGGAGTGGGTCTTAAAGCTCCCCGGTGCCGTTCGCTCACCTATGTCTAAGATTCGGTCGCCGGGTCTGTTCCACCTCCATCCCTCCAGCTGCTGGTGCTCCATGTACTGCAGCCGGCGGTCGTGAAACGCCACGCGCACGATGCTCTGTGGACAAGCAGGACCGGGTTTCAGGATGGAGGACGGGAACCGTCCGAGCGGAGCGGTTCGCACCGCGCCGAACAACCGAGCTGTTGGGCGCGGCGCCAGAAAGCTCCAAGTGTGAGCTACAGCCGAGGGCTGAAGCGACGACTTTTTCAACGGTTCTACGATGTTCCAGCGTCAGGAACTCCAATGGCGAACCAAAAACAGAATCTGTCCCTGTTGATGTGAAGCACTGAAGGAAACGCTGTCACATCGACATTTTCTGTCATCGTCTCACGTCGTTTGGAGGCTGACAAGAAACAATCAAGTTTTTTTTTTTTTTTACTCTTTCAACGTCAAAAGATTGATTTTAACTCGTCAATCTCTTTTACAGCAACATAAGTCACAAATCACCAGATGGACCGGAGCAACAAATGATTCATGTTTAGAATCAGTCCAGTTTAAGATGGCTGCCGCCGCTAACTCATCATAGAAAACTCAAAAGGGGTCCTTTTTTTATAGATAATAAGCTATATATTGGTGTGGTAGTAGCTGAGAGTCATCCACAACACACACACTGAGCCATATCGCACAAGATGACGCATAACGTTGATTTTTTTCAAAGTTATTTTTCAATCAAATCAGCCTCAACTTCATAATTCAACATGTGATTTTAGTCTGAAGCTCAGCGGGTGAGATGTGTCGCATCAAGGAAGTCAAGGCTTTTAATTTGTTAACAACAAAGACCGTTAAAACTTAACATTTCTCTGAATGTGCCCCGTTAGATGGCGGACTTCCAGTTTTTAGTTTTTGATCCAAATGGAAGATCTGAACACAGGAAGTCTTTGTCAAATTGACTTTTTAATCTGTTTGTTCAAAATATATGCTGATAAAAAATATAAAGCATTTATGGAGGGAAGCTCACGCATGACTAGGACCCAGAACTCAATCAGTTCTGGGTCCGTGGCGTCGTGTTTGCGGAGCCTGCCACATTCCTCCTCCTCCAGGAAGCTAAACGATGACGACGTCTGCCTGACGACGGAGACGCGAGAGAACCGCCTCCGCTCCGACGTCCAAGACACGTTTGTTTCCAACCGTCATCAACTAACGCACCGGGCTTTTATTGTGAAGTTAAAGATGGAGCTCCCTCATCAGGGTCGTTGGGGTCTTTGGTCGCCTGCATGAAGGTGTGAATGAAACTGGCTGAGAACCAGACACCTTCTCCAAAACGTGTATGTCAAACACTAAAAAGAGCTTTAAACAGAAGAGGTGGATCATTAAAGGGACAGTCCGGTCAACTTTGAAGAGACTGTTCTTTTTTCCAGGCTTAAAAAAACCTCTCAGAAATGTGAAAAACCTCAAAGTCCATGCTCAATAATCCAGGTACATAATCCAACAATGTTCACTCAGGTCCTCTGGACAGTTTCTTTATTTGTTGAGACGTTTTGTCCTTCACCCAAAGGACTTCATCAGTCTGAGGAGCCACAACAAAATGAGTCCTACAAGCAGCAAACCCACATTGCAGACCAACTAGTTTGCAGGTGATAAGATGGTTTCTGGAGCCCGTCCTCTCCCCCGTCGACTCCTCTGAGGCAGCCACGGCCAAAATGGTTCAAAACATCAAAGTTCATGTTCAATAATCCAGGTACAAAATCCAACATAGTTCAGTCAGGTCACCTGGACAGTTTACTTTTTTTGTTGAGATGTTTCGTCCTTCATCCAAAGGACCTCATCAGTCTGAGGAGCCACAAACAACCACATTGACTATGGCTGCCTCAGAGGAGTCGATGGTGGAGAGGGCGGGCCCCAGAAACCATCTTATCACCAGCAAACTGGTTGGTCCTCTATGGGAGTGTGCTGCTTGTGGGACTGAGTTTGTTGTGGCTCTTCAGACTGATGAAGCCCTTTGGATGAAAAATGAAACATATAAAAAAATGTCTAGAGGACCTGACTGAACACTTTTGGATTTTTTACCTGGATTATTGAGCATGAACTTTGATGTCTTGAGCCATTTTGGCTGTGGCTGCCTCAGAGGAGTCGACCAGCAAACTGGTTGGTCCTCTATGGGAGTGCGCTGCTTGTGGGTATCAGTTTGTTGTGGCTCCTCGGACTGATGAAGTCCTTTGGATTAAGGACAAAATATCTCAAAAAATAAAAAAAAAAAAAAAGAAACCATCCAGATGACCTGACTGAACTTCGTTGGATGTGAAAAACCATTTCATCAACCCACGTAAAACCTCTACGTTCTGCAGCTTCAGCGCCGCTGACATGAACGCAGTCCATCTACGCTCCGCACGCGTAACACGGATGTATTTCTGTGTCGTGTAAAAGTGTAGAAGTTTATTAATTATTCGACGATGTAATGTTCCTTTACATCTGCTCTTTTTGAGAAAGGGTTGTTTAATAAGCCTGAAAAATTATTTTAAAAATCAGGGCTAGCCAAAACCCTGGCCCTGAGGAGGACCTGCCCCTTTCTCTAAACTCCGCCCCCATGACTGATGTCACAGCTGATATTCATTATTGATAGTAGAATATCACGTCAAGGAAACGACCCCTTTAGACCTGAAACAGCTTCACTCGAATTCATGCAGGTGACCAAAGACCCTGATGACCCTCAGGAGGGAGGGGAGGGAGGTTAATCTGCACGGGAGTTGAGCTCCACAACCAGAGCTTTTCCTGCAGCTTAAAGTTTAGAATCTCACTCTCTCCTGTTCTGAACAGAGAAAGCTCCTCAGATGTGAAGAGAAACATCTCCAGTTACAGAAAAAAAGGTCCAGATGTTTTGATTTTAATGATTTTAATCTTTTAGTATCTGCATCTTGTTACTTTTGAAAGTCACGCGAAAGGTGAAGATTAAAGCAGAATAACATAAATAAATGGCTGCTGCTGATTTTATCCACACAGCAAAGGTAAATAAACATCAACAGATTCACGTTTTAAGCAGAAAATCGTATTTAGCTTTTCAGACACAGAAATCAAAGAAATCCCAGCAGAGCAGATACAAGCAGGATGGAGTGAGGAGAGTTTGAGGCGTTTGAATTGTAGAAGAAGAGGAAGTTTGGGTGATGGTACAAGGTGCCACCCCAAAGTGGGAATGGAGCGTTCAGGGACCTGCCACAAACTGGGAAATTCAGACTTTGAAAAGAAGACAAGAAAGAGAAGTTCAAAAAACAGAAACATGATATCTTACACCTACCTTCACATATTTGCTGCTTATATCTGAATACGCCGCTAGTTTTCTGTTAAGCATGCGGATTTCGTAGGACTGACCTACATTTTAAAACATTAAAAGAAAAAATAACTGATTACAATTTAAAATGAAGGGAAATCAGACAAACAGAGACGCGGAGATACAAAATCAGAGATCACGGCTCGGCACTTCCATCAAACATAAAACATGAAAATATCACGCAGTTCTGTGACTTCACTTCCTGTCTGCGGTTCAACCGGACACCCCGACAACAGATTTACCTACAAACAGGTTTACAGTTCACGCAGAGGTTTCCTTCCTGGGAGAGAATCTCAGGATCATTTCTGGGAGTTAAGGATTTGGACGGTTCGTGTTCCAGGGTGGAATGAGTCTAAAACTTGAACGAGGTTTAAAACGAGAATGAAAAGTTTAAAATCAAACCAACAGGCTCAGGTTCATCCATACGCGCCCACTAATATTTGATTACATCTCCTGATAATCTGGACATTTTAATCCAAAGGACTTGCTCAGTCTAAAGAGCCACAAACAAACTGGAGTCCTAAAATACCACATTCCCATAGTGGGAAATAAAAAAAAAAACAGTTTGCTGGTGATGAGGTGGTTTCTGGGGTCCGCCCTCTCCCCCATTAACTCCTCGAAGGCAGCCATGCCCGAACGGTTCAAAACACCAAAGTTCATGCTCGGTAATCCAGGTACAAATCCAACAAAGTTCAGTCAGTTCATCTGGACGGTTTATGTTTTTGCTGAGATATTTTGTCCTTCATCCAAAGGACTTATTCAGTCTGAAGAGCCACAACCGTTACGTCTCCTGGACCTCAGTTTTCGTCTCCGAGGAGCAGGAGAGACCTGACCGTTCTTAGCAGAGTTCAGTGGAACCAGCCGGTTTCAGAGCAGGTCTTTAATTGGACTCCACAGATCTTCAGTTTAGGTCAGTTCTTTGTGAGATCATGCCAGAACCGTCACATCAGCCCAGTTTGTCCAAGCAGAGACCAGTTATGATGACTGTCTGGGACCACAGTGTTTCCCCTACCATTATACAAGCGGGGAGCCCCGCCCCCGCCCCCCACCGTCAACAACTGTCGGTGTTGATGTAACGTGGGGCGCAACACAAACGTGCTAGCAAAAAATGCTATCTATGTACTGCTTTGCTTCCCCCCGTCGACAATTACCAGCAGCAATGTAGCGCTAAGCTAGCAGCCCTAACCCTAACCGGTCTAGGGGAAGCACTGGACCACTGTCCTGTTGGACCCAACTGTGTCCACGTTTGAAGTTGAAGGTCTTGTCGTCCTCGTTTTGTCCCACATCATGATGCTCCCACCACCGTGCCTGACAGCTGCTTCAGTGTCCTCAGGTCTGAACGCCTCACACCAAATCCTCCAAACATCCTTCCTGTCTCCGTCTTCATCTCGCCTGGCCATTAGTCTCGTCTCCAGGAGACATCTAGTCCACGTGGACAGCTGCAGGTTTCAGCTCACCTTGAAGGAGCTTCTTTCCTGGTCTTCTCTGTCCATGATGATGACAAACTGTCCTCACTGTGGACGGGGACACTGGTGGACAGGGTGGTTCCTGGCTCGCTTTCTTCAGATGAGGTGTTCACAGCTGACTGGAGCCGTTTGTGGTTTAACCAGTCCACCCAGGAAAAAGAACGTTTCAGACGAATCATCAGAGCTTCAGGCTCAGGAGGACGGAAGGTTCTGAGCTAAACTGTAAAAACTGCTGCGAGCAAACCAACGAAGAACAAGTAACCAGAGAGAGCGTGAAGACACAGGAGGGAGGAGAAGCTCGGAGATGAAGAGGAGACAAAAAGAAAAAGACGGAGGACTAAAGGACGAAAAGTTCAGACTGAACAAAGGTCAAACATCTGAAGAAAACCAAAAGAGCTGAGCTCCATGAAACATCTGTTTCTGTTCGTCCCTCGTTTAGGGTTTGATGTTATTTGGTGCTCCTCCTCACCGAATGTTCGTGGTTTGAACTTCTAAACCTATTCTCAGATATTTCATTTTTATTAAATCTGGTTGTTTTGTCCAGCAGTGAACGAGTTTATAGAGAAATTTTTTTTTTAAATTTACTAAATAAAAGTTTTACTGCTTTGATGTGACAAGTAAACAAAACTAAAGGTCCTAAAAATTAATAAGATATTAAGTAATATGTTTTATTCATTTATGAAGATTCTTGATGATGAAATTACTTAAATTACTTTTTTCTTTAAGATTATTCTGAAAGTGTTTTTTTTTTTATTTTCACATACATTTAAATAAAATTCAATGTTTTATTTAAAAAAATGAAACCAATCGTCATTAAAAGAGCATTTACTTTCCTAAATATATACAGTATATTTTTTTAATTTAAAAAAATCTATCAATTATTTTTAACATCTAGGAGTTAAAAAGTTTTACTTTGTATAAACTAAAAAAAAAAGAAGTAAATTTTCTACGTTAAAAATAAAAACTTTTGAAATATTTAATTTGAGATTTCTGTTTAGTAGCTGTTGTATTATTTTAAATATTCAAAATGTTCAACAAATTTAATGTTTTACAGAAACTTTTAAAACATATTTTCAATAAAAATGACTAGTTGTTTCACTTGATGTTTCACTTGATAAAATATAATAAATTTAAGCTGCAGGATGCATTTTCTCTACATTTAAGACTAAATTAATATATTTGTTTTTTGTTTTAGTTAAAAAAATTCACAAAAGCTTAGAGTTATAAAATCTTCAAACACAATTTTTTCTTACATTTAGTCTTAAAACAACTTTAAATTAAAAAAATGTGCATCCAATGAAAACTAAATTAAATCTGATTTTATGATTCTGACTGAAAAAGGTTAAAAAAAAATACAAGTTTTGTTAAATATTTCTTAATTATGTAAAAACAAAAACACATTTTCCTCAACAGAAAATATTTTATGATAAAATAGTGGAAAATATTTAGATTTTGACAAATAATAGTCAACATGCTTGTTCTAAAATAAAACATTTTTAATTTTTATGGTTTTGTTTTAGTCTCGCCTGATCCTCGTTCATTCCGTGGAACTTCAATCTGGACATTTCTGTCCGATCGGAGTCATCCAGGTACCTTGGTTCAGGTAAGTCAGGGTCTCATCCTGCCGCCTGACGGCCGGCGACGTGGCGGCGCACAGAACGTACTGAAACGGCGTCCGTTTGGCGCCATTTTCAGCCAAAAGCCGAGCTTCTTCGTTCTTCAGGAAAGGAGCCAAAGTGTCTCTAAAAAAAACAAAACAAAAAAGAACAAAACAGGTTTTAGTTCAAAGATGTGAGGCGAAGTTTTAAAAATGAAATCAAGTTTTTATTCTCATCTTCTGGAGCGTCATGCAAACGTCATAAGACTCAAATCTAAATAAAGCTTCTAATGAAAGAAAAGGAGATAACAGGACATTTTCCCATTTCATCCCATCACCTGATCAAAAAGAACCAAAGGTCAAAAGTTTCAAAAGCAGAAAAGTAAAAACCTCAGATTAAAGAAAGGGATTAAAAAGTTAAAGTTTCAGCTGGACGGGCCTCAAAGAGCCTTCAGGAGGAATGAGGTGCAGGTGAGGGCTTTACCTGATGTAGCTGCTGGAGCTGTGGTGGTAGGGCTCGGGCTGGGGGTGACAGAACAGCATCTCATCCGGGTTCGGCTCAGGCAGGTTTGCAGGCGCAGCTCGCCGGCCGCCTCTTTATACGGCCTCGCTGATGTCACGCAGGCCGCTATTAGAATACCTTTGTTGACCTTTGAGGGGCGGAGTCAGAGCACACGCGCACGCACACGTCCTGCTGCAGTTAGACTGGATCAGGGGCAGACACCAGGCCAGGTGTTCAGAACACAAGTGAAGGTGAATTTAAAGATCGTGCAGGACTTTATAACGAGCCTTGTGGCAGGAGACGTCTGCAGCTTCATGGTTCAGCTGATAAAACCAGAAGAGCTGCAGAACCTGCAGCTGCTACTGCGTCCACATTAACAGAACATCTCAAAGTCTGCTCAGGTTAATGTTTATCCAGAAGCACACCTCACGGCCCACATGTTGTCAACGAACAGAAAACCTAAAAATAAAAAAATTTGAAAACTTTCCCGTCGAACACAAGATGCAGCCTGAAGCAGGAAGAAAAACCTTTGTCCTGCAGGAAACTTCCTGAAACTCCAGAGAATCATCTCACACTTCCTGCTTCAATAATCTGACAAAAGACATTTTGATGAAGCAACGGTTTAAAAAAAAGAAAAGAAAAACTGATGAAGCTGCCGCCGGTGACCCGTTGTGGTCACCATGGTAACCACATACATTTCTGTCACTCCCTGACTGCTCTATTAAGAAGACAGGGAGACAGGCACATATACACACTCAGTGTGTATGCATATATATACTGTATATCTGTGTATATATATATATATATATCTGTGTATATATACACATATATATATATACTGTAC
>JARVGV010000280.1:5583850-5595580 GCA_031762435.1 Hypsolebias longignatus | reverse complement strand
GGGGGGTCAGCGGGGGGTTGTGACCTCAGAGCTGTCAGAATCTGAGGGAACCCATGAGTCCTACAGAGACACACTGAGGGGAAGGAGACAAACTGTGAAGAAAACAGGATTTTACCTGCAGCTGCAGCTGAATCCTAGTTTTCCACAGGGAACATTGTTACCATCCGTTAGTCGTCGTCCAACCCGACGTCAGGGCGTCGCCACTTCTTCCACACGGGGAGGAAATGAGCAGAAACGTCAGAGTTCAGTTTTCAGTCCGTTTATTTCAGAGCAAACAGTTTTTCTTTACATCGCTGCAAAAATGATGACACAACAAAAAACCAGCTTCTGTACAGCTCCCCACCAGAACCAGAACCTTTCAAACTCAGTCCATTAAATAAAAGATATAAATACAAGTGACTGCAGGACAGGAACGTTCAGCTGGCAGAGGGCGTTGAACCAGCGTCCACGGTGGTTTGGTGCTTTGGATTCAAAACTACAGAGAAGTCGTTTGGACTTTCAGAACCAAAACATCAAAAGCAGAAACATCTGTACATTCATAACTTAAATAAGCAGAGTTGGCCCCTCCTCAGAACGTCCCGATCAAGAACTAGAACCCGCCGCTGACCCGCCTCCCAGCAGAACCTTAAAGCTTCTCTAAACTCCCCGAGCGGCAGGAAGTTCTGCGTGTCGGTGGAGAGAACCTCGTGTCGGAACCTCGTGTCGGAGGCGCGCGGTCAGAACAAGAGCACTTTAAGATCCAGAACATCAATAAATAAAACAGAACCCGAGCCCGCCCCAGTGTGTGCCGCCGCTCACATGCAGGCTCATCTGTTGACGTGCAAAATGTTACTTTTTAAACTTTGAGAAGGACTTTCTGTGGAGACGAGTCAGAAAGAGACCAAGGAATCACCGGGAGTGGACCTGCAGGAGCCCAGAACCGGGTCCAGCACAGAGGGTCCGGTTTACTGCAGAGTCACATTTTACAGAACCCAATGACGGTTAAAGAACCCACAGTGACCATAACGTCCCCATTACAGAACCCAATGTGAGTGTTACAGAACCTGCAGGAGCTGTTACATCGTTACAGAACCAAGTGATCGATACAGAACCCAATGACCATTACAGAACCTAGAGGGACCGTTACATCTTCGTTACAGAACCCAGTGACCATTACAGAACCTGGAGGGACCGTTACATCGCCTTTACAGAACCCATAATGACAGTTACAGAACCAAAAGTGACCATAACGTCCCCATTACAGAACCCAATATGACGTTACAGAACCTGCAGGGGCTGTTACATCGTTACAGAACCAAGTGATCGATACAGAACCCAAAGTGACCAGTACAGAACAGAGTGACCATTACAGAACCTACAGGGGCTGTTACAGAACCCAAAGTGACCAGTACAGAACCTGGAGGGACTGTTACATCTTCGTTATAGAACCCGAAGACCATAATGTCTCCATTAAGGAACCCAAAATGATAGTTACAGAACCAAGTATGACTGCTACAGTACCCAGGAGGACCGTTACAGAATCTGGAGGGACCGTTACATAACAGTTCCAGAACCCAGTGACCATTTAAGAACCAAAAGTGACCAGAATGTCCCCTTTCCTGAACCCTTAAATGACTGTTACAGAACCAAGAATGGCCGTTACAGAACCCAGAGCGATCGTTACAGAACCCAATGACCATTACATCCCTGTTACGCCGTATGGTCCCAGTCTGTGAACACAAGCTGGACAGGAGGTCTATTTGGAGCCAAAAAGGTTCTGACGTACTTTAACGTTCAGAAGCGATTCCAGAGTTCATTACACTTAAAGCTCTTCCCTGAAACCATGGAGCCAAACCGAAACGGTTGAGCCTGAACCGGATCCAACAGTGCTGATTGAAACAATGTACTCCGGTAGTTTTTTTTTTTTGATAAATAGATTTGAAGTTCTGCGCTTGATGGAAACACATCTGGTGAGTTAATGTATGTGGTAGTTTGCAGTCAGTCAGATTCTGCATAGAAATGTTTGACTTAAGTCACGTTAATCATAAATATGAGAACTATGATGTGGATTTTTTCTTTCAGTTTATGAACTTGTTTTTTGGTCCAGTCTTCATGACTTTACAGCGAGAAGCTGAAATAAATCGATGAGTTTTAACGACTTTTAATGCATTAAACGTGTCACAAAAACATTCAAACCTTTAAAATTAAAATCGGCTTTCAGGTGCAGGAGCAGAAACCATCTGATTGGACGGTTTGATTAGTCAACGTCCAATCAGCTTCGAGGACCAGAATGTGCTGCTGCAGAAAAAATATATTTTGACTAGAAAAGTTTTCTGTCCTTCCTAATTTAAAGAAGTCAAAACGTCAGAAATAGTTGTTTTTGGAAGAATAAAAGCATTTATTGGTTCAAAGTCCTACAATAGTTGTGATTTTTAAATAAAACTAAAATGATTTGATCAGAAACGCTGTCATTTAATCCGGATCTGAAACAACCGAACTTCTTTAAAACCCCAACGGTTTGGCTGCAGGATTACTTTTTTACCGGAGAATAATAATTTTAGCTCTTTTTGAAAACTTCAGCTTATCCGAGAGGATTTAGAGGTCAACACTCAGACTATATGTTTGATGCTCTTATTGTGAAGGGCTGAAGAATGGATAAAAATAATTTCAGGAAAAATCTTTGTCTTTTTGCAGTTAAAAAAAAAACTTACATAATCCTCAGCTTCAAGGAGAATAAAAACAGTTTAATGTGGTTTAATCTGGAGAAACAAACAGCTTCCTATGCAGTTGATTCCTCCGGCGTCTAATTCACTCCCCGTTTTTTTTTTTTTTTTTGGTAAATTCATTCGGCACATTTAACTTTTGTAAACCCTGGAATCATCTGAGAGCATGAATCCACAAACCTTTTTGATCTAAGCGTCCATAAATAAGATCTGTCCCTCGTGGAGGCACTGAGCATGCTCAGTCCGAGCTCACCGCTCAGCTGATTGTACATTTTTCTTAAGACTATTTTAAGACTTATCTTAGTCTTATGCTAAGTCAAACATCTACAGGAAGTCTGGAGGAGCCATCAGTTCATGGTTTCATGTTTTCAGTCACGTTGTTGAACACAAAATAAAAAAAGACAATCAAAGCGCGGCTGCAGCGAGCCGTGGTCGGTCCGCTCCAGTCCAAACTCCCAGGAACAGTTCTGATCCCAGAGCTGTGGTCTTCTTACCATCACTGGGCTGATGATCTCCCCCGGGTGGGAATACTTCACGGTGTCACCGGACAGACCCAGCGCCTCCTCCCCCTCCTCCAGGTAAGAACAAACTCAAAGCGAGGTCCGACGGGTTCTACAGCGAGAAGATGTGAGGGGTGGAGAAACTATGGGACAGACGGGAGAGCGGGTCCACCTCAGGAGGGAACGACGGCAGAGCTGGAGTCACGTGGAGGCCAACACGTCCGGTAAAACCAGCAGCAGCAGCCGGGTTTGGACCCTCGGTACCGGTAACCCCAGCAGCCCTCGGTGCGTTAACTGTGGGAGGAAACATCTGAGGAGCTGCTGCTGTTGCTGTTGGTGGTTTGGGCCCGTTTGATGTACAAGTTCAGTAACTTCATCTGTGGACGAGCAGAGAGACGAGAAGGATTTTAACTGGTTTAATAATCCGGATCTTTCTGCTGAGCCAGAACTTTTCTCTCTGTCAGCCCCAATCGGACCGGCAACCTGCTCAGAGGGTGCAGAGGCCCCGCCCCCACACCTGAACAGGACTAACTGGGTGTATTAAACAGTTTTACGACTCTAGAACGTTTAAAACCGTTAAAGTCACCACTGCATCTGGTAAGAGGTCCAGAGTCCTTCAGGTGTGGAAACGGGTCGAAAAGTTCTGATTAGAAAAACCCACAAACATCACTGAAACAACTTTAACTGACAAACAGAACAAAAAGAAAAAAAATGTCAACAAATAAAAATAAATCATTACTTTGAAGTTTCTTTAATGTGTAACCACATAAAGGTCCATAAACCAGGCAGGTGGTTCCTGGAACTCCAGATTCTGCAGCTGTCCACAGGTGTCCTGGTCCGCAGGTGTCCTGGTCCACAGGTGTCCTGGTCCGCAGGTGTCCTGGTCCGCAGGTGTTCTGGTCTGCAGGTGTCCTGGTCCACAGGTGTCCTGGTCTGCAGGTCCACATGTTCAGATCCACAGGTGTTCTGATACACAAGTGTTCTGGTCCACACGTGTCCTGGTCCGCAGGTGTTCTGGTCCACAGGTTTCCTGGTCCACATGTATTCTGGTCTGCAGGTGTCCTGGTCTGCAGGTGTCCTGGTCCGCAGATGTCCTGGTCCACATGTATTCTGGTCCACAGGTGTCCTGGTCCGCAGGTGTCCTGGTCCGCAGGTGTCTTGGTCTGCAGGTCCACATGTTCAGATCCACAGGTGTTCTGATACACAAGTGTTCTGGTCCACACGTGTCCTGGTCCACAGGTGTCCTGGTCCACACATGTTCTGATCCACAGGCGTTCTTGTCCGCCGGTGTCCTGGTCCACAGGTGTCCTGGATCACAAGGGTTCTGGTCCACAAGGGTTCTGGTCCACAAAGGTTCTGGTCCACAAGGGTTCTGGTCCACTCCTCCTGAGCAAACTGCACCAGCCGTCTCGGGTTTGAAGGCTCCTTCTCCTGAAGTTTCAGCTCCTTCCACAGATGTTCAACAGGATCAAGGCTCAGAACAGTCCAGTGGTTGGTTCTGATCCATTCTTGGTATTAGCCGTGTGTTTTGGGTCCGTATCCTGTTGGAGGACTCACCTGTGAGTGAGACCAAGCTTTCTGACAATGAGCAGAACGTTTACTCAGGAGGCCTTGATGGTCTTGAGATTTCATTGTACCCTGCACAGATTCAGGACATCCTCAGGACCAGAACCAGAACAGAACCGAGCCTCCTCCAGGTCCCACTGTAGGCACAAGGTTCTGTTCAGAGCTGATGGGACTTGTTGTCAAAAAGCTCCAGTTTTGTCTCATCTGTCCAGAGAATGTTCTCACACAAGAATTGAGTCTTCTTGATGTGTCTTTGGCAAATTCTAGTCTTTTTTTATGACGTGGTGTCCTCCTTGTTGTCTTCCATGAAGTCCACTCTGTCCCAAACAGTCCGATGGTGAGACCTGACATTGATGACCTTTGACCCTGGAGTTCACCCCCCTGTGGGAGTTGTTCTGGACTCTTTGGTGACCTTTT
Source organism: Hypsolebias longignatus (assembly GCA_031762435.1). NCBI lineage: Eukaryota > Metazoa > Chordata > Actinopteri > Cyprinodontiformes > Rivulidae > Hypsolebias > Hypsolebias longignatus. Next base: position 5,590,395 of record JARVGV010000280.1, on the reverse strand, counting down.
GTATTAACGGTCTCTTCGAGTGGTCATTAGTTGTCCTCTTGTGGACGCGTCCAGGCAGGTTGTCCCCAGTCCTGTGGACCTTCTGAATAATGTGCAGCTGTAGTCAGAGGAACATCAAGCAGATGGAGATGCTCTGACACTTAGTGTTTTTTCTTTTTGTTACCTTTGTGGATTTTTGTTTCTTTCTTTGACAAAACGGTTCAAACAGATTTAATTTGCCTGGATTTTGAAATGATCTGTTAATTCATTAACCGTTTCTTTAAACCTCACTGAAGATGTGATCAAACTTCTTGTGTCAGATCATAGTTTTACATGTCAGAGGGTCTCGGATCTCAGGTGGAGGGGAGGTGTCCACGCAGTCAGGTGGACCCGACCCCTCAGACCTGGACGTTACGTAACTCCAGAACACAGGCTGGGGTGAAAGTGAGGCCGGGTTCTATTATTGGGCAACGATTGGAGCAGGCTGAGAAATTAAAACATGGGAAGATGATAAGGCTCTTCGTCTGTTCACCAAGTGTGTGTGTGTGTGTGTGTGTTATCACCTTGCTGCCCGTGAGCTGTGCCAGGTGTGGTTTCAGATCCTCTCCAATGACGGAGTAGATGGCCACCAAACAGAACACGCTGGCCTTGCGAACGCTGCTCTCTGTGTTATCGTAGCCCTGCGGAAGAGACACGGCAGCGTTAGGTGGCACACACACGTCAACGTGCACTCACACACACACACGCGCACGAGGTCAGCGGGAACGCGGGAGGGGTCAGAGCAGAGTACACAACAAACATTTCCAGGGACAAATAAGGCAAATAGTTCCCGCTTGTCCAAATACGCTTCTGTGGAATTTCGTGCTCCGGCCGCCCCCCCTCAGGTTATAAAACCCAAATGTTCGTTGAGATAAAAGCTTTGATTCACCTGCATGATGCAACAACTTTAATCTCATCTAACAAACCCATCATAATGTTTAAACATTAGTTTAAGGGTTAGGACCTGCAGCAGTCCTGGGATGATGTCGGGCAGCAGTTGAAGTAAGGACTCCTTGGCGATGCGTTCAATGACCTTCGTTTGCATCTTGATGGCAGCCAGGTTGATTGGGTAGTCGGCCGTTTGGACGATGGGACACAGAACCTTGATGCACTGCTCGGGGTGGATGGAGCCGGCAAGCGTGGACGCCGCCTCCTCGGCCGCTCGCACCACCTCAAACACACAAAAATGAATCGTTTTAAATCCATCGGCTGAAACAGATCAGCTAAAGATCCACGTCACAGACTGATAAAAACTCTACATCCAGACCGGTTTAGGACCCTGGTCTCCATTACCTCCTTGTGAGAGTCTTTGTGAGCCTCCAGAGTCTTCATGATGGTCAGCTCCGCGTAGTTTTTGAACCGGGCCGGCTGGTTCCGCAGGATTTCCTTCAACACGCGCAGCGCCAGAGCTCGGATGGTGTGCTGATGGAACAGAAACAGAACCAGTTAGAAAAAAGATACACGCATTCATTCTGGAAATATCACGTCCAGACACGTTTAAAGGCCCTGGACTCATCTCAAAGTTGTCTCAGTTTAGTTTCCATGAGTCAGAAAGAGCTAGAAACACGGGAGGGTGCTGTAACTGATGAAAGCCGCTGACTGGGGACAGAAAAGAGACTAAACTGGGATCAAAAGGAGACAAATGACTCACTCTGGGACAGAACCAACTCAGAGGTTTAAATGTGTTTTATTCATTTTCTGTCTCCAACCAGTTGCCAACAGTCTAAGAGCAGAGCTGGTTGATCGTCAAGTTTTTAAAGTGGTTAAAATGAAGAAAATCAAATAAATAATGCAACCAGGCAGTGATTCCCCATGTTGACTGATTCATACTGGTACTTTTCCAGTCACCTACCACACAACCCCTCTTAGAAAAATAAAAATCAATGACAGCTCTGATCGTGGATTGTTTCACCCTAAAGTTGCAGTTGGAAAGGATTTAAAGATTCAGCTAACGGGGTTTTCATCAACACACGTCTCTGAGTCTGGAGCCTCAAAAGGAGGGTCAGGCGGGACCACTCCGAGTCTAGACCTGGTCCAGGAAAACCAGAATCCATAGCAGATTTCAGCCGTTGTATTATACGGAGGGTGGAATGTGACAAAAAATACATCATGAAATAAATAAATGTTCCATTAAATAATTAAATTATTTTAAAGGTAAAAGTATTTATTTCATGGAACATTTACTTAATTGTGTATTTAATAATTCAATTGTATATTTAATGATTTAATTATATGTTGAATAATTAAATGATACATTTAATCATGTATCTATTTATTTTTGTCACATTCCACCCTCCATAGTATTAAGCTGCTCTAAATAAACAGAATATGTTTTAAAAAAGCTATTTAATACAGGTAGAGTTTATATTTGTTATTTTATAGTTAGTAAGAAATGGCATTCTTTATTCAGGTTATTGAAGCTTGGCCTAAAATCTGATATGTTTATATGTATAAATATATGAATCCTGTACATATATTTTATAAATTCTGATATGAGGACATTATTTTGGTCATCATATTCTTTATCTTTGTCCTGTTTTCATTGTCGGACTAGCTTTTAAGTTACATTTTTATTCTAATTTCAAATATGTACTTTTTAAAGTATGCTAACAAAAAAAACTTATGTAAATTTGTGGGTTGCAAGGTTATTTTAGAATTTGTAGAGGAACATGTTTTGTATTTTTATTGTATCTAGATTTTTCAATTGTTCATATTTTAATGTATATTTTTTATTATATGAATTTGGAGGTTGTTAGGTTGATTACATGAATATGTAGGCAGGAATACGTAGGTATTCTTACTGTATTTTGATTAATAAATTGTATGTATTTTAATATGTAGAAATGCCCAACCAGGGACTGGAGCTGCGAATTAGCTATAGCTATTTATACTCTTTGTGCAACACATCAGTCACAGACTTGTTGAGTTCTATGTTTGTGTGCACTGTCCCTGTCAAATAAACTAATTAAATAAATAATGATCTTCTAATGTCAAATAGCTGGGGGAAACAAGACGTCCACACTAAACAAAAGCCTGGGAGTAAAATGTTAATTCTAGTAAAGGGGGCAGGAAGAGAGCCCAAAAAAAATTATTGGGGTGGGAACTAGCCCCCCTCTGACCCCCCCTTTAGTGGTGCCCCTGACATCCTGTCCCAATCATGTGAACGCTGTTATTTTTTTAAAGCAAAATCAGACAATGGTCTTTAATCATCTTGTTAAAGATGTTTTCATTGTTGTGCTGAAACTTGTGCTCTAAAGTGAGTTAAATATTTAAATATGTACCTATTTTTTTATTTTTTATATAAATTAGTGTAATTACAGACAAGTTTGAAGAGATTTCTGTTTAAAATTCCTGTTCCTCCTCAACATATTTTAGACTTTTAATCCAGTAAGACTGGACTGGCACAAACATGAGAAAATCCTCAAAAGAACCAGAACCAGAACTTAGGAGGCAACGTACGTCTTTATCGCACAGCGTCTCCAGGAGGAGGAGGAGGATGGTTTTGAAGTGTTCGTCCCACACCGCCGTGCTGTCCTCCCGGGTGATCTTCAGCAGCTCTACCAGGGCTCCTTTACGCTCCTCGGCGCGCTCGTTGTGATTGGACAGCTCCTTCAGGACGTCAGCCACCAGGTCCGAGTGGTCTGGACCAACTGTTGGCATCAAACAGGAGGAGGGGGGCGAGTCAGACGTCGGCTCAGAGGAGAATCATTTCACGACATCTCCCTAGACCCAAACGAGCTGTTGTATTTGCAGCTGAACCCAGATGGTTCCCATCCACTGAAAGACCCAGAACCAGTCGTCTGATATTAAACCAGACTACACTCTCCTGTTTCTGGTCGTTGGGCTCGGTTTATACAGTGTAAACATCTGGTTTCATCCGTCTTTAGAGGAAAAGGTTAAATTTAAGATGGAAAGCCATAAGCTGTTAGATCAACCTGAACGTCTTCATCAGAGCCGTCTGAGCTGTCAATGAGTCATTTTTAATGCTCTGGGCAGAAGATCGAATGAGATGGAGTTCATCTTTACGTGTAACGGAATTAAAACATAATCAGAGACGTTTAACCGCCTCCAGAGAAAACTCCAGCTGTTAGTGACAGAGGAGGAGGAAGAGGAGGGACATGAGGGGAGCAGAGACAAACGGGTGGCAGAAAGTCATCAGTCATTCAGGCAGAGAGGCATCTTTACCAGGAGCAAAGCTTTTGGGGGGGGCCATCTTGTTTTCACCACTATCCTGCCGTCGGCCTGCGGATGAGAAGGAGGAGGAGGAGGGATGAAGGTGGAGGATGGAGGGGTGACGACAGGGTGAGGAGAGAAGAACGTGATGACAACAACAAACATGAAGCGACTAATGAGGCTCTGCACGTGTTACAACCCACTGAACCACCGAAACGGAGGAGGCAGCAGTTTTCAATGACGAGGTTGAGTTGCATGATTGGGGGGGCGGAGCCTGCTGGATGATAAAACTGCGTCCACATCGTGGCGGAGAACACAACCTAAAAACGTTCTTCTCCAGACTCAAATTTTCTGGAGGTTTTTAAATGTTTTTGGCCATTTTCTTCATGTCCAGGTACAAACATTCGTGTGGTCGGGCGCTCTTGAAGGAACGAACATCGCCTTCCGCCCTGATCGTCAACTCTCAGCTACTACCACACCAAAGTCTAGCTCAAAATCTGCAACAAGGACCGAGCCGTTTGTGTTCTCTAATGTTGCTTATCAAATGAATTCAGTCCTAGAGCTTCAGTACGATCACACAAACGGGTGACGGACGGGCCTGTCACGATAACAAACTTTGCCAGGTGATTAATTGTCTCAGAAATTATTGCAATAAATAATAATATTGTTTGAAATTTGACAATAATTAATAATTATTGTCAAATTAAAGAAGAAATGTTGGTTAATTTGTTTTGGATGTAGTACCTTTTATTGACCACTGGATGGCAGTAAAAGACAGTCTGAACCGAAAGATGGATAGTGAGGGAGCGAGCAGCGTGTCTCTAAGAAAAATGGGAGGGGAGGCCCCTTGAGGCGACATGGGCTGTCTCTCTTCAGTTCTCAAAATGGCGGACGCTCGGTTTGGTTTGAGCTCTTTAGCATTTTTCTCACAAAGCTTTTAATAAAAATCTGTAAACAAGTTCTCAAATTCACAAAGTTTGTTTTCTCAGTCATCCAGGTATATAACAACAAGAAGGGTGGCTTATGGGTAATACCAGATGGCTAGGCCTCAGATTGACAAAGCCCCTTGGATGAGGGGCGAAACGTTTCTTTTTAACAAAAAAACGAAGTCCAGATGACAAAGTTCTCAAATTCTTTTTGCAGAGAAAAACAACTTTTTACACGAAGGCACGGGTTTCAACTGTGAATGTTGGAGCTTCGACAAGACGGAGGTTTTTTCCCCCGAGGTCGGCCTGTTAGCTTAGCTCATAGCTTAGCTGCTTTTAATGATCCAAAAACACGATTTTGGACGGTTAAAACAAATTTTAGCGAAAAAGAGAAAGGGAGGGGTCAGTGAAGAGCACTGGAGTCGAGCCTTTTGTCATCCAGTGTCTTCAGTAAGAGAGACACGAAGAAACGATAAAGCCGATAAATGAAAACGAGGTTGATAATTTTCATTTATCATGCGATTCATTGATTAATTGTTTATCGCGACAGGCCTAGCAACAGACCGCCTTCCATGGCGGCGAGCGATGAGCTCGAACGGCGCGCTGCTACTCACAGTCTCTGAACTGCTCCACGTCGTCGTCAAACACGGCCTCCTTCAGGGCACTCTTGTCGTAGGTGCAGATGGTGTCTCCGTATCCGTACGGGGAGAAGTCCCGGCTGCGCGTACCGGCGAAGGAGCGCGGCGACGGCGTGTTGAGCAGCGAGGTCTTGTTGTCCAACGCGGTGCGCCCGCTCTCCAACACGTCCAAACCCAGACGGGCATCAGAGCCGGGAGACGAGGTGACTCCTTCTCTCCCCGCCTTTAAGGTAAAACCAGATGTTTGTTTTTCATCAGTCTGACGTGAAATCAGATCCGTTGTTTGTAAACATCAGTTTTTAACTGTTTACAGGAGATAAGAATAAAACAGCAGAAAACAACAAATAGCTTCGTCTTTAATGAATTAATCTCCAGCTCTTCGGTTCCGGTAACGCCGCCGACTTACTGCATCGTCCCTCTTCCCGTCCCGTCGGACCGGCTCGTTCAGGTCCTCCTGGCTCCGGTAGCTGAAGTTCTGGATGGCCTCGGTGACGCCTCGGAGCGAGCTGTAGATCTCCTCTGAGTTCATGTTCTCCGTGTCGTACTCCATCATGCTGACAGACAGAAGCGGACATCTGAGCGAGCACGTAACTGATGTCATCACACATGCACACGCACATGCACGCACACATGCACAGCGCTCTGGGGTCAACAGATGAAACCTAACCGTGGCATCTTGTGCTTTTTCACCTAAAGCAATGAGGTGTTGCTGAACGCCGTTTCTGTTTTATTTGAAACGTTCGTCCAGCAAGAAGACATGAACCTCACATGAACCTAAAGCCGTGAGATG
>JARVGV010000280.1:5550885-5565026 GCA_031762435.1 Hypsolebias longignatus | reverse complement strand
AGGAGGAAAAAATAAAACATTCTACCAATATTAAAAGCCAGATCCAAAAAAAGAAAACACCTTTATTATTATTATTAATATTTTTTTTTTTTATTATTATTTTTTTTAATAAAAGCAAAACCCCATTTGTGTAAAAAAAAAAAAAAAAATGCTACAAATTTCAAATAGTCCTTGGCTTTTTATTTTGGTAAATGAGAATTTTACTGCTCTCAGTGCTTGAGCCTGATCATTAAAAGGTTGCAGCAGATCCAGTGAAATACTTCATGATAAGTGAAGGACAAAAGCCAAATCACCCAGCACCTAAAGTCCTTACACAATCCACCAATAACAGCTCTGGAAAACGTGGACGTTGATAACAAAAGACAGTCTTATCAAGCTAAAAATACGTCTCCTGCAGGTGGAAAGGAAACAATGAAAGTGGTGTGTTATCAGTTTGAAGGGAATCGAAGGGTTAAACTACACCACACCTCCAGAGGTAGTTTTAGTGCTAATTACTTGAGGTTACTGTGGATTCTATGTGGTGTATTGAGGGAAAATGTCATCTATATTACAGTAGTCTCTTGCTACGTACAGGTTTGACTTTAGCGGACTCGCTCTTTCGTGATTTTTCCAACGATTGTCAACTTTAATATTACTCAAATGATTGGGACAGTACAGGTTAAAAAGTTTATGAAAAAAAAAAAATACTTCGGACAGTTGCCGCTATTTTGTAGTTTCTTTTAATAAGCCTGCATTGTATCACCAGTCCAAAAGAACTACATTACCCAGAAGCCAACAGTGCTTCCGGCCACTGCTTTCTGCTGAAAATGGAGGGAAAGTTTTGATCCTATCCAAACCAGACTAAAATGTTTGGTGAATGCAGACAGCTGATCAGAACCAGACCAGACCACTTCCAGCCTTATGCTGCTTGCCAGCCCATAAAGGTCAAGGTTATTTATTGTCATTCACATTGCATGTGGTAAAAGTGGTGGAATGAAATTGTGTACACAGGGTCCCAGTTACATCCAACAAAAGAAAGTATAATAATAAAAAAAAGAGTAGTAAGATCTAAGATATGAACTAAGACATTTGTTAAACTTAGAATATGTTAAACACTCAATATTGTAAAAAGAATATGTAATATGTCGAACAACAGCACAAACATAAAGCCTCTCAAGCGGGGAGGTGTTGCTTGGAGGTCCTGTGTCTTCTCTGGAGCTCACCCAGAGATTTTCGTTTGTATCCCTCTGATTATTTGGACTTGATCGGGACCATTGCAGGGTTTTTTTTTTTTTTTTTTTGGGCTGGCTGTCCGAAGGCTCGGCTCTCTCTAAAAGCATCTGGTGCTCAAAAGCTGCAGAGAGCAGATCAGAACCCGACTAGAACCAAGGCTGATGAGTTCCAATATAAAATTTAGCAGTAGCTATGATAAAGTACATACACGCATGTTGTTAAAATTACGTAGGTTTGAGAGTTTAGAACATTGCAAGAGGGTGGAAAGCGCTCTTGGCCACGCCCACTTCTCTGCTCTGCAAGGAGAACAGCTAATCAGCTGCAGCAGGAAGTTTATTCTGCAGTAGGGGCTGCACAAATATGCAGCAGGTGCTAAATGATTTTAAATACTTTATTTTAAATAAAAATTCCATGCCGACTGTGTGGCTCATCCATCAGTCAATCGTGTGTCATGCCTACCGGTAATCTTATTTTGAACAAACGAGACAGAGCGAGTCTGTGATAAACGAACCATGAAGTAGCAAGGGACTATTGTATATACAGTATACATATAAATACTAAAATAAATACAGAGTTCTTACTTTGTTTTTTCACTTATGCGTGTCTGGAACGTAACCCCTGAGATAATCGAGGGACTACTTTATGACAAGAACCTCAGGATCAGAATTGTGCCAGAGCCCAAGTATTACTGGGTGTGTGAAATGCAGACAAAAGCTCAAGTTCTTCACATCTTTTTTTTAATTTTTTATGTTTTCTTAAGTTGATGATTTTGGTTGCTTTTTCACTCAGTTTTCATCTCTCACTACTTTCAGATCAGTGTTGTGTGAGAGAATCACAAATTTCACACAGTGCTGTAAATGCAACAGAACACATTCAGCAGTTCAGCTCATTTCAGTTTCTGAACAGTACAAAGAAACAACCGTGTAAAAAACATCTTCATTTAGACGTCCTGGGTCTGTCCCTCCATGAAGAACTTCTGATCTACGTTTCTTCCTATGTTGTCAAAAGTGACAGGAGAAGATGTCGCTCCTGATGCCTTCACTGCCTTGTTCAGGCCTACTTCCCCTTGCTCAAAACAACCTAAAGGACTTCATGACGCTGCAGACCAGGAGTCTGGAAATTTGCAGCTGGATTAGAGAAGTCCTTCACTTTCTTAACTGGTAAGGATGATTCTGTTTCAAATAACCTGGAGTCCTGTTCTACATCAACAGTACCGTACGTCAGATCATCTCACAGTTATGCATCAGTTCTCTCCTTTGTTGGCCTAGAAAAAGAAAAGATATCCCCCACGGTGTGAAGGACCTGATTCCTGTGCACGTCACAGAGTCAGAGGAGGAGATCCATGCAGAAAGTTCATGCAGAGGAACTGACCACTACTTTGGAGGATATAAAGACAGGAAGAGACGATGAAAAGATGTGAACATGTCGGGACAGTCGACACACACCACCTGCGCCTCCGAACACACAGACACAAGAGTCTTACCATCACTTTTACCAGGAGCGCCGTCTTTAGGGTTTTTAAGAGATTCAGCGCAGCAGAGAGTGGGAGAAGAGGTGAGAGGTTAGTGGCAGCTGAAGCTGGACGGACAGCGGCTGAGCAAAGGGTGTCATCAGTTAGTTTTCAACCCAACAGAACAACAACGGGAGGCAAATGGGAAAACTAGCAGCTTGAGCATCCCCCCCACCCCCCAGAGGCCACTCAGGCTCATCAGGTCTATTTGTCAAGTGTTCAAATGTGTCAGCGTTGGTCTAAAGAGTTCCTGTTGACAGAGCGGTTTAATAACAGCACCAGAGTCATTAATAATCCGAGTCAGGCCCTTAAAAGCCAGTGATTACACCAGAAAATGTCTCATCTTTCATGAAGAAGAAGGATCGCTTGACTGAACCAGAAAAATTAATAAACGTTGATAAAAGAAAGCAGAGTTAGACTCACGTAGTTAGTAAAAGGACCCCGAGCAGAGGTGATTTTCAGTGCGAAGTTATAAACTTTAAAAATACAGAAAACAATGATGTGCTTCAACTAAAGACACTGAGGATTCTGGGAAATCCTTGACGGGAGTCTGTTGGTCAAGATTAGAGAAATGTGTTTCAGCTGGAGGCTCACCCAGGGAGGCGTACGATCCCGGGGGGAGGGTGGCTGCAGAGCTGAACGGCGAGGAGGCGGGGACGGTGGACAGACGAGACTTGGCGCTGGAGGCGGCGTTCACATCAATGTCGCTGCGGGAACGCTGGAGCGAGCCTGGCGTGGTGGGGACCCTGGAGCCCGCCAGCTTACCGGGAGCTGAACACAAAAACATGTTTTTAACATTTGATCAGTTTGTTTGCTCAAATCCGTCAAACCTTTGTGCAGTTTAAAATGTTTTACAGCTAATTTCAGCCTTTCTTCCGCTTCAGCTGTTTTTGGAGACTAATTTCAGCTTCTTTCTGCTGAATTCTGCATTTTTCAGCTAAATCTTAGGTATATTTGGCTTTATTTGTTGCTAATTTCTGCCTTTTGTGCTTCTTTCTAATAAATCTTTTCTGTTAAGTTTTCATTCAACCTTTATTTAGGCAGGTTATTTACAAGAGAGACCTGGCTACAAACAAAGAATGATGACAATTTCAGCTTGTTCAACTGATGTTTTTTTAATTACTTCAGCATTTTTCTGCTCATGTCAGTTGATTTGCCAATTTCAGATTTTTTGTAATTCGGACTGCTTAGTTCAGCTTATCCTGCACATTTCTGCTGTTTTTCTGAAGCTCAGTTTCTATTTACTTACTTTCAGCTTCTATTTTCCTGCTTTCAGTTTCTATTTTCCTGCTTTCAGCTTCTAGTTTTCTGCTTTCAGCTTCTAGTTTTCTGCTTTCAGCTTCTATTTTCCTGCTTTCAGCTTCTATTTCCCTGTTTTTAGCTTCTATTTTTCTGCTTTCAGCTTCTATTTCCCTGTTTTCAGCTTCTATTTTTTGGCTTTCAGCTTCTATTTTCTTGCTTTCAGCTTCTCTGAAAGTTTCAGGTACATGAACTGAAACCGGGTCTAAAAGCAGCCAAATAAAAAACACAAATAAAGAACTGGAAGATCTTCAAAAAGTCTGGAAATTTTGGAGGGACACAGGACTGCATCAGGACTTTTGCACAGTCCTAGCTGGTGAGTTTAAGGTTTGAACTTAAGAAAGCAGAACTGAAGACTTGGATGGATAAAGGAGAAAAAAAAGAACTCACTCCTCGTTATGCTCCCACTAATGACGCTCTTCACAGACATCGGTCGGCTGAAATTAAAACATTTAATTTAGAGGTTTTCATCATATGTGAAGTAAATCAATATAAAATATGTAAACAATAAATTCTAAAACTGGAAGAGACTTTTTTTAAGCTGATGAACAGATTTCAAATCACATTTGAGACAAATAATCAACATAAGACATTCATCCTGCTCCCCTTCTCATATAAGTCACACCTCCAATCACTTCTTCCACCAACATGTTTCACCTTAACCCATCAGATGTTTGACAGATGAAGCTTTAAGACGTTGGAAAGAAATGGAGGAGAGAAAAAAAAACTGATTCAAAGCGACAAAGCTTCCTGTTTCTTACTTCAGACTTTCCTGGGAGGACGAAGACGAGCGGTCGGACTGAGGCAGAGACACGACGCTGTCCGAGCCCTTCAGGTACGACTGCAGAGCCTTCTGATAGGTGGATTCCAGCGCCTGAAATAGAAGCTCCGCCTCCCGGCTGTAGTGGCCGTGGAAGCCCCAGTAGCACCTTCAACGGGAAACAAAACAGACGAGAGCGCTTTAAAAATGTACAGAAGTTGGCGTTTGAAAGCATTTTCTTGATGCAACCCCAACTTACTTCCTGGCGATGGACCTGGCCTCGGAGTCGGCGTCGTGGATCCCTTTCTTGATGGTCTCGGTCAGAACCGCTACGTGTCTGGGACGATACGGGAACATGGTGAGGAGGCCCGTCAATCACCCACTTTATCCTCGTCTAATTCCCCCTTTTCTGTCTCAGTTTTATTACTCTGTTGTCCCGCAGGGAATGTGGCCACCCACTGGGATGTCCTCGCGCTTTTTAAAGTCAGTCCTCGTGTCGTCATGGCAACGGGGGGGACGGGTATTCGCTTTACGGCTGGGAGTCTCAACAACGAAGACTCATAAATTAAAACGGGCGTCATCAGGAGCTCAACGCTCAAATAATTCAAATGTCAGGATGGGAGGGGAGGGAGGAGACGCCTGGAACGTCTCGACACAGAAACACACACGAGAGAGAGAGCGAGAGAGCAAGAGAGAGAGAGCAAGAGTGAGAGAGAGAGACAGAGCGAGAGAGAAAGAGTGCGAGAGAGTGTGAGAGTGAGAAAGAGTGCGAGAGAGTGTGAGAGAGCAAGAGCAAGAGAGAAAGAGCTACAGTGAGAGAGCAAGAGAGAAAACGTGAGAGAGAGACAGAGACAGCAAGAGAGAAAGAGTGTGTGAGAGAGCAAGAGCGAGAGAGAGAAAGAAAGCGTGTGAGAGAAAGAGCGAGAGTGTGAGAGAGAGCAAGAGCGAGAGAAAGAGTGAGAGCAAGAGTGAAAGAGAGAGAAAGAGTGTGAGAAAAAGAGCGAGAGTGTGAGAGAGAGCAAGAGCGAGAGAAAGAGCGAGAGAGTGAGAGAGCAAGAGTGAGAGAGTCAGAGCGAGAGAGAGAGAGAGAGAGAGAGAGAGAAAGAGAGAGGGGAGAGAAAGAGCAAGAGAGAGAGCAAGAGAGGTAAACAGAGAGAGACAGCGAGAGAGCAAGAGAGTGTGAGAGAGAAAGAGAGAGAGCGTGAGAGCAAAAGCGAGAGAAAGAGAGAGCATGAGAGAGCAAAAGGGAGAGAAAGAGAGAGAGAGGGGGAGAGAAAGAGCAAGAGAGAGCAAGATAGAGATAAACAGAGAGAGACAGCAAGAGACCAAGAGAGTGTGAGAGAGAAAGAGAGAGAAAGAGAGCGTGAGAGCAAAAGCGAGAGAAAGAGAGAAAAAGAGAGCATGAGAGAGCAAAAGCGAGAGAAAGAGAGAGAGAAAGAGAGAGAATAAGAGAGAGAGACAGAGAGAGAGAGTCCAGCGTACCTTTCCAATGTGTTTGTGTGCCACTCCTGCAGCATGAGGTCGAGGAACTCGTAACAGCGCCTGGACAGGAAACAAGGAGCACGTCAGCACCTCCACCGCTGAAGTAGAAGGTCGGAGGCAGAACCTTCATCCTCACAAACACAACACAATAAAAATGTAAGTTGTTCTATTCAGACGTTTCCACTTGGACTTGCTTCTGTTTGCAGGAACGTCTCCTCCAGACACAAAACCTTCCCTGTTGTTGAGATCAATTTATCTCCATAGTTTTTGGACCAGTGAATCCAGCTCTACGTTTCAGCCCAGCTTCTTCTTCAGAGGCTCAAACATGTACATGTTTAACGATGCTCCTGCTCCAACATGGAGGACACGTTCATGTCCAAGCCACAGCACAAACAGGAAGCATCGACAGTCTGCTCTGAACTTCTTTCAAAATCGACTGCTTGAAAACTTTATTTCAATCCAACAACAGGAACGTCTTACCGTCTGACGGCAACAGATTTGGAGGTGCAGTTACTGGTGATGATGGGAATAAGACGAGGGTAGTGCGTGTGCTGCAAGAGGAGCACAGACATCAAATCAAAGGTTGTTCTCCTCGACTACCTGCTGGTGAACACGAGGGCGCTCCTGAACGCGGTCTCACCCTGAGAATGAGGCGGATGGCGGCCACTCCTGACGTGGCCATGACTTTGGCACTGTTGGGCACCAGGTTGAGCAGAATGGGCATGACGCTCTCCGCCGCGTGGTCGAACTTGTTGCGCAGTATCGAGGACAAATGTCTGACAGAGAGGGAGAGACGGTCACGGTTTTTAATCAAGCCTCAGATGTAGCCAAAGTCCAACTATAGCTGAAATACGTAGATGATGCCTTAAACAGGTCATTTTTGATTAATAGAGCCAAAAGTCACTGTTCCTTCCCTTCTTAGATTACTGGCAGAGATATAACAGATTATATTCCAGTGAAATATCATGTTGAACTGAGGACTTGGTCAAACTTAACTAAGTTTAAGCCACATGTTCATACCTGGATCGTCCTGATGCCACGAGTGCTGAATTTGTCTTGATAATCAGGACAACTCTTAAAAAAATGAGTCTGAATCTTATTTTTAGCAGATTTAAATCAAGAGTTCTTGACGTCACTTGAAAGAGAAAACATCACTCCATGTTATATAGCGGGATTTCCCAGAAAGTAGCTTTGCTAGCGCTGAGGGAAAGTTGTGAAAATTGAAGGTTTTTCTGCTGAAAACCACAGTTAGTTGTTGGTTCTGCTCAGAGAAAAGCTTTGAAACTTTCTTTAGGGTTATACTTTGGACACTTTAATTCAAGGGACCCATAGATGACGTGTTTACTTTAACATTTAATTGGCTCAATGAGACTAATCTGTATAAATAAATACCCTGACGCATGCTCAAAGGTATAAAGGTTGAATGAAAAAAAAAAACTACTGCAATATTTATCTCAACATTCCACTTTGTGAATGAATCCTCGGGTCGAGGATTAAACGTTTTTAATGTTTTATACAAATAGAAGCCTGTTGATAAGTTGCAGGACGCCCTTTGGTCAGAACTCTTTTGGAGTTTGTTTCTACCAGCGTTGCACGTCTAGAGGCTGGAGTTTTTGCAGCGGTTCTCTTTGTAAAACGTCTCAAACGTCTGTGAACAGGATTCTCCACTCAGTTGGATTTAGGTTATAGATTTGACCGTGTCGTTCTGACGGGTGAATAAACTTTAATCTGACCCGTTCCACCGTAGCACTGGCTGGATGTTCTGGGTCGTTGTCCTGCTGAATGTTCACCTGGTCTCAGGTCTTCTGCAGCCTCTAACAAGGTTCTCTGTTTTCAGCTCCGTCCATCGTTCCCTGCCGCTGCTGGAGAAAAGCCTCCCCGCAGCATGATGCTGCCACCACCATGTTTTGTTGTGGGGACGGTGTGTTCAGGGTGATGCTGCATTCTTCTTGCAGATCCCAAACCACAACAAAATGAGGAAAGTTCAAGAAGACTTTTTTTATTCTGCACCAAAGTCCATGCTCAATAAAACTGCTTCTCCCCGAACAGCTTAACCCAAAGTGGGAAAAAAAACAGTTTTGTTTGGCGTTTCCTCAAACTGATGAAGCCTTCTGGATGGAGGACGAAACGTCTCAGAACCCAAAAAAAATCAACCATCCAGATGACCTGACTGAACATTATTGGATTTTATACCTGGATTATTGAGCATGGACTTTCATGTTTTGAACCAGTTTGACATGATTGTCGATGAGGAAGAGGAAGAGCACCGGAGCAGAGGGTGTGCCCCTGAGGCCATCTTGGCACGAACATAACAGTTTTTTGTTTCCACCTTGGAGTATGCTGTTGGGGGAGAAGCAGTTTTGTTTGGTGTTTCCTCAGATTGATGAAGCCCTCTGGATGGAGGGCGAAACGTCTCAGAACAAAAAAAGAAACTGTCCAGATGACCTGACTGAACAGTGTTGGATTTTTATCCTGCGTTTTCAGATCACAAATTATCTTAACTTCAAACTTGTCCCTGAACACATCGTGTGCATCCATTAATGTTCTTAGTTGATGTTCTGTCTCTGATTAAATGAAGCTGCCATGAAAATTAAGCCGTTGGTTTCTTAGTTTGTCCGACGGAGCAGGAAGCGGTGCTGATGAAAGGATCCGCGTCGCTCCGATCCATTCATCACCCGCCTGATCTTTAACGCGCCTCTGTTCTGTTCCACCTCATCAGGGTTCTATTAGAACACGGACGATGGATGTTTGCTTGTTTCATACTTGAGGAAGACTGATTCTCATTAAGTTAAGGAGGTGGAAAAGAACTTCTTTGGCTGAGGGTTTTTAAAGCAGAAACTAATCAGTTCTGGATCCAAGTTAATGTCGGTTCTGCCCATAAAAACACAAACACCATCTCATCTCAGCGTCTAAAAAATTAGGAAAAACTTACAAAATATTAACGTTTCATGGGTTTTCAGCTACATTTAGAGCCAACGAACTTCATTCTGTGCTCAGAGTTCACATTTAAAAGAAAACTAAAGCAATTACATTTTGTAATATATTTAAAAATTAAGTCTGGCCCTCCGGATATTAAAAAATAAAAATTGTAGAAACGTTTCATCTTTCCTCCGAAAGACTTCTTCAGTCTGAGGAAAGACGAAACATTTCTACAAATTCATTATTTTTTTATTTTCTTTTAAATGTCCAGAGGACAAGACTTAACTTTTTTTTTTTTTTTTTTTTTTTTTTAGATTTTTCTCCCTGGATTATTGAGCATGCATCAGGATATTTTGAAATATACAGTACTGTACATTAAAAATGCTGAATGACTGCTGAAATTTACTGAAAAAGCTAAACCTTAGTTATTACAATTAAAACAAGACCACCAGAGGCTAAAATTAAGAGAAAAGGGATTAAAATCAGCAAAAAAGAGGGTGAAATGAGCAAAAAGAGAGGCTAAGACTATGCAAAGACTAAAATCAGCTAAGTAGTCTACAATCAGCAAAACATATGCTGAAACAAGAAAAAAAAAACAGAAGCTAAAGCAGCAAAATAGAAGCTAAAACCAGCTAAACAAGGGACTAAATCCGCAAAATAAAGTGTAAAATCAGCAAAACACACTACAATCAGCAAAACTAAAGCTAGAATCAGCAAAACAGAAACTTAAACCAACAAACCAAAGGCTAAATCAACAAAACAGAGGCTAAAACCAGCTAAGAAGGGGCTAAAATCAGCATAAAGTGTTAAATCAGCTCAAATGAAGCTAAAATCAGAAAACAGAAGTTTAAACCAGCAAAACAGAAGCTAAATCAGCTAAACAGTAACTAAAACAGCTAAGCAGGGCTAAATCAGCCAAACAGAAGCTTAAACCAGCAAAAGAGAAGCAAAAACCAGCAAAAAAGAAGCTAAACCTAGCTAAGCAGGGACTAAATCAGCTAAACAGAAACTAAAACAGCTAAGCAGGGACTAAATCAGCTAAACAGAAACTAAAACAGCTAAGCAGGGACTAAATCAGCAAAACAGAAGCTAAAATAGTAAAATGCACAAAGCCATAAAACATGTTAGAAGCAGCAGAATCGTAGCTAAAGTAGCAGAACAGAAGCTGAAATGACAGCATTAATTAAATGAGCAAACCACATGCTAAATATTACTCAGTATAACTAAGATTTCACAGAATAAAAGCAGAAAGAAAAGATGGTTTAAAGTTCTATAATTTAAAACGGGTTCTTGTTTTCATGGTTTTGACTCTAAACTGTAAATGGATGCAATGGATGAAAAACCTAAATCCTGGGTCAGGTGTCTGAACCCGCCTCCTGGTCTCACCCCAGAGTGATGCAGGCCTCCCGGACCACCTGAGACCGCAGGTCTTTAGCTGACATCTTGAAGGCGGCCTCCATGAGTCGCAGCTGCTGAGGGAAACCTTCGTAATCGGTCGCTCCGGCCAGCATGAGCGAACGGACCTTTTTCAGCTGGACACAGAAGAAACAATTCTTTAGATGCAGCGACTGGTAGAAAGACTTCAACGTGAGGATAAAAGTCTTACAGCGACCACCCGGTGCTCCCAGTCGTGTTTATCATCAGACAGAACTTCTCTGATCTTCGTCAGCTGGTCCTCCAGCTCTCTGTTAGAGTAGATCTACACAAAGACAAACAGAAACAACCCCTGAGCCCAGTGATGGAGGACGGTCAGCAGGTTTATCCACCTACACATGACAGGTGAACCCACCTGGACTGAGGGCACGTCTTCAAAGGCTTTAATGAAGTCCTCTTCGTCCACCGCTCCAGCTCCTGCTTCTTTACCTGCTGGAGGTAAAAGTTGTGATGCTGGTTTAGTCTGAAACTGCTAAAGTTTTTTTAAACAAACAAAATCATCTGTGCCCTCACCTGTGGACTTTGTGGACGAGGCAGAGCTGGGTCTCCTGACAGAGCTCACCACAGGCCTCCGTCCACCAGGGGGAGCTTTGGAGGAGGAGGAGGAGGAGGACCTGCCTCCATCCACTGAGTCTTCATCCTCAAAGTTTTTATCTACAAAGAGAGAAGTGGAAATGAAGAGGATGAACATGGTGGTGAGCGCGAGTCCTTGTTTGGTTCTTGGTGGTTCGTGTTCCTGTCTGAATTTAAATGCAGAGTCATCGTCTTTTCACCGAGTCATCTCTGAGGAAATGAACGTCAGATCCAGCCTTCATCCATCCACCACATTTAGCCTGGCTTGAACACACAACCTGCCCAACATGACGGCTCACCGGATTGATTCAAGGCAGTAAAAACATCGTTACCAGCTTCAACTCTGCCAAAGATTAAATTTAATTTAAAACCCCACAGATCCTCCACTCAGGTTTTATATTTAGGACTAAACAGCAGCAAACATCAAAAATATCCTTCGTGGCTACAGAAAAAAGAAAGATGGAGTAAAAGCAACAGGATAGAAGGTGAAATGACAGAGGAGGAAGAGACTTTGTTCTTACGAGGGCAGATTCTCCTGCACATCAGCGTCCTCAGCATGTCTCTGCTGCGCCGCTCTCCTCCGAGCACGTCACCGCCTAACAGGCGCGTGCACGTGTGTCTGACACAGACAAGTCAAAGCTCAAACCACTTCCGAGTGTATGGAGCGATACACCAGTGTGTGCGCCGCAATGAACTGCTCCCAATGAGAAGTGGGCGGAGTCTGTTGCCATGAGGTCACCGGTCCAGTTTTTACCGGGAACGATGACGTCATAACTGATCACAACAGATATTTTATCAGGGTTTATTTACCCAAGAGGGACAAAAAGCACAAATGAGCTTCTGAAAAATCCACATTATGGGCACTAGTAAAAAAAAAAAAAAAGATAATTTAACTGGTTCCAGCAGAACCTTCAGTGGTTTTCTGGATCAGCCTCAGATGGTTGTGGAGGAGTTCTGGACCACTCTTCTTTCAAATGTAGGTTTCTCCTCAGCTCTCTGAAGGTCCACCACAGCATTTCAGTCAGGTTGAGGTTATGGACTCTGACTGGTTCTTGGTTCTGTTCTTTCTGACCCGTTCTGTTGTAGATCAGCTGCTGCGTTTGGGATCATGTTCCTGTTGGACCCAGTTTGATCCAAGCTTCAGATGAATTCACATTTGACTCCAGAACCCTTTGGTCTGACGGGAGTTCAAAGCATCAGCCTCCACCACCGTGCTGACAGCTGGGAGGAGCTGTTTGCTGCAGTGCATTCTGGGTAAACATATGCCCTCTGGTCTGGTTCTGGTCCAAACGTTTTGTGGTGCCTTCAGATGAAACGTTCCAAACCTAAGTCGAGCTGCCAAGTTTATAGAGAAAAGAGGTCATGGCCATTGATCTGCTGACTGAGACCTGTAGAGTCACTGCACAGTCTGACCTTCAGGGTGAATCTGCTGTGAAGACTGTCAGCTGTCTGAAATGATTTCCACTTGTGAAGAATAGTTCTATTTCTATTTCTCAAACTATTTCTAACTGAATCAGGGGAGAAAATGTTTTAAAACGTGTGGAGTTTCTGTGAAACGATTAAAAAAATGAACAAAGATCTGCTAAAACGGACGTGATTAAAGCTCAGCACGACGTAAAGTTCAAACAGAAAGCACTGCCGCTTAAGAAGAATTGATCACAGAGTCAAAGCAGCTGGTGTCGCCGACGCCGACAGAATCGTCTGCACACCAGAAGAACTTAAATCCACACAGAGACGTGCAGATGAAACCCCTCACTGTGGAGAATCGGATGCTCTCTGACATCACCTCTGCCCTTCTGAGAAATGTCATTACTTCATGACCACACCCGAACCCAAACAAAAACATCTCCAAGAAAAACAACGGGGTAAAAAAACAGCAAGAATATATCGTTTAAAACTGCAAAGCAACATTAAACTCCTGCAAACTGTTGGAAAAAGGAGAGAAAGACCTCTTTCCATGTAATAAATAAATAAATAAATAAATAAAAATATGCTGCTGCACTCAGCATCACCAAAAAGGCTTTTCAGACCAGGTTCCTCGCCTCTGAGTCGGTCTCCTGCTGCCCCGCCAGGCGCTCGTACTCAGGATGCAGCTCCGCTCAAAGATCACGTCATCACATCAAACAGCCACAGACATCACGTCTGCACCTCACTGGTTCTACTGGTCTGAATCTGTGGAGGTAGACGTGAAGGCCAGGTCGACGCTGTAAATAAGAAGCTATTCTATGAATAATAAAGATAAAATAAAGATTAAATAAAAATACAGAATAAGTTTGATGGTCAATAACTGATTCGTCTGAGTTTTAGTCATGACTCAACCTGGCTGACCTCGACTGGTTTCACTGGTGCCTTCAAGACGATTCAAAGGGAACAAAAAACCCACGGCGCAGTTTGCAAAGATTGAGAAAGCAAAGGTTGAGCTGTCTGAGGAGCTCAGAGCAAAAGTTATATACACGTTAAAGACTACAAGACCGTCTCCAACCTGCTTCCTGTTCCTCTGACCACAGATGACAAGATTATTTACAAATATTCAGTTCATGGGACTGTAGCCGAGGGCAGAACTCCAAGATCAAATCACGTTTTGAATCAGAACAGTAGAAGATCCAGGAGGCTCCATGGGCAGAATATCGAAACCGCACGCTGACAAAGGTTGAGAGTGATGAGACCAAACTGGAGCCGTTTGGTTGTGTTGTTGTTTTTATTGCAGTGAAAGGGGAGAAACTACGGTAATTCATCCACGTCTGTACATGTAGGAGGTTTCTGCACCAGCATCCGTTTCATTCTGGAGTAGGAAACATCTGTGTGCAGTCCAAAGCTCTCAACAACCTAGCTCCATCTTACATTACAGATCTTATTGTTCCATATTTTCCTAACTGAGCACTTTGCTCTCAGACTGCAGGTTTACTTGTGGTTCCTAGAGTTTCCAAAAGCAGAATGGGAGGAAGATCTTTC
>JARVGV010000280.1:5485034-5497799 GCA_031762435.1 Hypsolebias longignatus | reverse complement strand
TGAACACCTAAAAATATATATTTGTTTGCTGAAAACATGTGCTGAGCTGAATTCTTCCTTATTTTCTTTTTTCCTTATTTTTCCTTTTTTTTTTTTTTAAATGAACGTTGTCAGATGAGCTTTAATAAAAAATAGAATAAAAACAGGGCCCTTTAGCACTCATAGCAGCTGAAAGCGGTACTGTGCTGCGCCCCTAGCGGCCAAAAGTGGTACTGCAACATTTTTTCCCCCCCAGTCAGAATGAATGGAAACGGTAATTTATCAGCCAAAAATGGGTCTAAAAACTTGGGCAAAATCCATAAATAAGTCGCTTCGCCGTATAAGTCGCAGGACATGAAAATCAGTAAAAAAAAACTGCGACTTATATGCCGGAAAATACGGTATATCTGAAGAAAGGTTGAACGGTTCAAGGTTCTTTATTGTCATTCACATCAAATGTACAGTAGTACGAGAGGTGGAACTTAACTGTGTACTCAAGGTCTCAGTTGGTGCTGAAGCAGCTCCTGCCTGAAACTTCCACGACCATCTTTTGTCTCTAAAACCCAACAGGAAATTGTGGCAGTGAGAAAACCAAGAGTCGTTTGGAAAAAATCCTGAACAAGTAGAAACATCTGACCATCCCACAGATGGTGATTGTGCCTGGACAAAGATGGAAGTTGACATCCTTAGCCCTAACACTACCTGTCTTACCCTGAGAGGAACCGACGGTAGCCATTTAGCCAGAGCACAGCCTTGAAATCCATCTGGAGTAAAAACGCCAGAAGAAGAATCCACAGTAAAACACAGAGGTCCCCCACATCGTAGAAAACCTCCACTTCAATTATAAACTGATTCAAAAACTGGAAAAGCATGTTTGGAACTAACCTCGACAGCCAAGCGGCGCTCAGTTGACTGGATATTCCAGGCTGGAAGAGCTGAGGAGCTTTGGTGAACTTCCCGGTGTGAGGGAGGACTTCTGAAAGTTGACTGGTATCCATTGAGCCAAACACGATGGCTTTGTCAATGGAGTCGGAGAAGAACTTCTACGGGTGGTCGGGCCCAACGGCGCCTCATACTGAGCCTGATTAACCCGTGGTTGTGTAAAAACTGTTGAAGATGTGTAAACAGCATTTCAGTCGTGGAACGTCCTACTTTCTATGACCCGTTTAAATTCTGACTGATGGTTCTGCTGTAAAGTTTGAGCAGTAGATCCAAACCAGATTGGGTTTTTCCACTCACTTGAACTCAGTAGGTTGTTGTCTACAGCTGTTTTCAGTGACAGTTGTACGAAACGCCTCAACTAAATGTAAAGGCGCACTGTTTCAGATCGAGGATCTCTTTTCAACTTTTTTCAGCATAATTCAGCAAAACATGTGCTCTTTTCACTTCCTTCTTGTAATTTAAGTTTTTTTCTGTGTTTTAGCTACTTTCTGCCGTTTTTGTTGTTTTTTTTTTGTTGCTAATTTCAGCTTTTTAAAATAATTGCCTTTTTGTGCTCATTTTTGCTTCTTTCAGCCTAGTTGGGCAAGCGTGCATTCTTTCTGCTTTCTTATGCTCATTTAAGCTCGTTCTACCTCTCAGCTAGCTTTTTAGCTGTTTAGCTTATTTCAGATAAATTAAAGTTTTTCATGGTAATCTACTACTTTAAACCTAAGTGATTTCTTTCTACTAATTTCAGCTCCTTTCAGCTTATTTCTGCTAGTTTTAGTTATTTCAGCTGCTATTTAGCTGTTTTCATGCTAATTTGGGCTTTTCAGCTATTTTCACATTTTTTACACTCATGTCAGCCTAAATCAGCAAAAATGTGCTCTCCCACTTCCTTCTGGTAATTTCAGTTTCTGCTTTTTAAGCTACTTTTCAGCAGTTTTTTTTTTTTTTTGCTAACTTCAGCTTTTTTTCAGATAATTTCCACTTTTTGTGCTCATTTCTGCTTCTTTCAGCCTAAGTGGTCAAACGTGTTTTTCTGCTTTGTTCTGCTAATTAAAGCTTGTTCTACTTTTTCAGCTAGGTTTTTAGCATTTTAGCTAATTTCAACTGCTTTCAGATAATTTCCACTTTTTGTGCTAATTTCTGTTTCTTTCAGCCGAAACATCTTTACTAATTTCAGCGTAATTCTGCTCCTTTCAGCTTATTTCTGCTAGTTTCTTGTATTTCAGCTACTTTTTAGCTGGTTCTGTGCTAAATTTAGCTTTACAGCTAATTCCACAATTTTTAGCTCATTTCAGCTCTGTGCACTTCATTCTGATAGCTTAAGCTTCTTTCTCCCTTATACAATTCAGCTGTTTTTCGTTCTAATTTCAGCTTTTTAAAACTAATTTCCAAATTTTTGTGTTCATTTCTGCTTATTTAAACCTAATTCAGCAAATATGTTCTTTCTGCTTTCTTATGCTTATTTTTTATACATTTTAGATCCATTTCAGATACATTCCAGAATGTTTTTAGCTAATTTCAGCTGTTTTCAGCAATAAGCATTCACACTGTATTTTGACAGGAAATGCATTTTGATGTTTTTTGTCATTTTTTTAATTTTATTTTTTAACTGAGAGCCAAAACAAAAGAATAAATGCACTTTTGTGCCCCATGGCACCTTAAACAAGTCAAGACATCCAGATTCAGAAAGTCCAAACGACACAATCACAAACTGCTTTAAGAATAAATTCATTTGAATCCCTAGAATTAACTCAGCAGTATTAAAAGTGACCACGATTCAGAGCGTCTCAGAAACCTGCAAAGAGCATTTTATCCATTTGCTTCTGCAGCTGATGATGATCCTGATCAAAGTGAGCGACATTTCCAACGAAGCGCGGCCCATGGAGGTGGCCGAGCCCTGGCTGGACTGCCTGCTGCAGGAGTTCTTCAACCAGGTACCAAACAAGGATCCGACTGGAGGAGGTTTGAAACCTGAATTTGATCTGGTCAGAACGTGCAGGAGATTTTCCTACAGTTCTGTCGTGAGAGATTTTTGGGTCCAGTTTCTTGTAATTTCTGTAAAACATGATAATCACAGCTGTGTTGTTTTTCTGTCCAACTAAGAGCGACGTGGAGAAGCTTGAAGGTCTCCCGGTGTCCCCCTTCATGGACAGAGACAAAGTAACTAAACCTTCATCTCAGATCGGCTTCATCAGGTTCGTCCTTCTGCCCCTCTTCATCGAGTTAGCCAATCTCTTCCCCTGCCTGGAGGTAAGGACACCCCGCTCAGCCCCACAAACTGCAGACTATTTAATATTTAGCTGCTCCTCCGTTCTGCAGCAGCACATCATCGACCCAGTGAGAAAAGCCCTGGACTACTACACTGAGATGGAGAAAGCTCTGGAGAAGGAGAAACAGAGCCGGACTCAGACTGAGAACAGGAACAAGGAGGCAGCAGGAGCCGAGTGAACTCAGAAAACCCAACAGAGCACACGTTTAATTAAATCTTTTTTTATTTATATGAACTGATTTAAGTCTGCTTAAACTTTTGGATTTGTACTTCTTAAACACTTCCTGAGCTGTGGTTCTGTTTTCCTGTTTGAAGGTTCTGATTGAGCTCACTGCCATCTAGTGGTCAGTTTGGAAACAGCAGCAATGTCTGGAAAAAAAAAACAACTGAGATTTCTAAATAAAAAGTTCAGATTTTGATTTTTTTTTGTTTTGTTTTTGTTTCCTTAAAGTTTATTTTTTCATTATACTCTTTGCCCTTCAGTGACTTTTACGAGGCAGTAATTTATGTGAAATAGATGCAACGCGTTTACTCTAAAAGTATTAATGAAACAAACCAGTCAGATACTTTTAAACATAATGTATTAAACCACCTATTTCTCATATATATCATTTATAACTTGTGTTTTATTGACTTTAGAGTGTAGCCGCATGAAAAAAGTGTTAATTTCTAAATAGAATGTGGGTTTAAAATAAAACTAAGAGTTTTAGAAAGAGCATTTGATTAACAAGAATACTTTTTATATGTATACTGTATTTAAATATAATAAATACTGTGCCATTAGGCCTAATTTGTTGATCAATTGTCTTGGAATGATTTGTAAATAAATTTGGTTGATGTAACGTTTTACATTTAAATGTTTTTGGCGCCCCAGACACTTTAACGCCACAGTTTGATGCTGATTACGGAAACATCTGGAGTTCGCAGCTCTGCGAAACGATGCAGATCACAGCTGGACAGTAAGGTCAGCCATGTTGTCTTACAGCTGCATGAGTGTTGACTGAAAGTCTGGAGCCTTTTTTTGTCTTTAACACCTCTCTAGAACTGATTATTGGAGTTTTAAATGCTGCTCAAAGCTTCATGCACTCCAAACATAAATCATAAAATGTATAACTTTATCTGTTTTTACTTTTAATGCATTTTTTTAATCTACGTTTTTGCAACTAATTCCTGAGACTGATGAAAAAAGTAAAAAAAAAAAAAGTTTTTACCTCTAGAGGTTTGTTTGGACTTTATCCTGAGGACGACTCGACTCCTCTGACAGATGCTCAGAGGTTTGGTGTCAAGAAGAAAGTGGTTGTCTTGTCAGCAAACAGGTTTTAGTGAATGGTCCATGGATGCTCCTGCAGCCCAGAGTTGGGGTTCTATTTTTAGTTTGCTATGACCAGAAGAAAAAGCTCTGTGGTGAAAGAGGAGGAGGACGATGAACTCTGTGACTCTGCAACAGCTGCAGCACAGGAGACAAAACCAGAGCAAACCCAAACTGCAGCTCTGAGGTTTCTGCAGACGGTTTGATCAGGAGATTCATCTTAAACTAGTTTATGAACCATGGCCTGAAACTCCAAGCTCCACAAACACTCCTCTCCAAGGATTTACGACTTCCTTTGTCTTACTCTGAGCTGAGAGGTTTTGTAGATTGTGTTTGGGTTTGGTCAGAGCTGCGGGAGAATAAAGATTGTGAAGAAGCATGACCTTTGAACCTGACACACTTGATTCTGTTTCTGACTGCAGAACAATCTGGAATAATAAAACTGACGTCTAAATTACAAGACAAGACAAAAAGATTCAGATTAATTACTGTACAATAGAATTTGGGGAAAAGTGGCTTAATTTCATATTTTCCCACAGTTGGTTCACATCTGGGACAAAAGTCTGGAAGTCTTTTCCTCCACTATGAAGAAAGAAATCCTTTAAATCATTACAAAGATTTAGCCTCTCCTAAATATGACTCATTAACTTAATATTGGTTTATTATCTACTTGTCATGACTTAATATGCAACTTTAATTACTTTTTATATCATAATTGTAACTTACTATCTCATGAAAATAATATTTTTGCATAATTATGACCTACAATATCCTAATAATGACTAATTATTGCATAATTATAAGCTAATATCTTGTAGTTATGACATTACATTTTAATTATGACAGTGTCTATTTGATATGACAGCATATCCTTTTCATTACTTAGTGTTTCATAATTAAAATATACTATGTAAAGTAATAGATACATTGTGAATATAGCTCCAAAGTATAACTTGATATCTTGAATGATTTAGTTTCTTTTAATTATGCTTCACACTTTGTTTAATAATAGTTAGCCTAACCTATTACTGTTTTTCATAATTTTAATATACAGTATTATCCCAATATGAATTTATATTTTTATTTACTTTCAGAATTATCCCTTTTAATCTCCTAAAACTGTATTAGCAGCTTAAGTATAACAGTATTTTATATTTGACTTAGAATGTTTTTGAAGTGGCAGAAATGGAATTATGACCCAACTAATTAATTAACAACAACAACAACAACAACAACAACAACAACAACAACAACAATAATATTAATATTAATATTAATAAACAATTAATAATAATTGACAAAAAGTACACATTTAAATAAAAGTCTAACTGTTTATTTGAGCAGAAATGTTGACCTACGAATCCTTTCTATTAAAAACTTTAAAACTCAACGTTTTAAAACATCAATAAAAAAATAAAAAAAAACATTGACGTTCAAGTGATTTTGGGGCTGTTTACAGTTTTTAAAACGTCCAGATTTATAATTCTCATCAAACATTAAAATATATTTTTAATGTGCTGGTGAAGAGTCTATATTTTAATGTATTTTTAATTAATTAAAATGTTAGTGAAAAAAACTAATTAATTTAAAATGTGAGAAAAATACATTTGTGGAAATATCAGGTGATCAGTCCCACAGAGAGGGGCGGGGCCTGTTTCAGGTCCTCAAATTTGATTCGTCTCTCTGTGACGCGCCTGTCACAAGCAGCCAATCGCTACGGTTTATTCTGTTACGTCATCGCCAGATAGTCCCCGCCCTCCTTCCCTCCTCCTGCCGGAGCGGTGTTCTGCGTGAACAGAAGCCGGTCCGAACCGATCAAAGATGGACCCGCTGGTCGCTGCCATCGATCAGGGCACGAGCTCCACTAGATTCCTGGTGAGTGACGTCATCCATTCATGAATGTATCAGCTGTTGAATCGGCAACCTGGAGAACGGGCTCCTTCAAAAAGAGACATGATTCAGAATTTAAACGGATTTTTGGAGCTGGAGCTGTCTGAGCTAACTTTCTACAACTTTATCAAAAACATGTAAACGTTGAAACAGACACAGAACCGTGCAAAAGTCTTAATCCAGCCTTCCTCAGTTCTTTAAAGAGGTTCTGATCAGCAGCTCTGCAGACTTCAGTTGTTCCTTGGACCCGGTTCTGGTACCGGTCTCGGAGGATGTGGGGTTTGTTTGGTGCCGATCCTGTTTAAGGCCAATTTTAAAGTTCACTTTTGGACTTTTCAGGGCCAGAAAAGTGGATTGTTTTGTCTGAACTGGGTCAGCTGGAACCATGAGGCTCCGCACGCAGGGAGATTTTCACAATAAAACACCCAGACCTTTATTCTGAAGGAGTCTTAGTTAAACCAAATGATTAAAAGTGTTTCAGGACAGAGTTTTAGACCAGTTTATGTTGTTAACCGTGTTAACACTCAGAGCTTGTGTTGTTAATGACTCTCAGCTACTACCACACCACGTTTCAGCTCAACATCTGTAACATCTGTAACACTGAGTTAAAGTCAGTTTTGTGGTGGCCACCTTGAATCAGGTTGAATCCAAAAAGACACTGTCTTTAATGTCTTCAAATTCCATTAAAATCCATTTTCTCATCCGTGAGATATTTTGCTAACAGACATATAAGCCTCTGCTTTTGGCAGCAAGCATTAAAGCATTTATTCAAACAACCTTAAATCTGACATTTTTGCTAAATATTTTGTGTTTTATCTCCTTCTAAACATCGTAAAACCCCAAACAGACGCTCCAGCAGGAACGTTGTTTTGTTCGTTGACAAAAAGAGAAGAATCAGGCAGAGCTGATCTTTAGAAACATTTTAAAAACCAACGTGGTCAATAATTATCAAAACACGCAGCTTTCCAAACGACCTTTGACCTTCGGTCAGGTTCCTCAGTGGTTGTTATGAGACCAATAAGAAGCTGGATTGAGTCAGATTAGGATAAATAATCTGACTCCTGCATCCATCAAATTTACTGATAAACAAACAAACAAACCATAGTTTGCATGCTGACACAGATAAACAAAAGTTTAATTACTTGTTTTCTGTCACTCAAACAGACTTATTAATATTTAGGCTGAGAAGTGACACAGAATGATGTAAAACTGTTTTCCCATCATGCTCAGCGTGACATCATCACGAGGCTTCTGTTTTGAAATCTTTCTGGGTTTTACAGGATTTCAAACGCTGGTTCTGAGTCACCGGCTGGTTCTAGTTCAGCGCTAACAGAGAGGCAGGAGGCGTTCGGTCCCATCAAAAACTTCTCTAACTTTTTATTTGACTGAATTACTCGTGAAGTTTTTGGGATTAATGAAAGAAGCTGAACATGAGATTTTAAACTCAGATTAAAGAACATCAGCAGCTGATGTGAAAGAATCACTTTTTAAAATTAAATGATTTCCTGTTTGGAGATTCGTTTTACAAACAGCAGCATTCACAAACTCTGACTGGTGCTAATAACATGTTAATTACACACGTTTACGTCAAACCTCCGGGCTCTTCTACCACCTCATGAGTTTTATTGTGTCAATGTCTGACCCATTTTGCTTATGAAGGTTTTTCAACACGATTCTCTTCCCGCTGTTTTGTGCTCTTTCAACAAATCATAAATCAAAACATTCAGCACTTTCAGAGGGAGCTGTGACTTTTGGTTTTGTTGCAACTTTAGCTTTTTGAAACATTTAGCCTTTTCTGCCAATTTTTCCTCATAGAAAATTAATTGAGCTCATTTTACATCCTTCACATCTTTAAATTACTTACATTTTTATGCTTTTAACTTCTTTCAGCTTATTTCAGGTTGCTAGTTTCAGCGTTTTCTGCTATTTCAGCTACAATTTAGCTGTTTTCAGCTAATTTTAGCTTTTTAAGCCAATTTTAGCTTTTTTATTTTATTTTATTATTTTTATAGCTCATTTCAGTTCTTTACACTTCCTTCTGGTAGTTTAAGCTTCTTTCTGCCTTTTTAGCTACTTTTCAGCAGTTGTTTCTGTTGCTAATTTCTTCCTTTTTTTCCAGATAATTTTCTTTTTTCTGTGCTTATTTCGGCTTCTTTCAGCCTAAATCGGTCAAACATGGGTTCTTTCTGCTTTCTTCTGCTAATTTGAGCTTATTTTACTGTTTCAGCTACCTTCTGAGCATTTTTTAGTGAATTTCAGCTGTTTTTGGATAAATTCAAGTTTTTCATGATACTTTTTTTCTACTTTCAACATAATCTACTTTATCAGCTTGAAAAAAATCAGCTTGTTATGCTCCTTTCAGCTTTTTGCTGCTAGTTTTAGCTTTTTTCTGCTATTTCAGCTTCTTTTCAGCTATTGTTTGCCAATTTTACTTTTTTTTAGCTAATTTCCTAAATTCTTCCCCTCTTTTTTTATTATTTAAACCTAATTCAGCAAATACAGTATATGTATTCTGCTAACCTAGGCTTGTTATTCCATTTCAGCATGTTTTATAGCTAATTTCAGCTGTTTTTCAGCAACTTCTTCTGCAATAAGCACACTGCATTTTCACAGGAAATGTGATTTCTCTAGTTGTCATTAAAATCTGATCTGATTATTGTTGAGGTGCAGGAATAATCTGATATTTGATCAGTTTGTGTGCAGCTCGGACCTCAGGATGTTTTCACTCTGCAGCTTTATCCTTTTAATTTCAAAGAAACTGATATTCAGATTAATAATCTGTTCAGGCGTCGCTCCCCTCAGCTACAGCTGCAGTCAAGTCTGTATTTTATTTATCAGTCTCATTTAATTTTAAAGCCACAACCTTCAGTGTAAATCGCTTTCTGTGATTATTGAAGGACCTACATTACTTCATGCCTCGTATTCTTGTTTCTGTGAGGTTATTTTGTCCCAATTCTTCCATAGTTTTAGAAAAATCAAGCCAAATATACATTTAAATATGTGAGTTGATCTGGAGCAGTGTGAACTTTAGGACTGGCAAATAACTATATAACAATTAAAAAAAGTGATTTCTTTAGCTTCTGATCAGCTGTTTTCTCCTCTGCAGGTTTTCAACTCAAAAACAGCCGAACTGATCAGTCACCATCAGGTGGAGGTCAACCAGAGGTTCCCAAAGGAAGGGTGAGCCCCGACATCCAGAAAGGACTTTTACAGACTCAATCTGAACACATTTTACACACTTGGACACAAAATGTTACTTTAAATAGTGAAACAAAATGAGCAACTGGAAGCTGTGCATCTCAGGTGGAGACGCCAGCAGCCGTTCATTCAGCCTCTTTATTAAAGTTATTATTTAACTGGTTTTTATGTTGTCTTAATGTTTGCTGATTGGGTCAAAGGTTGCTTTTATTTCACTCTTGTGCAACAAAATGGCTTCTTGTTTACAGTTTGATTAAAAGCTATAAATATCAGAGGAAATAAAACAAGATTTTTAGATTAAAAACTGATTGAAAAAACAAAACCTTAATGAAACAATTAAAATACTTTTATTCATCCATCTGCTTCATTAAGTGCTGAACGCTGTTGATTTAGTTTGGTTTATTAGTCAGGTTCTTCAGTCCGGATCAGACGGCAGCCACTTTGGTTCAGTTCTGTTTCTGTGCTCGTTTGGGTCAGATGGGTGGAGGAGGACCCCAGGGAGATCATTCGGTCCGTTTACGAGTGCATGGAGAGGACCTGCGAGAAACTGGAGGGACTCAACGTTGACCTTGCCAACATCAAAGGTAAGACTTTTGTCTCAGTTGTTTAAACAATTGGGGCGGCTGTGGCTGAGTGGTTAGGGCA
The DNA here is from genome assembly GCA_031762435.1 of Hypsolebias longignatus. NCBI lineage: Eukaryota > Metazoa > Chordata > Actinopteri > Cyprinodontiformes > Rivulidae > Hypsolebias > Hypsolebias longignatus. The sequence continues at coordinate 5,487,579 of JARVGV010000280.1, read as the reverse complement.
GTCAATCTCCAATGCAAGAGTTGGGGGTTCGATTCCATTAGCAGTCACATGCCAAAGTGTCCCTGGGCAAGACACTGAGCTCCTCCTTGCCTCTGATGTACATCCCATCAGTGAATGTGATCCAATCTAAAGCACTGATTGGTCTTGGTACAGATAAGAGTGTAGAAAGGCACTATAGAAGTAGCAGTACAGTACATTTACATTTTCCAAAAACATGCTTCATACTCTCAGAACGCTACACACACACACACGACAAAACCCCTCAATTCTCCTTCAAAATAAAACTTTACATTCAAAGCAACATTCTCTTCTCAAAATGGGATTTTGTTCTCAGACACAAATCATCCATTACAAAAACATTTATAAGAACCGGTTGAACACTGGCGTGCTCAATGTAAAACACTGATGATTGGAAAACATTTCTTCAATCATTTTTCAACCTTTATTTATACAGGTTAGTCTCATGGAGCCTTGAGGTCTCATTTACAAGAGAGACCTGTAATGAATGGAGAACATGGAGGGGGCTAAACAACTGAAAATCCTGGGTGGGCAGTGAACCAGTTACGAACCAGAGCAGCTCGGTGGAAACTTCCATTGTCCCAAAATACAACATACCTGAGCTGCTCTGGACCATCTATCTGATCCAGTGGAATGTTGTGTAGGGTGTCCAGGAATGTGAGCAGATGAGCGGTGTTGTTGGAGCCAAGGGTAGCATGGTGATGATGACGCCGTGCAGTCGCTGCACACATTGTGATGGACCCTCCACGATGGCCAGGGACTTCAACATAGGCACGTTGATTGATGATATTCCTTCTCAGACTTTGATGGGTTGAATCCAACCTCATCAATGAAGATGAACTGGTGCACCACTGCAGCCACCTCTGGCTCAAGAACTCTGAAAAACACATGACGATATCTGAAATGGGCATGGAGTGGTCACTACTGTAAAGCACACTCATTACAATACAATTTTGAGTGTATGCATCGATTGTGGGATTTTAGAGGACTTACTTGCACAGTTATATCAGTTCTTTGACTCTTACTGAATTGTGTTCCAGTGGCACCCTGTAGACCTTCTTCATCCTCAGATTATTTCTGCGCAAGACGCGGTCCAGCGTTGATAAACTTACCCATCAATATTTTTGAAATATCTCGTTTACATCGTTTTTCTTTGCATTTGCTGTAATGTTATGACGTTATTTTCTAGGACCATGTTCACAATTTCAGTTTCCTGTTCAGCAGACAGAAGATGTTCCCGTCAACCTTGTGCTGGTAATCTTTCAGTTCCGCAATACAAAAAAGTAAAATACTATATACTGTGTAAGAATACAGTTCCCAAACACTTGAAACATACATAATTTTTACAGTACTAGAGAACAGACCACAGGCAATCTTTAACTACTGTACTCATGGAGTACTGTATGTACTGCAGTTATCTAGTGATAGTAGATTTCTTAACTGTTCCCGTTTCAGAAAGTCTGGATGATGGATGCAACAGTGTACCTGCTCAAACTTAGCTGTACTCTTTGCCCAGCCTTCGTCAATGTTGGACCATGGTTGACCACATGGTCAACCAAAGTGGCCCGGATCTCATCAGAGATTCCAATCCTTGGACTTTCTCTTCCTCCCCGTCCTCCTGCTCTTACTCTCACTCAGGATCTGCCTCTGTTCCAATGTTGGCATCCATTGCTCCAGAACAGAAGAGCTCACCTGTTGCCCTTTTGCGCTAAAGCTCTGATTGCTAATTGTAAAAAGGTGTGGCGAGTGTTTGCCCATGTGACGAGTCAGTGTGCATTGTAGGGCAATTAACTTTAGAATTTTGTATAAGTGTGTTCCTTCAGAAAACAAAAAATTTCTTCATTAAAAATTGTGCAGCAAAATTGTGTGTAGTGTTTTGAAAATAGTGTTTTAGAACTGCAGTTGAAGTGTAAAGCAGGAATTGTGCTTGCAGTTTGGCAGAATTGGTTCAGGGGGTTGGTGCATGAGTTACATGCTGTGGTGTTTGAGCCTCAAGTGCCAGTTTTTGTGTGTAAACAGTTCAGAAAAACTGAAAATTTGAGGCTTTAACATTAAAGATGAGACTTTAACGTCAAAGATGAGACTTTAACATTAAAGATGAAACTTTAACATTAAAGAAGTGACTTTAACATTAAAGTTGAGACCTTAACATTAAAGATGATACTTTAACATTAAAGATGATACTTTAACATTAAAGATGAGACTTTAATATTAAATATGAGACTTTGACATTAAAGATGGGACTTTAACATTAAAGTTGAGACTTTAATATTAAGGATGAGACTTTAACATTAAAGATGAGACTTTAACATTAAAGATGAGACTTTAACATTAAAGATGAGACTTTAACATTAAAGTTGAGACTTTAACATTAAAGTTGAGACTTTAACATTAAAGATGATACTTTAACATTAAAGATGAGACTTTAACATTAAAGATGAGACTTTAATGTCAAAGATGAGACTTTAACATTAAAGATGAAACTTTAACATTAAAGAAGTGACTTTAACATTAAAGTTGAGACCTT
>JARVGV010000280.1:5467736-5484359 GCA_031762435.1 Hypsolebias longignatus | reverse complement strand
GAGACTTTAATATTAAAGATGAGACTTTAGCATTAAAGATGACACTTTAACATTAAAGTTGAGACTTTAACATTAAAGATGAGACTTTAACATTAAAGTTGAGCCTTTAACATTAAATTTGAGACTTTAATATTAAAGATGAGACTTTAGCATTAAAGATGACACTTTAACATTAAAGTTGAGACTTTAACATTAAATTTGAGACTTTAATATTAAAGATGAGACTTTAGCATTAAAGATGAAACTTTAACATTAAAGTTGAGACTTTAACATTAAATATGAGACTTTAACATTAAATATGAGACTTTAACATTAAAGATGAGATTTTAACATTAAAGATGAGATTTTAACATTAGAAGGTGAGACTCTGATGTTGCAGATTCGAGCTGGTGGTGAGTTTATGTGTTGATGGCTTTCTTGTTGTTTTTGTTTACCTGCAGCGGTGGGAGTGACCAACCAGAGAGAGACCACCTTGGTTTGGGACAAAGAGACCGGAGAGCCGCTCTACAACGCCATCGGTGAGTTTTCATCCAATGAGGAAGAGAGAGTCTTTCTGCTGCTGAGTCTGTTTATGTTGTCGTCAAACATTTTTTCACAAGAATCACAGATTCTCTGCAGGCTGTGAGTTCCTGTCTCATCACTAAGTGTTGGTGGAAATAAACTTTAAAGTCTGGTTTTTAAAAACACACGATTCCCTCGGTGGTTTGAAGCATCTTTCTTAAAAAAACTAATCTAGATGCTGTAAACTTTGGTTTGTTGTCCTGATGCTGCTCAGTAATTTATAGGTCAACCAGTTTGCTGCTGACAGCCAGAACTAGTTGTTCCTAAATATTAAATGAGGACCATCAGCCTAACATCTGATTCTTAGTGCCCTGATGGTTGTTTGAATCAAAGACGAACCATTTCACCAAAGAAGAACCCGTCCAGAGGACCAGACTCAACCTGGTTCTGTTTGGTTTGTTATAGTCTGGTTGGACCTTCGGACTCAGTCGACGGTGGAACGACTCATTAGTAAAACTCCAGGGAGGAACAAGAACCACCTGAGGGTGAGAGATGAACGAACTGTTTGCAGAGAATCAGACTCCTGGAACATCACACCTGTTTGTGGTCTCTGCAGCAGAAAACCGGACTCCCCATCAGCACTTACTTCAGCGCCGTGAAGCTGCGCTGGCTGCTGGACAATGTGGACGAGGTGCACGAGGCGGTTCTGAGCAAACGGGCCATGTTCGGCACCGTGGACTCCTGGATCATCTGGGTAAGAACCACCAGGGAGCTGCAGCTTTTTGTCCCACAACATGTTTAAAAACTTTTGGTTTTTTGTTTCAGTGCCTGACGGGCGGCAGGAACGGAGGCGTCCACGTGACGGACGTGTCTAACGCCAGTCGCACTATGCTCTTTAACATCCACACGTTAGACTGGGACCCTGAACTCTGCAGGTGAGGACACCTTGAACACCTTCTGCTGTTCCCGTAGAATTTATGGTGCCAGGAGTCGACACAACCAGGGGCCTCTCACCTGCTGCTTGGATTACATGGCACCCGACTGTGATGGTCTTCCTCACAGGTGGTGGGTCCATGTGGACCTGGCATCCTGTCAATCAGGCTGAGACCCAGGAGCCAGGACTTGACCACCAGGCCTGGCTCCAGGGACGTACCCTGGGTTCCCTTGTTCTTGCAAGGTTTCCTGATACATGGGTTGTTTATCCATCAAGGTTTCTGACTTGCTCTGGGTCTGACCCCCCACACATAATTCCCTAACAGGGGCGGATGAAGCCCCTACGAACACGGGGGACTCAAACCCCTCCATGACGTTAAGGTGGCGACTCGAGTTTTATTACTTTCATTTGTTTTTGTGGCTCATTTTGACCAGATTTGTTGTAAAGACAAAGACAGTTGTAGTTGTTAAGGCAGATTGTGTAGTTGTGCCTTTGTTTATTTATTTAAAGATTATCGATCATTTTAAGGTTTGGAAAATAAAAATGTTCAACCTCACTCCTTAAAACCTGTTCTGGTTTCTCTGATGAGAGTTCGATGAAGTTTTAAAAGTTTTCCTTGTTTTGTTTTTAAGGTCACAGGATGTTTCCAGATGTCTGGGATTTTTATCTCAGGAAAGTTGAGACGAAACAAAGAAACCAAAGAGCCCTCAAACCATATGTGTCAACCTCAAGGCCCCGGAGCCAAATGTGGCCGTTGTTGACATCTTGTCTGGCCCCCAAGATGATATGTGAAACGTAAAATATGTATATCTCTTGAATTTTTTCATTAATCTTTGATTATGATGCAAAAGCACAACAGCAAACATCAAATGAGACCAAACTCTTGTTGAGGAACCTGTGACCAAGAAAAGATGCTGGGTATTTGATTTGAGTTCATGTAGATTCTGAAATTGGTCCTTAGTTTGAAAAAGGTTTTAATTTTGGCCCCTTTTGTAAGTGAGTTTGGAACCCCAGCCTTAAACCATTGGTTCCCAACCGTGGTCCTTGAGGAACACCATCCTGCATGTTTTAGTTGTTTCCCTGCTCCAACACACCTGATTCAGTGAAATTACTTCTTCACATTCTGCAGAAGCCTGTTAATTACCCACTAATTAAAATCAGGTGTGCCGGAGCAGAGAAACAACTAAAACATGCAGGTGTTCCTCAAGGACCATGGTTGGGAACCCCCACATAAACAATACCATAATTCTTCATTTGTTTTATTGACTCAGTTGTGGACTCTCCTCATATTTATAGCAGATAATGAACAAGTTTTTATGCAGATGAAGGTCAGGTTGTAACGTACAGGTCTATGCAAAAGTCTTCATCGACTCGTTTTTTAAATATGTTGCTTCAAAGAAGCCAGAATTTCTTGTTTGTGTTTCGTAAATGAATTAAAAATAGGTCGGTGATTATATTGGACATCCGCCTGCCTTTTTCAGGCCTGAAGTTTCTCTTTGTCAAGTTTTCATTTGATTTAAACACAAAACAAATGAAATCTGCTCGTTTTTCTCCAGTTTGATTTCATTTTATCCTCGTCAACAGAAGCCGGGCTCCTCTGTTTGCCTGTACATGTAGAAAACAGAACGAAGTCCGACGTAGGTTCTGCTCAGCAGATGTTAATGAATGATCTGACTCTCGTCGTTCTTCCAGGTATTTCGACGTTCCGATGGAAATCCTTCCAAAGGTCAGGAGCTCGTCTGAAGTCTACGGCTGGATGGTGAGAACTTCCTGTCTGCGTTTGGGTTTTACTTTCTGCTTTGGTTTGAGACGGGACCTTCCTACGTCTGAGTCCAGCTCAGAGCTTCAGAGACGAGAACCTTGTTTCTGTTGAAGCTGCAAGAGGCGACAGACCAGCATATCTGAGGCTCTGACAGCAAATGTTTATTAGTTTACCGTATTTTCTGCCGTACCCATCGCACCACCCTATAAGTCGCATCAGTCCAAACATGTCTAATAAAGTGGAAAAGTCCATAAATAAGTCACTTAACTGTACACGTCACCGCTGACAACCCAGAAATGTGGGCCGGTGTTGTGCCAAAAATTGATTGGCTGCCAAATGGCGGCAGTGGGAATTTAACAAGAATTTTACAAGATTAACACTTAAAAACAATTAATTGTTTGCTGAAAATTATAGTAAAGTTGTGTCTCAGTCTAACTTTTCCTTAATAAATGCACTTTGATGGTCAACTTAGCTGCATTTCAAAAGCCGATACGCGGAAACATGAACGCGCAGAGGGCAACTCGCTGTGCATTTCTTCGAAATTCAACAAGATAAGCACCTATAAACAATTATTTGTTTGCTTGACTTTACAGTAAAGGTGTGTCTCAGTTGAACTTTTACTTAATAAATACACTTTAATAGTCAAATCAAATGCATTTCGCCGGGGCGGCGCAGCAAAATGAAGTCAATTTGAAGGTTACTCCAGGTGAGCTGGACGACGGTGGCAGACTATGGCAAGCCAGTTGTGTCATTAATAGCCACTTTTACTTATTACATGACACAATGACATGCCATACTCCTCAAGTGCCATCTAGCAGTTGAAAAAGGTAGTGTTTAATATTTTCAGACAGAATGAATGAAAATGGCCATATCTCAGCCAAAGATTGGTTTATAAATATGGAGAAAAATCCATAAATATGTATTTTCGGCGTATAAGTCGCAGGGCGTGCAAATTATGCAAAATAAACCTGCAACCTATAGGCTGAAAAATATGGTAGTCTTATCTCGTTGAACAGAAGTTTTTCTGCAGCGAGCCGGGCTTTAGGAGCTGCTGTTCTCCTCGTCATTGGGTCAGTTTCATAGCAGACTTTGGTCCTGAAGGATGATGTCAGCAGCTTTGACTGCACTTCATCTGACTTGATAACAAATACACAATTAAACTTTGATTAATGGTAATAAAGTAATTCTTTAAACCATATTTCTGTCATTGAAACAAATAAATTAGTCAAGTAATAAATGAACACATGCTGTTTACTGGATTCTAGGCTATAATAGTTTGATGAAACGTTCTGTTTTCTGACTCAGAACCTCCTGATTCACTCCTTCATTCTTTGTATTTTCCTCCCAAACAGCCAGACTTCGTTCCAAGTTTTTGTTTTCTCTCTGTTTCAATATTTGGACCTGAATGTTTTCATATAAAAATAAAAACTATAAAATCTGAAGGAATGTCAAAGGATGCTTGAAGTCCCAACACCGACTCAGCTGACGTTGACTTCCACTGATTGTGAGCTCAGAGTTCTCTCTTCAGAACCTGAAGGTTCCGTTTAGGTTGAACATTGTGTGGTGAAATCGTCCACGTCAACATGTGATTGTGTAAAACGTGTTAAAGTTCTGAGAACAGCAGTTCAGTCGTGGAAACATCAACTTCCTGTGACCCGTTGACAAAATCCCATTTCTCATCTATTCTTACTGAATTGGTCTGCACTGTTCAAACTACTGCTACCAAAAATCCCAACCCGATACTTTGCATCACGCCACACGTTTTGATAAATTTATTTAACTGTTATAAAATACGCCTGACAAGGAACCTGGTTTTGGATTCGAGACTTCAGCCAGACACCAAGAACGTTTAAACAAGTTTATTACACTTAAGTTGCTGGTGGGAGTCTGGATCCAATTACTGGTCTTCTCAGACAGGTGAGGTGAAGAGCAGAGCTCACCTCCGGAGCGTGGAGAGACGGTGTTCGTGGTAGTAATGATGTCACTGTAGTTGGTGGGCGAGAAGCTGGAAAGGGAGGCCTTTAATACTGTGAGTTAATCCGACAGAGGGGCAAACTTTAATCGTGGTCCGAGACGAGAAGCAGGGGTCGTACACGGGGAGGCAGAGGTTCAAGAACAAATCCAGAGGGCGATCCTTAATCTGAAGCGTGAAGAAGGGACGTACAGTAGTTACCAGGGTCAGAACAAACCAGATGTGGAGCAGACAGGGCGGCAAATCCAGGAAACAGGCGTGGTCATGGAACTTCTTTCATGGAACTTCTTTACTGTTATATTGTATGTTTTATATATTTCTGAAGTCTTATTCTAATCTTGTTACTCGTTTTGTTTTTATGACGTGCGCTGCTGCCTGTTCTTGGCCAGGTCACCCTTCTGAAAGAGGTCTTGATCTCAATGTTCTTTTTATCTGGTTAAATAAAGGTTTATTAAAATAAAATAAAAAAATCACTGAATTAAATGTCACCAACATTTACTGCTTTGTATTTTCTAGTTTTAATCATTCAGTAGTTTTTTTTTGTCGAGCCATAATGATTATTGCTCGGCGATAATCGGGTCGGCGCTGCAGATTGTTGACGGGCACATGCAAATATAAAACCATCATAAGGCTGCTTTACGTTTAAGATCTTTACACTTTTAATAGAGAAATATGAGCTGGATGGAGATTCTTCATCGCAGTCCTGTATTTTTTATTTTTTTTACATTTTAAAACTGCTTCTAACTTTGAACACGTCTGCTTCTGTTCCTCGTCCAGAACTCCGGCTCGCTTGCAGGGATTCCCATCTCAGGGGTAAGAACTTTACGTTTGATCCGACATGTGGTTCTGTTCGGGCTCCGTGGTGCGACCCGGTGGTAACGGACTGTCTCTGTCAGTGTTTGGGGGACCAGTCGGCCGCTCTGGTCGGACAGATGTGCTTCGAGGAGGGACAGGCCAAAAACACGTACGACAAACACGCTCCTCAGCTGAAAGACGTTGCCGTGTTTGATGTTTTCTTTTTTGTAATTGGACTGTTTTTGTGTGAAGGTACGGAACCGGCTGCTTCCTGCTCAGAAACACCGGGACCAGGGTGAGTCGAAGCCTCCAGGTCCGCAGCGCCACCATGTTCTTCTGTCGTTCTTCAGCTCCATGTTTTGTTTTTCAGCCGCTGACGTCGGACCACGGCCTCCTCACCACAGTCGCCTACAAACTGGGGAAGGACAAACCCGCGTGTTACGCTCTCGAGGTCCTGGACCTCCTGTTGGTCTTCAGGTTCCACTCAGAATCTTGAGTTTACTCCTGTCTGCCGTTACATTATGACCACTGACTGAACATTCGGTGTTCATAAGGAAGAAGAACCAGCGACGATCCAGGACTGTTGATGTACGAGGTCCGAGTTGTTCTGATCCGACAGACGTGCTGATGTTATAGGTTCTGACAGAACCCAGCTTCTTCTGTTTGGGTCTGTGTGGCTGCAGACGGATCAGGATGTCCATGCTGACCAGAGTCCTCCTCACACATCAGAACCAGATCATGGATCTATAGAACCAGTTTCTGGTTTGATGACCAGGTGGACAGTCAGGTACATGTCTGTCTCTTACCTGGGGAAGGTACCAGACCAGGTGCATTATGGGAAGAAGGCGAGCCGATGGGGATGGTGTGATTCTTTGGGCAAAGTTCTGCAGGGAACCTGCTGGTTCTACGTTTGTGTGAATGTTCCTGTGACCCGTAGAACCTACCTAAAGATTTCTCTCCGCCACCTCCCATCTGCTGCTGATGTGTCAGAACCAGAAACCACAGGAGATCATTAGGGGTCCACATGAGACCTTCTGAAGTCCACGGAAGATCCTCAGAGGTCCATAGAAGACCATTAGAGGTTCTCAAAAGACCCTCAAATGTCCACGAGATCTTCAAAGGTCCACATGAAACACTTAAAGGTCCTCAGGAAACCTTAAAGATCCACATTAGACTCTTAGAATTTCTCAGGAGACCCTTCGAGGTCCATAGAAGACCTTTATAGGTCTACAGGAGACTTTCAAAGATCCAGAGCAGTCTAGGAGGAGACAGGTCAAAATAATTAGTTTCTGATTCAGGCCTTTGGTCATAATGTTTTGGCAGACCTTCAGATGTCCACAGACCTTCGTAGGTCCACATGATACTCTTAGAAGTCCTCAGGAGACCCTTAGAGGTTCATAGGACACCTAAATAGGTCCTCAGGAGACCTGCAGAGGTTCACACGAGACTTTCAAAGGTCCAGAGCAGTCTAGGAGGAGACAGGTCAAAAGAATTCAGGCCTTTGGTCATAATGTTTTGGCTGACTGGTGTAACTCACAGTCCAGTCCTCCATGGTCCACCTTCATGTCTCCTGATGTTTCTCCTCTCTGCAGGGTTCAGTTGCCATCGCAGGAGCTGTGATTCGCTGGCTGAAGGACAACATGGGCATCGTCCAGTCGTCCTCAGAGATCGGTACGTCCTCCGTCTCACAAACTAACGTATGAAGGTCTGAGACAAAGACCAGAACCTCCTGGTTTGAGATGGTCCTCCTCTCCTCACAGAGCAGTTAGCAGCTGCAGCAGGAACGTCGTACGGTTGTTACTTCGTACCGGCGTTCTCCGGTCTCTACGCTCCGTACTGGGAGCCCAGCGCTCGAGGGTGAGACGAACACGGTTCCCCTCAGAACCACCGAGGTTCTGGACTTCAGGTGGAGAACTTGACGATGGGTTCTGTTTCTTTTCTTCCAGCATCATCTGTGGCCTCACTCAGTTCACCAACAGGAGCCACTTGGCCTTCGCTGCCCTGGAGGCCGTCTGCTTCCAGACCCGAGAGGTGAGGGACCTCCGGTCCAGCAGAGTCCAAACTGGATCAGCAGCTCACACGCAGCTGTGTGTTTCAGATCCTGGACGCGATGGACCAGGACACCGGCGTCCCCCTGACGCAGCTGAGGGTGGACGGGGGCATGACGGGGAACAGGTTACTGATGCAGCTGCAGGCCGACATCCTCTGCATCCCCGTCGGTCAGAACACCAGAGCACGGCACCGACACGAGTCCAGACACTCAGAGTGTTTTTGTCTTTCATCTTCAAACCTGAACATTTAAATCTCTCTGGGACGAGTAAACTCGTGTCAGCACGGAGGAGCCCCTCCCAGGTCAAAGACGGGGTTTCATAACTCGTGTTGATAAGACTCACCGGAGACACGAGTCTGGACTCTGTCCCTTCCTGTCACCTTTGACCTTTGTCTCGTTTAAAAAACATCTGGACACCTGTCTGCTGCTAACTGTGTGAATGAGATTTCACACTATTGTCGTCATAGTAACACGTCAACGTTATTCTGTACGTTCAGCTTCTTTCTCGTCCTGCAGTTTTTCAGCCGTTTCAACAAATCATAAAACGTTCAGCTCTTTCAGGACCGTCCTGCTGTGACTTTTAGCATCGGTGCAACTTTAGCTTTTAGAAATATTTAGCCTTTTCTGCCACTTTTTTTTTCTCATAGAAAATGAACTGAGCTCATTTTACATCCTTCAAATCTTTAGAGATGTTTACAACCTTTTACTGCTCCATGCACTTTTTGTTCTGCTTTAACTTCTTTCCTTGTGCAAATTTAAACAGTTTTCAGCTACTTTCAGCTTTTTTCAACAGTTTTGCGCTCCTTTCAGATTCTTTCTAACCACAACATTTTTGTGCTACTTCTAATTTCTTTCTGTTAATTTCAGCTTGTTATGCTCCTTTCAGCTCATTAATGCAAGTTTCAGCTACTATTTAGCTGGGGGGAGGTGGGTTTCCAGCTAGTTTTGCCTTTGTCAGCTAATTCCACATTGTTTTACAGTCATTTAAATTTTTTTCAGTCTAATTCAGCAAAAAATGTGTTCTCTCCACTTCCTTCTGGTAATTTAAGCTTCTTTCTACTTTTTAGCTACTTTCCAGCTTTTTTTCTGGATAATTTTCACTTTTTTGTGTTAATTTCTGCATATTTCTGCTTAACTGAGTAAACATGTTCTGCTTTCTTCTGCTAATTAAAGCTTGTTCAGCTACATTTTTTTAATCACCTTTATCTAATTTTGACTGTTTTGAGATAAATTCAAGTTTTTGGTGGCAATTTCTGCCACTTTCAGCCTAATTAAGTTATTTCAGGTAACTGCAGCCCATCATGCTCCTTTCAGCTTTTTTTCTGCTAGTTTCAGCTTTTTCTGATATTTCAGCCAGTATTTAGTAGTTTTTATGTTAAACTTAGCTTTTTCAGCTCCTTCCACTTCCTTCTGGTTCAAGCTTTTGCCTTTTCAGCCACTTTTCAGATATTTTTTGCTAATTACAACTTTTTTTTTGCCAATTTCCTATTTTTGTTCTCATTTCTGCTGATTTAAACCTAATACGCAATTATATGTTCTTTCTGCTTTCTTTTGCTAATTTTAGCTACATTTCATCATGTTTGTTTAGCTAATTTCAGCTGTTTTTTCAGCAAGTTCTTCTGCAATGAGCATTCACACTGTACAGTACTTTCGCAGGGAATTCAATTTCTCTCGGTATCTCAAGATCAGTTTCTGTCACAAATAAAGATAAAACTGTTAAAAAATAAAATATTTGGATAAAAAGCCAAACAAATGTAGAAAATAAATACGTTTTATGTGTTGGTCTTATTCTTCTCAGTTCGACCCACCATGTCGGAGACCACCGCTCTGGGTGCAGCCATGGCAGCCGGGGCCGCTCCGGGGGTGGACGTCTGGAACCTGAACCCGGGTCAGCTGCCCCACCTCACGTCTGAGAAATACAAACCTCAAATCAACCCAGAAGGTCAGAAAACCATGAAGCACGAGTGAAAAACAGACCCGGCAGCTTGCAGAACCTCCGTCAGTAGCAGAACCTTCAGTGGTCTTCTGGGTCAGCCTCAGATGGTTGTGGAGGACTTTTGACCCACTCTTCTTTCCAGTGTTGCTTCAGTTTAGTGAAGGTTCTGCTCAGCTCAGCTCTGAAGGAAACATCTGTCTCTTTTGCAGTGGTTTGATGGCTTCCTGAGAGTCGTGACAAATTAAAGATGTCGTTGGTTCCGTGAGGCCGAGTTTAGTTTTTTTTTAACCACAGCTTTAGTTATCGTCAGATGTTGACCCACTTTAGAAGATGTGATGTTTTTATCTAAAACCTGCCGAGGACCAGATGTTAATGTGTAAATTAGCAGATTTAAAAGACGTGTTCATTCATGTGTAGAAGCCACCACGTGCACGTACAAACTGTTTGAGTAAATGAACATAAAACCACCAGGAACAGGTTTGAACCTGTTTCTTTTGCTACATCTGCTCGTTTTACTGTTGACGGAGCGATGAATTGAACTCTGGTGGTCGATTCTGTGACCACAGACGATCTGAAGGTGTTGTCTGCTCCAACAGAGAGCGAGTTCCGGTTCGCCCGCTGGAAGAAGGCCGTGCAGAAGGCCATGAACTGGGAGACCACGGAGACGTGCTGCAGCACCAACGGTACGCAGAGGTTCTACGTCTGATCGTCACGTTACGTTGAAACCCCCCTCAGGTGTCTCACTGTCGCCCATATCTGGAAAACAGGTGAAGGGAAGAGGAGCGGAGCCCCCTGTTGGGTCCCTAACACCCCCCCTGCAGTCAGAGTGGACCCCTAAGGTCCGACGGTCGATGCAGCATGTCCTGTGTGGCTCGGAGAGTGGTTCTGACACTAACCAGTTTCATTTGAACAAGCTTATCACTAACGAGTTCATATGTTCTATCACGAATGAGCCAACTGTAGGATTGAAGAGTTTTATGGCTGTAGTCAGCCACTACATAATGAGATAACCAAATATATCACTAATCAGTTAACAAGTTACCCGGTTCTATCACTAACGAGTTAATATATTACAAAGTACATGACTAATGAGTTACCTGGTTCTATCACTAATGAGTTAACCAGATCTATCACTAACAAATGAACCAGATCTATCACTACAGTTGATTTACTCTATGACTAGCAAGTTAACCAGATATATCACTGAGTTAACGAGATCTATCACTAACAAGTAACCCGGTTCTATGACTAGACATTTGATCTGTTCTGTGACAAACAAGTTAACTGTAGGATTGAAGAGTTTTATTCATTCAACCTTTATTTAGGCATATGGCTGTAGTCAGCCACTACATAACGAGTTAACCAGATCTATCACTAATTAGTTAACGAGTTACCCGGTTCTATCACTAATGAGTTAATCTGTTCTATGAGTAACGAGTTAGAGTAACCCAGTTCTATGACTAACAAGTTAACCAGATCTATCACTAACTTATGTTCTTTCACTGAGTTACCTGGTTCTTTTACTGAGTTAACCAGATGTACAGGTATTACTAGAGTTTATCTGTTCCATGACTAGGGAGTTAACCAGATATATCACTAACAAGTTACCTGGTCCTATCACTAATGACATAATGAGTTAACCAGATCTGTCACTAACTAGTTAACGAGTTACCCGGTTCTATCACTAATGAGTTAATCTGTTCTATGACTAACAAGTTAACCAGATCTATCACTAACTTGTTGATGTGTTTTCACTGAGTTAACCTGATCTATTACTGGAATTGATCTGTTCTATGACTAACAGTTCCATGACTAGCGAGTTAACCAGATATATCACTAACAAGTTACCTGGTCCTATCACTAATGACGTAATGAGTTAACCAGATCTATCACTAGAGTTGATCTATTCTGAGTTAACCAGTTCTATGACTGAGTTAACAAGATCCATCACTAACGAGTTCATCTGTTCTGGTACTAACGAGTTAACGGCCTCTCAGTGACAGAGTTCAGGGCTCCATGTTTCCAGCTCTGACTGATGAAACGTGATTCTTCAATAGGATTCAAATGAAAACTCGTCCCAGCAGATCAGGTGTGGACAAAACGTCTCGCTCCTGGTTTGGACTTTTTCCTCGAGGTTTTATTTTCTTGCTTGTAAACCGCTCTGCTTGTTGCAGCCTGACATTTGAAAGTCGACTTTACAGCGTTTGTAGTTTTAATTAATTTTGTGGCGGCCATTGAACAAGGTTGACTCCGAGATACATTTTAATTTATGTGTGAAAAATCAGTAAAAACATTATTTTTAGTCCTAAAAACAGTTTCAGGTTGACGTTTCTCCAAATAAAGATGCATCTTATTTTAGAAGAAGTCTATGTTCAGTGACGGATCAATAAATTAAATTTTAATTAAAAATCTGTTTTTGGTTGTAAATCTGTCGTCACTGATACGTTTCCCCTCGCAGGTCAGCAGCAGTGACAGATCCGAGCGGCACCAGAACCTTCTGAATACACAGGTGGACTGAGATGATCAAACCTGCTCCGAGCGGATCCGGACTTCAAGTGCCGGCCGGGCTCTACAGAAACCACCGGAGCTTCTGAAGGGAACCTTTTCCACAATTTTAATTTTGAGGGAACGTTGACTCAAACAGGCCAGACAGTATTTTTCTTCTGTTTGAGGTGAGGAGCAGCTCAGTTTGGAGAAGAGTCCAGAACCAGACGACCTCCTGAAACCCAGATTCTCAGACGTTAACTCGGATCAGCTGAGGTTTTCAGGTGCAACCAGCTCTGCAGATCAATGCACCTGCTGGTTACCCATCAGGTTCTCCATTAAGTCTACTTTTGATCCAATTTGAAGAAAAATCGCGTTTGGGAAATTATTTTTGGTTGTAAAGCAACTTTGTGGCCACTAGCTGACTTGTGACGAATGAGTGTGACAGAGCTGGATAAAGAGCCAGGCTGTGTATGGTTCTTCCACATGCCATTATGCCCATTAAACGTTTTGTGTCTTCTGACTCCACTCATCAAATAACAAATTAAAAAAAAAAAAAGCAGAATGGGACGTTAAGTAGAGAATGAACAAAATTCAAAAGCTCAATTTACCGAAATATTTTACTGACACAAGGATCCATTTAAGTGGAAACTAACAAGCTTCCCATTGGTACGATTATTACCAAACAGTACTTATATATATTAAAAAAAAGAACCAGACAGACTTTGTTATTTTTGTCAACCACCATTGACCTAGATGTTTAATCTGGAATATAAAACTAAGTAAATTTATTCCAAACTCTTCTGTAACGTCCAGAGAAGGAAATTGACAGTTTCTCCAAGCTGAGCGCTTCAGAAACGTCCCTTTAACGTGTGACTGAAGCAGAATGTTCTTGTAAATACTGATTGTACAGATTCA
The DNA here is from genome assembly GCA_031762435.1 of Hypsolebias longignatus. NCBI lineage: Eukaryota > Metazoa > Chordata > Actinopteri > Cyprinodontiformes > Rivulidae > Hypsolebias > Hypsolebias longignatus. Next base: position 5,471,007 of record JARVGV010000280.1, on the reverse strand, counting down.
GACACTGATGGGACTAAATCACACGTCGGTACATCGACACAGAAGATTTGTATAAAAACATCTTTGAATGGAGCTCGACTGAAAACAGAACTTGAGATTTTTAATTTTTTTTAAAGGGAAAATGTTTCCAACTGTCAGATGAAGTTTTGAATCTTAAATCGTTTAATAAAACTGTGAAACACGAGATCCTGGTGACATTATTTACCAGACATGTTCTGGGTTAACCTGGAAGCATCGAAGAGGAGCACAATGTACAAAAGGTCAAAGGTCATACAGGAAACTGTTCGCGTGAAGCTAAAAGTTCGTGTAACTGAATGCGTTCAGCGGGAGAACTGCCTCCTGTCGCTCCTTCCTTTGTCCACGTGTTTGAAGATTCGAGATTTCATCACGTTTTTGGACTTCTGGTACCCGAAGCCCCCGCCGCCGCCGCGTTTCTGCATCTTCACTCCTTTGCTGCTGTGAACGTCTGAAGAGACGGATCAAGGAGGACAAACATCGAACACTCTGCACGCAGCAACGCGTCACCGCCGCACCGGGACGTTTCAAGGAGCTGAAAGATTTGACGCTTTTCGTTTGTTGCACGTTCAGGAGGTTTTGGTTTTAAACACCGAGAGGCCGAACAGATAAAATCTGGTCCTTAAAATGACCCTGAAGGGACACCGTACTCTTAAATATGATTTTAGGACAAATTGAAGGTGCAAAAACATTTCCAAGCTTCTTATCGACTTTTCATCTGCTTTAAATTGTTTTCAGCCTCATAATTTATAAGAAACTACGTCTGTAGTCTCGACTCTGGCCTCATCTGTTGGCTCATGGACTTAAGGGTTCAGTCTCAGCAGGTGAGGGTCAACGGGGTTCTCTCTGATGTTCTGTCCTCTACCTGTTCCCCTCAGGGCTGTGTTCTTTCACCCCTTTTATTCATTTTATATAAAACAATTGTTGCAGCCAGTCTCACATCTTAAAGTTTGCTGATTGTCATCCTGTCCCTTCTGAGCAGTGAAGCGTCAGACCCCGGGCCTGTGGTCGGGGACTTCACTTAATGTGTGAGTCTTCCTTTTTAAAGTTAAATGTTTCTAAGACGAAGGAGTTGGTCATTAACAGTGAAGCTGTTGAGGTGGTGCATCAATACAAATAACTGGGAACTGTTCTCAATGACAAACTGACCTTTGACCCCCAGGTGAACTCACTTTATAAGAAAACCCACCAGATAATCTGTTTTTATCTGAAGCTCTGTGGTTTAATGTTGATTTGACTTTTATGAGGACGTTTTATTTGTTTTATTCGTGTCGAGTCTTTCACCTTCATCTGTTGGTTTGGACTTTTGACATGTAAGAACAGGAACTACAGAACCTCACTGACCTACACAAGGTAAAGCCATTGGACAAGGCCAGGCTGATTCTGGCAGATCCTGATCATCACTCCACGGTGAGTTCAGGTTGCTTCCATCTGGATGCAGGTATCTTCTGCCCAGATGTAGAACGAACAGACTGATCTCTGTTATTTTAATGTCTCAGTGTCTTGTCTAGTTTGGACGTTTTGTGCGTCTGTGAAGCTAAACGCCTCTCGGGTTAATGAAGATTCTTGAACTTGCAGGGCGGAGTTCACTACACCGAATATTAAAATAATCTCCAGGGATTTTATTTTTTTTTTCTTCCTGCAGTGGCGACAAATAGAAGAGCGACTCGTCACTTCCTGTCCCGGTTCACAAACCATCACAGCTGAACCCCAATTCACCGTAACGGGTCGAACGGAACAAAGGATACTGAGGTCCACGTAGGGAGGAACTTTGAAGCCGAAGGACAGCGCCACCATGGGGAGGTTGAGCGTGTTGACGCTGTAGATCTGTTTGAGCGAGTGCGAGTCGTACGCCCTCACGTAGGACTTGTAGGCCTCCTGCGCAGACTTGTGCAGGTAGTAGTTCTTCTCGATCAGCTTCTCCAGCTGAGGAACGAGAGAAGGTTCTGGTTCCCGAGGCTGATCATAGACGCATTTTAAAGAAAAGGCCTGAAGTTCTTACCTGGGACTGGATGTCGGAGATTTTACTCCAGGAGAACTCGAACTCGCTCAGAGGGACCTGAACGACACGGAGACAGACGTAAACCAACTGGACCGCAGTAAAAATAAATCTGAGTTCTGGCGGCCCGAGGCGTCACCTTGGCCTGTTTGAGGAACCGCAGGAAGCCGAGCTCCTCTGGTCGCAGGATGAGGAGGGCGTGGCCTCTGCCGTTGATGCCGCGGGCGGTTCGGCCCACTCTGTGGATGTACTCCTGAGGACGGAGAGGAAAACAGAACCGGGTTCAGACGCCCGTCAACGTTTCCGTCTCCAGAATCTGTTTTGTAAAAACGTTAAGAACCTTCGGGTCGTCTGGCGGGTCGTACTGCACGATCCAGTCCACCTCGGGGATGTCGAGCCCTCGGGCGGCCACGTCCGTGCACAGCAGGATGCCCGAGTCGGCGTTGCAGAACTGGAAGAAGGTGGTGGTCCGTTTGGTCTGCTTCTGTTTGCCCTGAGAGGAGACACAAGAGGAGAGGAGGCTTCAGACCGGCTGGTTCTGGTCTCCTGGGGAGGAATAGAACCGGGCCGGAGCGCTCACGTGGATGGCCATGACGGGCAGGTCGATGTAGTTCAGCAGCTCGTAGTGGAACTTGACGGACATGCAGGAGGAGAAGAAGACCATCAGCTTCTTCTTGCGGTTCTTCTTCAGGAAGGTGAAGAGGAGCAGGAAGCGTTTCTCTGACGGACACACCACGTAGCCCTGAAACCGGACCCAGCGGTCAGTATCGGCCTACCAGGAACCACACCCGACCCGGCAGAGACCCTACCTGCTCCAGACCGTCCACCGTGGCCTGGTCTTTGTTGTCGTCCACCCCGACGTAAAGCGGCTCCTTCTTCAGGGAAATCCGAGCCAAGTCCTCCACCCGCCGGGTCTGAGTGGCTGAAAACAGCATCGTCTGCCTCTTCTCTGCACAGAAGACAACAAGAACCTGTAAATATTCAGCTTCAGGGTGCGTTTCTTAGGACTTCCTGTTAAACCTGAGGCCATTTCTTAATATCAAACATCTTTAAATTTATTCTGTCGTTCAGTCATTAAATAAACCTAAAGGGTCGTTTTAAATCTCTTCAGCCGTTTCACTAAATCCTTACAAACCTGAGGAAACTGAGCCGTTAAAACAGGCAGAACGATAGCTCACAGATCTAAAAAAGCTAAGTCTGGTCCTCTGGACATTCAAAAAATCAAAACAAAACAAAGCAAAAAAAATTGTAGAAACG
>JARVGV010000280.1:5450088-5460522 GCA_031762435.1 Hypsolebias longignatus | reverse complement strand
GTGAAGCGCTTTGGGGCCTCTCATGGGGGCTGGAAAGCGCTATATAAGTAAGCTCCATTTACCATTTACCATTCTTTATTGTTAAAAGTGTAATTTAAATAATATACTGTAGGTTTTTTTTTTTTTTACTTTTAAAGATCTACATTATTGAGGAAGAAACTGGAGCCAATATGGCAGACAAAGGAAAAGTGAAAGTAAGTCTCTGTGTTAATAAGCTTTCCAGAGGAAAATACATGTAAATATATTCATAAAACTGTTAACCAACACAAAACAAGTAAATTTATATACTGTATATATTTTTTTATAATGTGAAAAATAAATAAATTAAAACAAACTTATAAGTTGTTTTGTCCAATCTAAAAATATATACAGTGTAAAGGTTGAGACAGGTATAGAAAATGTTGATACTACTGCAGTTTTCCTCCTGAAAATTGATGTCACCAAAGAGAAAAACAAACTGCTTTACAGCAGGAATCACAAAACTGACACAGTCACAGCATGACAGAGGCAGGATTTACTGTATGTCTCTTTGACGGAAGCCGGATCTTGTGGATCCGTTTCTTTAAAAAAGCGTTCAATTTTGAGCAGCTAGTCTCGTGAAATTGTCATGTCTCAACAATACGCTGCATGTATTGACGTACAACTTACGGCCACGCACTGCGCAACTTGTCAAGTATCTATCATTATCATCTACGTATCTAATGATCTTTTATTTTATTTTAATCTGACAAATCCCATTGACTTCTCTGTGAGTCGTCATTTTATCCTGATGGAGTTTTATGTGCCTGAATGTTCCTTGGAGCTACAGTATAGGGCAGTTGCCCTTGGTAGGGTCTCCCAAAGCATACTGGTCCTCGGTGACGTGCCAGACAAAGAGTGGTTCGGAGAACAACAAGGAATTTGATGCCCCTGCCCGGACATGTGTTACTTAAGTTCCACCCTGGAGCGACGACTGGGGGAGGGGCTTGTCGACCAGGATGATCATCACCTCAAGATGGTCATGTAAACTGGGCTGAGTGGGGGGTGGGTACCGGCAGTGGGCAGGCCACTTGTGTGATGCTTTGCAGAACCATTGAGAATTGAGACAGTGGCAAAGCGCCATTAGCCCCCGGCTTGGTGCCTGCGCATTAAAGTTTTCCCCATTAGATGAGAGGGTACTTCCCTTCATCTTTGGGTAAAGGAACAGGCTCCAACTGTTGATTGGGCCTACATGCCAAAGATCAGTTTGGAGTACCCAGCCTTTTTGGAGTCCTTAGTGGGGAGGTACTTCAGCTGAGGACTTCTTTATGCTGTTGGGATAGGGATTTCAATGCCCATGTGGGTAGCAATAGTGTGATCTGTGGGGGAACTGGGAGGAACAGTCTGTCCTGAATGAGAAAGTTGTTCTGTTGTAGGATTTTGTTGCTGGTCATGGTTTGTCCAAGCCAAACACCACATTCAAACATAAATACACATAGCACCAGGGCATGCTAGGCTGCAGACCAAGGTAGACAAGGTAGGTAGATAGACCCATCACTTTCTCATCCCCTCTGTTTCCTTCACCAACATGTCCATTCAGGTCTGCTCTTATGACCTCTCTCCTCCCTGGAGATACTCTATCACTTCATCCAGATCCTTCCTATGTTGAGCAGTGAAAAGAATATTTCTCAATCCAACCAGCATTTTTTTCTATAGAATAAGATGAGTTGGGGGCCTTAGCGAGTTGGTCCATTCATAACCTGAATGTTTCTGGGTTGTACTGGTTGACAGACCTTTGCAACATTGCTTGGACAATGGGGCCAGTGTCTCTGGATTGGCAGACTGGGATGATAGTTCCCCTCTTTAAAAAGGGGAATTGGAGAGTGTGTTCCCATTATAGGGCATCACTCTCCTTAGCCTCCATGGTAAGCTCTAAATTAGGCTGTCTAACATTATCTGGCTAAACAGATCTCATTGTCAATGAGTCTCTGAGGCTCAATGCGATTTAACTGTCTAAATAAAGTTGAAAGAAAGGCTGCTGGAGAAGATTGTCCAATTGATGATTGGACTTCAGATTCAGGAGGAGCAATGCAGGTCCTACCTGGTGGACCAAGTCTTTAGCCTCACTAGGGTCTTTGAGGGGGCATGGAAGTTTGTTCATCTAGTCTACATGTGTTTTGTGGATTTAAAGAAGGCATTCAGCCGAGTTCCTTGAGGTGCACTGTGATGGGTGCTCCATGAGTACAAGATTGGGGGTCCATTGCTACGTTTCATGCAGTCTCTATACAAGTGGTACAAAATTCTGGTTCCCATTGCTGGTAGTATTTTGAACCCCTTCGGCGTAGGAGTTAGACTTCACAAGGGCTGCCCATTATCATGAGTCTGTTCATAACTTTTACAAACAGAATTTCTCGCTGCAGCCAAAGGGCAAAGGGAGTCTGATTCAGTGGCTTCATGATTCCATCTCTACTATCTCTCACTGAAGTGGTTTTCAATTGAGTGTAGCAGCTGGGATCAGGATCAGCACCTCCAAATCTGAGGCTATGTCCCTCAGTCAGAAAAGGATGGACTGTCCTTTCTGGGTTGGGGATAAAGTGCTGCCTCAAGTGGTGGAGTTCTAGTATTTTGGAGGTTTGTTCAAGAGTGAAGGAAGAATGGAAGGTGAGATCAACAGATGGATCATCGGTGTAGGTTAAAAGAACCAGAGCGCGGATACAGGCGGTTGAACTGACTTTCTCCATAGGGTAGCTGGACTCTCCTGTAGAGTATCTCAACTGGGGGGTCTAAGCACTTTGCTAAGCACTTCTGGATGGATGCAAAAACTGTATTTTGTTGCTTTGTAATTGTGACATGTGCAATGACAATAAAGCTGAATTCTATTCTATTCTAAATTGACCTATTGGTGGTCTTCAATAGCCATATTGGTTATTACATTGTGGCACGGAGAGGCATAATCAGGAGGTATGACCTACCTGACATAAAGCAGAATGGTGTGTTGGAGGTCAGCACCGGTTATTGTTTGTCCATAACAAACACCATTTATGCTTGGGGTTGACTGACTACTAGATCAACAATGATTATTTTGCAATACAGTATAGTTAAAATTAGTACATGTCTTCCTACTTTACATCATTTCAACCACACCTGCCTGAAATTTTACACAGTACAGTATGTTTGAGACATATGGCATTATGTTTAATACGTTAATCCTGAATATAATCAATTCCTAGTTAATTTGAGTGCTACTTGAAATCAGAAATACTAACATCAATTTCTACTTTTATGTTAGGAGGAACCCCTGCCATCTGACATTAAGGATTGGAGTAAACATCAAGTGAAAGAATGGATTTGCAGTTTGAAAGACGTGGACGACTCTGTTGCTGATATATTGTTTGAACATGATATTAGTGGTCCTAGTCTTAAACTTTTAGAAAAATCAGACTTGTCTAAAATGGGTGTGCCATTTGGACCTGCTATACTTATTGTTCATGCCAGAGACGAGGTGATGAAATCAATGAGAGATGATCCAGTGAGTACTACACACCAGCCTGGAAAACCATGCAAGCCGTATCCATTCTGTAGATACCATGACACATCAAGATATGTAGAAAACAGCATTCTTGATGTAACAGAATCAGGTGCCTCAAGTTTCATTGAACCCTGCCACGAATATAAAGGTTTCATCAATACAACTGAAGAAACTGAATTAACCAAGTTTACTTTAGAGGCCATCCCCTTTGCAGCTGCCTGTATGAACAGCCGCACCAATGGCACTATACATTTTGGAATAGGAGACAAGTCAAAGTTTGTGCATGGGCAAGTTTTGGGAGTGGTTGTAAAAGACAAAGAAGCTTTTACAAAAGAGCTCAAATCAGCCATTGATGATTACTTTGAGCACAAGCACAAAAAAGCTGCTCAAACATGCATTAAACCGCCTCGGTTTGTTGAGGTTCTCAACCGAAACACAACATCATCTGACAAATGTGTGATTGAAGTAGACGTTGTTCCTGAGTCTGCTGTATGTGAAGAAAATATCTACCACACAAAAAAAGCAAAGAAAAAAGCCAAAAAGGCTGAATCCCTTCCATCAAAGAGTTTTTATGTCAGAGACGGTGGCAGTACCAAGGATCTTCTTTCAACAATGGAATCTGACAAACCAATGAAAGACTACAAGCAGTTTGTTGAAGGTATGGTTCATCTATCACAGCTACGCAAAAATGAAGAAAAGAAGCATCTCAATGCAATAAAAAGTACAACTCAAGGCTCCAGATTAAGTCACCTGATAACTGGTGGCACATTGTCTTTGGATAAGTCACATTTTGAGCGATATGTTATAGTGACAAACAAATCTCACCCGAGCCATTTTCAAAATCTAGAATTTCTCATAGAGCTTGACCCAACAGCTGTTTTGGACTTTGACTCTGAATCAGCTGAACATGGCTTACAAAGCTTCTTTGACCAGCAGAGCACAGTGGGCATCCATTTACCAGCAAACTATAAAATCACAGAAGGAGTGGAGGACATTGCTAAAAAGTTGAAATTAACTCGAAACACCAGCTGGGTATTCTGCAATGGGTGTATTGAGCATGAAGAACCTTCGGACATCGATCAGTGGTTGATGGACAAGGGAGCCTCAGTTCGAGATGTAATTTCTTTCTTGTGTCGAAAAGATGTGCTTCCAAACAAGAGGTTCCTCATTATTTTCCTACTCTTGTCAACAGTGAGGGAGAAGATGGATCCCCTTGTTGAAACTTTCAGTACATTCTTTCAGGAGCTTAGAGGCACAGATCAAATCCTCTGTATAACAGACAGTGAAAATGCATTCACTTCATGGAAGGATCTTATTGAGGCTCGGTGTGGAATCAACATCTCTTGTAGGTGCATTTATGAGCTCAGTTTTGCCGAAATCAATGGCACCATCCTTGGTCTTTGGTCAAAAAACCGCAGAGCCATTCGTTTCCTGCCTTGTGGCGGTGAAAGCAAAGTGCCTCTTGAGAAAAAATTTGAGCGTAGCCTGAATACCTTAGCGGTCCTGTGTGTGAACCAGTGCGAAGGAGGAAATGAGGACAGAATTGTCATGGAGGAGAACTTCTACAAAGGAGAAAAAGTGTCATGGTGGAATTTCTATTTCTCAGAGCAGCCTGGATCTACACCATTCATCAAACGAGACAAGTTTGACTACATCGTGAACACAGTCATCCCAGACTTGTGCTCCCTGACAAGAGCCTGTGTGTTGCTCAATCTCCTTCATGTACCTGGATGTGGTGGTACAACTTTGGCCATGCATGTACTATGGGCTCTTCGGTACAATTTTCGCTGTGCAGTCCTGAAAAGCAGCAACGACTTTGCTGAAGTAGCTGATCAAGTGATCAAGCTTTTAACATATTCCTATGAGGAGAAAATGCCAAAAATCCCAGTTATGCTGATGATAGATGACTTTGATGATATGGAAAAGGTACTTGACTTGCTCCAGCTCATTGAAAAGGCATATGCAGAGAAAAACATTCAGTCCAAGTCTGTAAATGTCATTCTTCTAAACTGCATGAGATCCGAGTCCGCCGAGCTGAGTGAACCGACTGCAAACACAGTTTTCATTGGGAATCATCTCTCTGAGAAAGAACTGGAAATGTTTGAGGGAAAACTTGCAGAGATTGAAAAAACCCACAAGAACTTTGAAACGTTTTATGGTTTTATGATAATGAAGAAGAACTTCAAGTCAGAGTATATCGAGGGAGTTGTTCGGAACACTCTGAAAAGCTTCAGCATGAACCAGAAGAATGCACAACTCTTGGCTGTTTTGGTTCTATTGCAGGTTTACTGCAAGGGTTCCTCACTCTCTGTCTCCTTGTGTGAAGACTTTCTTGACCTTAAACCAAAGCCAGTTTGTGGGAGCATTAAGTTAGAAGATGGATTTGGGAAATTTTCCAATTTCATTGCCAGCTGCTCAGTTGAAGGCAAGGTAGTTTACAAAGCTTTGAAAATCATCCACTCGAGTATTGCGAGTCAGTGTTTGCAGGAACTTAAAACAACACACAATGTGACAAAAGCTGACATTACAGACTTTCTGCTGATAACAAACCAGTTTTACGAGTGCACGCAAGGGAAAGACAATCTCATGCAAGATGTTCACTACATTTTGGTCAAAAGATTTTATTCATTAGAAGAGGAATCTCAGTTCTCCCCACTTATTCAAGACATAGCAAATGAAACGCCTGGACAGGAAGAGATGGTGCTGACAAATGCATCAAAATTATTTGACAAAGATGCCATTATCTTGCAGTTGCTTGCCAGATACTACTACCTGAAGAAGAAGGATTTCCCTGAAGCTAAGATTTGGGCAGAAAAGGCAAAAGATCTCTCCAAAGACAGCTCCTACATCGCAGACACATCAGCACAAGTCATTAAGCATGAGCTAAAGACTGCCATGGCAACATGGAAAGAAGAGCCAGTCAGCCCAGGAACATTGATCAGTTTTCTCAAAATGGCACAGTCAGCAATAGAAGCATTCAAACAAACGCAAAGCCTTGCAAAGAAGGAGTCGCTTCAGCGATTAAGCAACAAAACAGACAACTGTCCTTTCAATTCATCAGGATGTCTTGGAGAAATCCAGGTTGCAGTTCTCATTATTGACTTGTTAGAAAAGATCCCTGTGTTTTCACGTGACTGCGTTCGCCATGACATCATGAGCCAGGTCCTCTCTGGAAGTGTTAAACTTGAGGACATACAGAGAATTGATCCCCGGCACAGTAAAAACAGAGCCTACTACGACATTCTAAGTCGATTTGAAGACACACTGTACAATCTCAAGTACAGGATGAAGCTGAACATCGACTACCTTGACAAACTGTACGTGATTCTGGGCTCCAGATTTGGAATGAAAGACAGTCGTGAGCAAGTGGCCCAAGCGGAGCTTTTCAGATGCTTTAAACAGTACACAAAAGTTTTCTGCAAAACAGATTCTGCCCATCTTTTTAAGAATAAAATGATGACTGCTATGATGCGACTCGAGCAGACAAAACAGTTCATTGAGAAGGAAAAAGCCGATACATACTTTGGAATTCTGAACTGTCTCTCAAAACAAACCTCAGCTGAAATAATTGAGAAAATTGCCAAGCAGTATTTCTTCCTTTGGCAACAAATCCCAAAACCAAAGGAGAAAATCAACTCCATTTATGCCAATGTTGTGTTGAGTTGTGTCAAACTACAATCACAACATTTAAAGCCATACGCAGAGCTGCTAAAGTTCCTCTTGCAGGTTCTGAATGAGCGAACTTCAATAAAGGAGAGTTTGTCCCTGTTCTTCATCACGGTTGTGCTGCTGTGGCCACAAGCACAATACCCAGTCCCAGAGTGTAGAGATCTGGGAAAGTTCATCTCAAAGATGAAGACCGCTTATCATTCTGAGATGAAGGAAGTGTACAATGGGAAGACGCCCATTATCCATTTCCTGTTGGGGAATAAGCTGGGCTACGAGCGACTTGTGCACGTTGGGGCCATCAAAAGCTGCATCGGAGTTGGACCGGAAGAGTTTGCTTCCATGTGGGGAAACGGCAGAATATGGAAAGAAAAGAAAGTGAGGGAGCTTCTTCTCAGGGTCCATGGTGAGGTGAAGCGTGATGGGATCCTGGCAGACACCTGTATCAGAGACCTGAAGCTTGAAGTGGTTCCAATGTACCCAAGTCAGATTAGCGGATACGTCGAGGGGACAAAGGTCACATTCTTCATCGGCTTCTCGCTGAAAGGCCCTCTTGCTCTTGACATTGAACTTCAACCTTAAAAAGGAGCCAGCCACGTTTGTTGTCTGGCTTATTGAACGATTTATTGTAAAAACACATTTTGTTGTAGAAAACAGAAAGGGCTTAGATAAAAACCTTACAAATAGGCCTCTTGAAAATGTGTTTTAACACTTTCATCAGTCTTTCTGCACATTTATGAATTCAAAGGAGAGAAAAAAACTACCTTAAAAAGAAATTACTGTTTTTTATTTACTAATCAACACTTTTCAGTACATTTTAAACACTGATCTGCATTTAAAATAAATATATTTACTCGCAGTTTTACCGTATGATTGTGCATGTTTTAGTGATAACCTTGAAGTCCAACATTTTTTTTACATCAATGTTTTAATGGGATTATTATAAAGATTTGTCCTGTGTTAGATTTTTGTGATTTTGTTCAAATTGTTTTACTTTCACCATCTTTAAAAAAAAAAAAAAAAAAAATTGAACGTTCTACAACAGTGAAAAGTGTCCCATAGTGAAGATGAAAAACCTTCATGTTGGGGTAACTGGTGATCACTGAGATCTGTGGTGAACGGCTGATTTGTCCACGTTGTTGTCCATCTCCTGTCCATTGTCAAAATACAGCAGACATCAATAATCAAAGGATGAAGTTCTTAAGAACAGAATTGCATCAGTTACCTATTTATCCATTCATCAAATGTTTATGTTGCCCACAAGATGGTGCCACATGCTGAAAAATAAAGTAATTGAAAAGTATGTTGCTTCTCTTATTTCTTCACAGATTCACTTCTAGTGGGGTTGTGTGCTTTATTTAGTTCATTACATTTGAGTAAATCTACAGTTCTATTTTTATTTGTACTTGAGTTTTAACTACCATTAACTGATCGCCCCGTGGGTTTTCTCCTGGTACTCCGGTTTCCTCCCACAGACCAAAAACATGCATGTTAAAATGTCTCTAGGTGTGAGTGAGAGTGAATGATTGTGTGTGTGTCCCTGTGATGGACTAGAGACCTGTCCAGATGTCCATCGCCTCTCACACTGGGACTGCTGGACATGGGTACCAGTGACCCCTGTAGTGATCTAACCTGTTGAAATAATCCTTTAAATCAACTGTATAACAGTGTTGTTAATGATTTTCTGATTTTTTTTTTACATACAGGTTATATCACTGTTAAATGTTATTACTGAGAGTAATTCCATTTCTCTATTCTGAGGGTGTGCAGGATGAAGTCTTAACTTGGTCAAAAGTCAAGATCAAGTCAATGTTATTGACAGACTTTGTTTTAAAGTGTTTGAGACGGAGGTGCAGTGAAAGATATAACTATGGTGAAACAGTTTCCTCCTGTTTTTCAAACTGTTCTTTGATTATTTGACTTAGAACCAAATTAAAAAGTCTCTTGATGAACTAATTTGAGTTCTTGGATCAAAACTAATGGAATTATAAGTTCTGTCCTCTCAGAAGGTCTTCTGGGACAAGATGGACAGAGGAGGTTAGATCACTACAAAAGAAAGAACTTTTGGATGAACAAAGTGTAGAAGACATGGAGGACATTAAAAAGTCCTTGAATTTCATGATTATGGAACTAGCCAAGCTGACATCAAAACAAGAACTATTAATTGGATTATTTGAAGAAGTAAAACAACTAAAACTTCAAATAAGTGACAAGGACAAAAAAAATTGAATTTGAAAAAAGGGTTGAGGAAATGGAAAGAAATGTGAGACATGAGAACCTGATGATAACTGGTTTTGAAGTAAAACCTAGGTCCTATGCTAAAGCTGTTATGGGTCCTACAACATCAGAAGATGCTTCACAGCAAGAACTACAGACTTTGGTGGAACAGGTTGTGTCATTTTTGCAGGATAAAGACTAATGTAGAACATGAGGATGTGTCAATCTGTTACACATTGCCTGGATCGGATAAAATCAAACCAGCTATAGTTGTCAGGTTCATCAGCAGGAAACTAAAAAATAATGTGATGATGCAGGCAAAAAAAACCCCTAAAGGGTTCAAAGATATACATAAATGAACATCTAACAAAAAAGAATGCCACTATTGCACAGGAAGCAAGGTTGTTAATAAAAAATAAAAAAAATAAAAAAAACATTGATATGGACAAGAAATGGATATGTTTGGATTAAAGTACAAGAAGAATCACAACCTACAATAATAAAGGAAATGAAGGACTTGGAAAATTTTTAATAATTTAAGTAGATGGTAAATTTTAAATCATCAAGTTATATTAAATACATAATTGTTAAAATATTAGTTTGGTGAGCGTATGTCTTGACCATGACAGAGTATGTTGACTCAGAACTGAAAATATATAACGAGTATGTTGACTCAGAACTGAAAATATATAACGTTGATGATTTGATTGATCCAGGTTTCTTTCCAATCATGGAGGACTGTGATTATTATAATGAAAAACAATTTAATGATATCAGTTTGACTAAACCTGGTCTATCTATAATTCATTTTAATAGTAGGTGTTTAAATGCAACAGATTACTTAAAACAATTAAATAGAACATTTACGATTATAGCATCGTATACAGTAGCGGCCCATGAAATGTCCACCAGGGGGGGCTATTTCTCAAAAATGAAAAAACACCTTCCAACATCAAATAGTGTTTATTTATCAAATGCAGCTTTAAGACAAGGTCAGCATTACAATTAAATGTTCAGGATGAGAAGAACCAATTTGACTCAATAAAACAACAAAGAACAAACAA